>WHVE01000158.1:0-211983 GCA_015178995.1 Trichophaea hybrida
TTAGGACATGATGAAGATGCTTGTTGGCTATGGCGGGACGGGCGAGTTCTGCTGTTGATAGGTTGACCGCAATGCAGTAAAGGATCTCTGTGGGAATCGTGACAAACATCTGGTGGTATTAAAGGGAGGTATGGGGTTGTGCTTGACGCCAGGAGCTATCAGGGATGGGAACTATGGGAGCGGGGTTGATCATGATACCCATAAGAGATCCTAGCATGCGTTGTGTAAACTAATTAACTCATTTAAGAGCCACTCCACCAATTGCGGTTAGCGTGGATGCTCTTACCGTACACATGCCTGATAGGCATTTTTACACTTTAATTGTATTGATACCATCCAGATAGTAAATTTTGCCCTGGGATTAGAGTTTCCCAAATTCAAGGAATATAATAATGATGTCGGCAATGTCGAACTCTGAAATATCGTTGCTGGGCCCTGCGGCCGAGGCGTTTTAGACGTACTCTATCCGCAAGCAGAGCCTACATCCTAGATGATCATGAAGCCATGCAAATTGGGTACACCGGTGTTACTATCGGTCACAGCATTCTATTATCGTAATGTCTAATCATCACGGAAACCCGTGACACAGTAACTTTACCAAAATTTTAGTGCATTACCTTACCGTGGGGTAAATATAGTACGTGATCATTATTGGTACATGGTGGAGACATATATCAGTAGAATAGAGGTTTCGAGTTTGAGATATTGCAAGTTTACACAATATTTGATGAGACCGTTCATTCTCACTTTCCAGATCCAACTCTCTATTCAGAAACAATAATTACTGTAAAAACATCAGACTAATGCATGCTCAAGTACAACTCCACTCGAGCGCTAACAAAAGTAATTCATGTTAAGATTAATAAAATTGACAATGCCATAACGATGAGGGTAACCAGAGACCACATAGTCAAAAATTATTGGGAAACTGTGAAGGGTCGATATCTACTTTCGTTTGCATCATCTCGGCTCCAAACCAACACTTCAGACCTCTAGATCTATAGATCTTCTCACATCATTATATATGGCCTATGTATATTATTATTAATGAGTGCTAGAAAAAATTAGAATGGGAAAATTTACTTAATAATCTCGTGGATAGCCTGGTCGAGCTCGTGCTTGCCGCCAAGGTCCCATACACCGCCTTCGTCTGAGCTGAATTTGTTGGGTGGGAAGAAGCCAGACACTGCAATAAATTTTCCATTCCCACCCTTACGCTTGAAAATCTCCTTGATAATCTTGGAATCTTGCAGTTTTTTGCGATATTGAGGGCCGTGCTCAGACCGGCCATGTTTCGAGATTTGTAGACAGTACATAATCATCGCAGCGAATCCTGCGGCGAGTGCAGTCGCTACTGAGCTACCGGAACTGGATGGGAACTGCTGAATCTGTTCCGGTTTTTCTTTTGGGAGGGGTAATTGCATTCCCTGGGTGCTGCCTGGGAAGAAAAATTCCGCATCTTTTACTGCACGCTCATCCGCGTAACCGCTATCTTTAGCAGCCCCAATGCAAATCACCCCTTCGTCTTTGCATTTGGCCGGGTATGGTGGGCGTATGCTGCTATTCAATCCCTGGTCACTGGCAGCGCCAAACATCAAAATCCCCGCGTTTTGTGCTTCCTTGATGGCGTCGTCGAGCTTCTGAAGGGTGGGATCAAGCTCTGTAGAGCCTTCTGGGTTGTCGGGGATGGTCCAGCTCATCGAGATGATATGCACCTTCTTCTGGATTGCCCAAAGTATCGCCTGCAAGGTCAGATTTCCATTCCAAACTTGGTAGTGGTTGATTTCACCTTGACAGCAGATTCAGCCGTGAACTGGAGGCCTCCGTGACCTTGTTGCAACCTAGCAATGTAGAGCCGGGCTTTTGGGCAAACATTGTGCACCAGGTTGGCCATTAGTGTGCCGTGTCCAGTGGTCGAGAAGAAATACGAGTTTGTGCGAGTGAATAATGATTGCCGCTCTGTGTAGAAAGACTCGCCCTGTGCAATAAATTGCCACAATTGGGATCCAGGCTGCATCGAGTCAATCCCATCATCAATAATGGCTACGCGCACGTCAGGAGCTCGGTCATGCACAGTCGGCGGGATGTTGGTGAAGAATGACAGGAACTTGTTCAAGTCCTCAAACCAATTATTTCTGGGCCGGTTAGATGCGACCAAAGGAAGGAGATACTGAGTAACGCACGGCTTCATTGGGTGGCCACCTGTAGGGCAGGGGTTGGAATTCCCAGTAGTAGCAGTCTCGACTTTAACGTAGGTTTTGACTTTGGGGCAACTAGACGCCATGCGAGTCTCGAAGTCGGTCTTGTATGATTGCGTTTTTGCCTCTGATTCCACTCGCCGACTGATAAGGACATGCACTGCCTCAAGCTGGTACCATGCATGTGTCAACACCTGAGGCAAGTCTGGAAGGATATGGAGGTTTCTCACGTGCTTCAATTCCTTAAGCCCATCGCAGCTTGACCAGTCACGTAGCACCGAGTGGTTACCGCTCGACAATAGGCGCACATGCTGGGCATGCTCTGCTGCCTTCCGCAGCACAACACTGGAAATATCAACCTTCTCCCATTTCCAGTCCTCGATTTTGAAGCGGTTGAGACCTTCAATAATTTCATCAGTATGTGGACAGTCTTCATTGTCGTCTACAATCAGTCTGATGATCTTCTTAACCCCCTTTTCATATAAGAGATCAAAGATGCGTCCGAAATCTTGTCTTCCGGCTCCAGCACCGGCACTGGCACCGGCTCTACTGTCACTTGCATCTCCCGAAGTTACCGAATCGGCTTTGACAGAGAACGGGCGCCGCGGGATGTGGACGTACTGAAGGATGTTCTCGAACTCCAGGCTTTTGAGAAGCGCCATCAGTGCGTCCTCCGAAACGTTGGCATTTTCAGCTTCGCCAAGATCAAGCTGAGTTTGTCGCTCTGTAAAGACATAAGCGGATTTGTATTTCAGTCATTAGACGTGCAGTTTCTCACCTGGACCCGGAATCGCGCCATATCTACCACGCAGTAGATTGATGGTTTTGTCACGGTCTAAGAGATGCAGGATCTTGTCCTTCAGAAAGTCTGCGATTCTATCGGATCCGGGTATAGAAGAGTCTCCGCCATTGGTTTCCGGGCTCTTTGGGCTCTTATCTTTCATGTGCGCACAGAGGCCATGGAGGCGATGCTGGTAAACAGAGTGGTTCCTGTGATTTATCTCTCCCAGGGCTTTCGGGCACCATAAGAAGACTTTTGTAACTAGTCTCAGCTGTGATTCCGTTTGTTTGGCATCGTACTCTGGCACATATTGTGCTGCAAGATGTAAGACTGTGTTTTTTTCGTGGTCGGTTATGGCTGAGATGCTGCTCAGCGCGAAGCCAGCAGTATCAACACGTTTGGGTGCCTCGAAATCTGGGTTGCTTAAGGCTCTAGTTTTAGTTTTCTGGGTCGTTGAAACCAATCGCGGACAGCTGCAGCAACAGTACTGGATCATAGTAAGCGTCTCTTATCCATAAGAATGAGCATTGGGGGAGAAGGGGAGCATGCGCACAGTATGCTTATCCTCCTCGACATCAGCATCTACGTCGGTACTACTGAATAGCTTAAGAAATTTCTCATCGTCGCAATCGCTAATGAATGGCATGATTTGGAGGAGAAGTTGACTAGGAATGTCTTCCTTTTTCTGGCCATAGCCGAGGATTTCTGCCGCTTCTGCGGGATAATTTTTGACGAAAAACCTCACAAAATAACGGTTCTCTGCCTTAGCAGCGGCAAGATGCAAGACGGTCTTTGGTTCATTGTTATCGCCGGTATATTTGCATTGATAGAGTTCCGGGTACTTTTTCATCAACCACTTGAAGAGGAACCCGAGTTGCTCCTCAAATCTCTTCTGTACGGCATCCCTGAGGATGGCGTGAAGGATTGTCCGACCGGAAGCGTTGGTCTTACCGAGCCTGCTCTTCGTTGGGGCCTCTTGATCCTCGATGAATTCGTCCAATTTTCCCATGATTTCTTCTTCTTCCAAGCCTTGGAAGTACTTATTGGTCTTGTTGATTTTTACCTTGCCGAAATCCTCAAATTCTTCCAAAAATTGGTCTTGGGTGTACGTAATGATCCTAGATTCCTTCTTTAGTTGTTTCTGTTGTTCTTCCTCTGTGTCTGATGTATGTATCTCGATATCCGGCTCTGTTGGTAATTGTATCGAACCCCCTTTGGCTTTGCCGTAGATGTCAGGGCCAGTGTACGTCTCAGTAGTTGGTGTGGTGTTCTTGTAGCCATTAGAATCCGGAGCGTTGCTGTTGTCTGAGTTCTGTTAGTATTTCACCGTGCACGTGTGGGAGGGTATCTCTGCCCTTGGGATTCTTCTTGCGTACAAGATTGCTCACAGCCGGCAGATTATCTTTCATGACAGGCAGTTGTAACAGCTGAAGGCGATGGATGTCAATATCGCGCTCTCCATGTTTCGTTGCGTCGAAACCAGAGGAGAAAGTGGTCGTCGACATAGATATAAGATGGTTCTTTTGGTAAGAGCTAGAGAACTTGGGCAGGCATATGCTGTATTGTAAACTGGATAATGCACTGGTAAGTTGCAATAGCAGTCCACGAAAGCACTCGACCCCGGGGCGGCTTTCCCCGCCCTTCCAGATCCCTGATCAAGTTAGAGTAGCTAGTAGCTACATAGCGATATCAATGAGACAAGCACAACGACATGTCATGTTACACCTATATGTACGAAACCAAATGTGGCCAGAACTGCAGAAATGTATCTTCAAACCGCACAAAGTTTGCAGAGCTAGTTGATCCCGCATGAATGATTGCTTACAGCAGTGTTAAATTTAAATTCCATGCGTATAATATCGGCGACGCCGAGACATTCTCTCCCATACCCCCCTTTAACGCAACAACCGCAACAACTGCAACAATGGAATATGAGACACAGTTTTCAATTCCACTCTTCGATACTGGCAATGAAGGCTCCGCATTACGCTGCTCAAACAACCAGGGGGAGATGCAGCGAAAGCACATCGCCCAGCGAAAAGACTCCGATCTCATCTTTCAAGCCGACTTGTTTAGTGTCGTACATGGAACTCTCACTCCTGGCGGAGACTTGGCGACCCTGATTGTTATGGACTTTCGCTTCCTAGGCTCACGTTCTGGAGGCCGCCGATTTCGAAAAGCGGAAATCAAGATCAGCTTTTCCACCGATGGCCAACAAATTGGCAATGATCACGATCCTACCGTCTGCCAGATTGCTCCTTACGAAACATTTGCTATGGATCCGTCAACGGAAGTATTGGAAACGACGATCTTCAGCAAGGCGACTGCAAGTGCTGGAGTGAGCCTAAGCACGATTGGTATCGGTGCTGGGTTTGAAAGGAAGAAGTCGATGGATCGAAAGAAATACACCATGATGTATGGCATGCGTTGGATCGAGGGAAGAACTGGGGGTGAACAGAATACAGCTCGGTGGCTTGTTTGGGAAAACGAAATCGCAAAGAACGGCATTCCTAGCTTTCTTAGGTCGGCTGTGTTGGTTAGTCCACGCACGGACGGAAAGTTTCAGGCTCAGTTCACAATCTCGGCTGAGGTGGACATGCGGTATTCCATCGGCGGAACCATCAGAGAAGTTCTGGGAAAGGCCATAGTGGATCCAGTGTACTTTGGATCCAAGTCTAAACGCAAAAATATGGGCCCCGAGCTGCATGACGTTAACCCCAACAACATGTCCGCCTGCGATTTAGACGCCATCGGCATGGTGAAGGTGAGATTTCCCCCGCAAATGAACGTCCGAACATAGAGTGTTTCTGACTAAGGACAGACCATGGCCATTGAAGAGACCTCAGAGCCAACAGTTGTTAGTCCTCAGGTCCAGGGGCGTGCGTAGTAGCGGGTTGTGTAATCATGCGATCTGGTATACAAGATGTTGATGACAGCCACATTGATATGTGATTTTTTGCGATACTATGTAATATATAGGCTAAACTCAAGTTGAAATAGCTAGGTAACTACCTGATATGTGTGCAAAACTACCGTTCGATTGCAGATTCTGGGGCAGAACCTGTGGTTGACTGCATGCTGAATGTCCGAATCTCTATTTAGGGACTGTTCACTCTTAGACTATATTCACCCCCGGATCTAGAGTTACTACCACTTCCATGCAGTTTAGTTAAAGAAAGCAGAGTGGATAGCTCTTTGGAAAATATTTCGAAAACTACGTTTTATCCGAGTACAATTATACTACGTGTTCGAGATTCCCGTATGACCAGGCTGCGAGATCTGGGCACGGGTACACGGGACTATATGAACTGTGCAAGGCTGCAGGATCTCCAAACATTTTTAATTAGATCTTGTAGTTTAGATATAGTAATTTTCATTTCGAATTCCACCGATAATGCTTATCTTGGTGCCGTGATTCCTGGAGTCGTGTTACCAGTTCTGCGTACTCTATGACAAAGCTGTGGGGTCGGATGACCAACCTTGTCATGCATGATACCTCATCAGTCGAGGAATGCACCTCCAAGCATAGCACTACTGCAATCGCGATTGATTTAATATGCATCATACCCCTAACCCGCACTCCCACATTGTAGCCCCTCACTGCACGATCGTTTGCATTTGCAACTTGTCATCGCCTAAAGAATTTGTCGTTATATCTTCCACTTTTTATCTTCAACGCCTCTTCTAAAACAAACACGGATAAACAGCATGACCTCATCAGAAGACCTCGGCCTGAAGCTGCTTGTACCCAATCGTCCCGGTACTGACAATCAGGGCCCTAGAGTGGAGTAATTACGGTCCTTCGAGTAGTTGCTGGGAATATCTACTAAGAGGTATACGTATAGTATAATTGCTGTCCATGGAGTAAACGGCCACTACAAAGGAACCTGGTCGACGTCCAATAATTATAAAGATGAAGCGTTGTGGCTCTCTGTTATCCTCCCCAACCGCATTCCCAATGCGCGGGTACGGGTAATGTCATTCGGATACCGCTCGAATCCAAGAACAGGACTCGGGCTTATGGATGCTGCGGGCCTTCGCAAGATCGCTCGTGATCTGCTTCGAGAGCTTCATGATTTGAGGACATCCGATGATGTGGTTTGTAGGTCAGTGCCAAAGTGAACTGAGGAGGTCTGATGATTAGCAGAATGTCCCAATTGTTTTCATTGGCCATAATTTAGGTGGTGTGGTTATCAAAGAAGTGAGTCATTCGTATTCGAAGTCGAAAATAACGGCTTTGTGACCTGTAACTTAGTTGCTCTGGGTTGCAAACAATGAGAGAATATACTTGAATATTGCAGTCTATACGAAGTTACTGGTAAGCCCAGGTTATGAGGATAGTGCTCTTAGGTTTCTTAGGTTTTTGACTGTACATGAATTGTAGGTGTTCTTTGGCACTCCTGTCGATTCTTGTCCATGGGTGGATACAGTTTTCAATATCACCCTGGCATCAACCGAAGAAGAGCCTATTATATTCCAGCGTCGAGAAATACTGGAGGCGGCTATCCAAAAAAGCCCGGGTGCCGTTCGTGCTGCATCTGCACGTTTTTATAATTTAGTCGATCAGTATGAGATTCTTAGAATCTTCGAACGCAAGTCCACTCCTTTTGTTGGCATGGTGGTATGTTAATCCTATTATAATTACCCAATCATAATTTTAAGCACCTCTTAGATTCTAATGCGATCGTCAGGTATCCGACGAGCAAGTAGCAATGAATCGATTTAGCGAGCGTCATAGTAAGCTAGAACGAGATACAGACCACCTAAGGCTTTGCCGGTTCTCAGCGGAGGACGATGGGGTGCTCAATACATTGTGTGAGAAGATTATGGCTACTACTGGCGCCTCTATACAAGGTGCATAATTCATACTCTCCCGGGTACAAGCTGTAGTAACAAGTAGACTGAATAGATGGCCTGTACGAGTACTTGGAGTGTCGGTTGACTATAACAACGTTATATCCCGAGGGTTCCGAAATCCCCACGGCACCCCGCACACCTAGAACTCTTGAATTGTCGGCAGAGATCTTAGCCAAGACTGATTCGATCATCCACGTTTACGGTCGGCCGGGGAGTGGGATATCAGTACTGTCGGCCCGGTTAGCCGAACTGGCAAGCGAAAACAGCACAAATACGACACTTTCATTCCAGTTCAGTCGGTATGATAATCGCCGAAAGACCTTCAATGATCTGCTTTTATCCTTTCTTCGCCAATTACTTTTCAAGCTTAAGAAGCAGTCGGTTTTCCAGAGCAGTTATGTGCGCACGCTCTACAAGAAAGTCTCATTGCGCGCCTGTAGGACACCCGAGGATTTGTGGAGCCTATTTCGTGCGATGCTTGCAACTCTCCCTGATATGAAGTTTGTGTGCATCGTTGATGCCATCGACGAGTGCGATTCTACAAGGAAACAGCTGCTGGGCAACATAGTTAGGCTCCAAGACCAAATCAAGCTTAAGACCCCATGCAAATTCATCATCACTAGCTGTGTAGCAGAGGATGTTACTTCATATTTAGAGAAATATTATGCCATTAATTTGGACAAGGAAGCTGGCATGAAGATCGAAAAGGAGCTTTTCATAGACCAACAAACACAGGACGCACAATTATTGCACAGCATTCAACCTGCAGACCGAGATTGGTGCACTAGAGCGCTGCCATGGATAGTGTTTGCCACACGGCCACTAACAGTAGAAGAGCTTGCGGTGGCTGTCGCGATGGACTCAAACTTAGGCTGCTCTTCCGTAGCTCAAATTGATGAGCACATCCGTCGTAATATAACCGACGACTTGTGGCGCACGTTTGGTACGTTGCTGAGGATTGAGGATAATGAAATCCATCTCGTGCATCACGATGTCAAGGAATTTCTTGTTGAACATGGGGAACTATTCTCTGAGCTTGACTTTAGCCAAGCAAACTCACAGCATATCCATGGACAGCTCGCATCCAGCTGTCTTCGCTACCTGTGCTTTGACGATCTCTCAAAAGTTCAAGGCTCCTACACTCGCGTTGCTCCTCAGCTTCGCTTACGTCAACAATCATTCCGATCTTCGCCAAATTGTGAATTTCTGGACTATGCTGCCCTCTACTGGGCGACGCATGTCCAGAAGGCATCCTCCGACCAGCTCTTGGACCAAGTGCAGGACTTTCTGCAGAATAGTACGGCGATGAAATGGTGGTCGACGGTGTATTGGGCCATGAAGGTGCCGCTCGGAATGGATAGAGCTCTCGACTCAACCCCAGGACCGACCTGGGACATTAGTTCGCCATTAAGGGTCGCCGCACATCTTGGCCTCACTGAAATAGTGGAAAATCTTCTAAAGAGTAGCCCTGAGTCCTATTCGCCCGAACATCGTAGGGATGCGCTCATTATGGCTGTCGAGGAGGGGCATACGGCCACAGTTGCAGCCATATTTCAGACCGGCGGTTTGGAGCTTGATATGGGTGTTTTAGCGTTGAAAAAGGCTTGTGAATTTGGACGCGAATCTGTAGTGGAGTGGGTACTTGACTTTTGGAAGGATCCGGAATATAGGACAGCCTTGCAGCTCGACACCTGTCTATGTTCTGCGGCAAAATTTGGGCACGCGAAGATTGCCCGTTTGCTCATTGATGCTGGTTCTAATGTTAACACAACCTCCGATGATGAGCGTACACCGCTCATGCTTGCCGCTGAAGGGGGCTATGAAGAGACCGTGCTAAAACTGCTAGAGGCTAAGGCTGACGTGGAGATCAAGGCTAATATATTATATAACATAAGGTCATGGAATGAGAACTGTCAGATCACCGCTTTACAACTTGCAGCCTCATCTGGCCACATTGCTGCGTTACAGGCGCTTCTACATGTCGGAAACTGCAATGTTAATGAGACCACCTTTGGTACAACAGCTCTTCATATGGCAGCTAAGGCTGGCTATGGAGCGATAGTCCAAGAGTTGCTCAACAAAGGTGCCAACCCGGAGCTACCTAGCACTTCATGGAAATTTAGACCACTTCACTATGCTGCTTGGTGTATGTGTGCCACTTTCATGCCTCGATTTCAACTAGCTGACTGAAATAGATGGGCATGGTGATGTTATCCACAAGCTGCTTGACTTTGGAGCTGAAATATCACCGCTCGACGACGAGGGACTTACGCCGCTTGCCTTTGCCTGCGTGGTTGGTAATCTGGAATCCGTAAAGGCCCTACTCTGCAACGCCACCTATTCCGATCGCGAACTGCCGTCGAATGGCCGAAAAAACAAACGACCACTTCATTTCGCCGCTGCGGGGGGGCATGCCCTTCTGGTACGTGCGCTGCTGGAGTCAGGTGTGTCAGAAGACCCGGTGACAAAACCTGAAAGGGAGACACCTTTGCACCTTGCCATAGAAAGCCCTGCATCGGCCCGCCTCGAGGTGGTGAATACGCTGCTTGAATATGAGGTTAATGTCAACAAACGGCGAGATAATGGAGATTCAGCGCTCCATATTGCAGTTCGTATGGCAGATGTTGATGTGGCTGAAGCTCTTCTTAGAGCCAAGGCGGACTTTACTGCTACTGACTCAAAAGGGAAATCGCCACTACATATTGCTGCTGCAGAGGGAGGTATAACAGCCCCAAAGATGATATCTCTCCTTGTGAAGTGGGGTGCGGACATCAACCAGTTAACGTTAGATAACGACGACGAAAAAATTGCTTTGCTTAATTCTGCGATATCGCAAAACGAACAAGGCATCCTGAAGTTTGTGCTTGATAAATGTGTAGATCCCAATCTTGCCAACTCTGATAAATGTTCAGTTCTACACGTCGCAGTCTTAAAGGCAGGAGTGGAGGTTCTAGGCATGCTCTTGACTCAGGGTGCCGATGTGACGAAGGTAGACCAAGAAGGATGTTCTCCACTATTTCAAGCGGCGGCATCGGGATCCGCAGAGAAAGTAAAACTTTTGCTAGACCATGGTTGCGATCCCAACCTTCCTGACAAGTTTGGACGATTGCCTTGCGATGTTGCCCACTGGCCTGAGATACGGTCTTTGCTTTCGCCAGCCGCAAAAAACCCCGAGCCAGAAGCCGTTTGCCCACTCTTCTCTTCTAGAACAAATAACATTTGGGGGTGGTGGAATTGTAGCGAATGTAATCAGTCACTGAATGATTTAGGCTTCTATCGTATGACCCCCTCCAACTGGAAGCTAGTTGCTTTAGAGATCTGCTCTTGCTGACGATGCCAGATTGCTGTCTTTGTAGCAAGGATAAATGCAACTTGGACTCGTCCGGCTGCTTCGACATTTGCAAAACATGCCGTTCGAAGGGTATAGGGTGTAAAAACAAGGAGCATAACCTACGAGCACGCTTTTACGGTGGGAATATGTTATCTTTCGAGGAGCGTTCTCCAGCCATCATGGATTTTGGGTCGCCGCCGCCGCAAGATTCACATCAGAGTGAGCCAGCCGCAGAAACAGTCGAAGTCGTGGAGGCGCAAGCAGATTAATTGAGATGAAGGCGATAGTAACAGCTTTTGAATTCACTTGAATACTCATGCTTGCTTCCTGTCCATCTGGATGCTGAACGTAATTTTAGTGGCAAATCGGTAACTGACAGGTATATTCGAAGGGATGAACGTCGTTCCTTTGGTCGTAACAAATAGAGAAAAACAGGTTCCCCATTAGAGCCCAGGCATACGAGTGAATAAGACCACGGCCAAACCACCTTAGTAACAACAAATATACGTAATGACTGCAGAAGTGCTGTAGGTTCTCTCGCTTCGAAGCTTCGTTCCGGGGTATTTCTAGATCTCTAATAGGTAAAGGCTTCTTGTGTCTCGTCTCTTATTTCCATTATTACGGATTGAATCTTTCAATCAACAAGAACCGACTTCTAGCTTAGCAGGAAGACCTGGTGCTATAATCGCCAGGTTTGTAAACACCCAGGTTCGAAACCCCAGGTCGTTGCTTCAAACACCAAAGTTCATAGGTGCTATAAAACCGAGGTTTGAAACCTTTTGCCTATTTCCACTTCCAGAGGATATTGTTTTCTGAGGAATCACTGTTTGCATCGGAATTCTACTCATCCAGATATGGCCGCCATGACTGAAGTAGCCGTTGAATTTGACGTATACCAGTAAGTATATGTATGTATACGCAGCAAAAGTGGCTATAAGGATATGACGGCGGACAAAATCGAGCAAAATAATGAACACTTCGGGTTTCGAACCTTGGTGTTTAGAGAAGCACCTGGCATTTATAACGCCATATGATATGACGGCTATGCATCTGTTTATATTTATTGAAAGCCGCGACCCTGATCGTGCAACAATGCCGTCCGGTACATCTGCCTATGCGTCCGACGCTCCCATACTCAGAAGCGGGAATAAACAATCGCAGACACGCGACTGACTTCTAAAGTGAGGTCGGTAATAGTTTTCCGGCTACTTGAGGCCTAGTAACTATAGTGCTGAAAACCCTCGAACTCGATGAACGTAGATCTCTTCACGAAAAAGAAGAAGTGCTCTGAGAGAGAGCTGAGCCGAAAGATGCAAGAGAACCCCAAATCTTCGAGTAGTAATATCTAAGAAGTCAAACCTGAAACAGGCAAAGTCTATCGCCAAACCCGCTAAGCTCTTCCTTACTAAGCAATCATGACGTCCTCCCTTCTCGGTGCTAGCTAGTTCCGTCGCCCTAGACTTGGGTCCTAAAACCTTAAAATTCTGGAACTCGAGGAACCGTCCGACTTAAGCTTTCGATTAATACTAGCAAAAGAGCAACCGCAGGTTTTGAGCCTGCTTCTGAGATGTTTATAGCACCAATCAAGAACTTCAAGTTTTCAACTTGGTGTTTATACCACCAACCAATCGATATCACTAGAAGGTTCGAACCTGCAACCCGGTGTTTACAGCACAATATCTAGCCCGCTAAGCTGAGAGATTTATTGTTAAATGCCTTGACTTCGGCCTATTATAGCTACGCAAATTTATGCCCATTAAACGGAGCAAATCTTTGGTATTGCTGACCACTGTTGGAGGGCTACTACGAGGAAGAGCAAAAAGTAACTGCACGTTTTGAGCCTACTTCTTTGATGTGTGGTGTTTAAGAACTGCAAATTTTGAACCCGCATCCAAATGTTTCTAACACCATCTAAGTTGAGAAGATTTGATGTTAATTACCTGGGTTTCGGCCGACGTTACCCCATTCTAGCATTGAATATTGGTGAAAGCGCAGCCAGAAAAAAAGCGACCTTAGGTTTTAAGCCTACTTCTTCCATGATTAGAACACCGCAACTTCCAAACGTGTACCCTGGTCGTGGTGTCTATAGTACTGAATCCAGAAGCCCAGATTTTGAGTCCGCCTCTTCTATGGTGTTTAGAGCACTGCAAGTTTCGAACCTGCATTCTGGTATTTAGAGCACCGCTCAGCTCGATAAACTGTGAAGATTTGGTATTCATTGCTGATTTTAATTCATCATGACTACGGAGATTCTCGTCTATTTAACCGAATTAGCGTGCTAACATTTGGAATAGCTAATGCTGCTTCAACACCATGTATGTGTCACAAAGAAACGCAAAAATCCAGTCAACCGTGCGCAAGTTTTCAGCCCGCGGCCGCTGCTGAGGGTGTTTACAGCACAACAAGTTTCGAACCCGCATCCCGGTGTTTCTACCACATATCTACCATTTAAACTAGGAAGATCTCTTGGTGATTCGTTGGTTTCGGCCTCTTTGATATCCGCAAGGTGAATTCCATGTGCGGAAAAAGAAGCGCAAAAGGAGGTTTTAAGCCTGGTATTTCTATCACAGTTGCAGGTTTTAAGCCTACTTCAAGCCCTGCAAGTTTCGAATTGCTGTTATGGTGTTTATAGCACCTGCAAATTTCTAACCTGCTATTAAGGTGTTTACAGCACCAGCAAGTTTCGAACCTGCATCCTGATGTTTGTAGCATCGTGTTCATCCAACTAAGCCGACAATTCGGTTGTTAATTGCATTGAATGACCCAATGTAAACATTCCAACATCAAACCGTACAATAGATACATACAACAATAGTATCCCCCTCCCCCCCCTCCCCTTCCTCTCCCTCTCCACCTTCTAAATCTACCGTTTCAACTGCGCCTTAACCCACCCCTCCAATCCACCCTGTACAAAAACCTCTTGAACATTCGGCGGCAACTCCCCCACCTTCATCCCCCAAGTTCTCCCGTTCTTTTCCGTAACCTTAACATAACTCCTCTCGACATCCCACTCCACCATCCACCCCGTCCTTCTTGTCAACACCTTCTCCCCTTTAAACTCCTCCCTCAACCTCGTCACCAACTCCGGTACCTCCACTGTCATCAACGCATTATTTATCGAATTCCTTGAAAAAATATTCCCAAAGCTTCCTGCAAGAACTAGTTTTATCCCCTTTGCCAGCAGCGCGGTAGCGGCCTGTTCCCGTGAGCTGCCGGTTCCAAAGTTGTAACCTGAGATTACGATATCACCCGGTTTGACGATGGAGGGGAAGGAAGAGTCGTAGTTCTCCATTACTACTTGTGCCATTGTTTCCCGCGAGACGTTGTCTTGGTAGGTGTATTTACCCGGGTAGATACCGTCTGTGTTGATGTTGTCTGCATCGCAGAACACGAGTTCGCCGGAGATGGAGGAGGGGAAGTTGAGGAGGATGGAGGTTTTGGATTCTGTTTCTTGGGATGGTGAAGAAGTGGAGGAGGATGGGGTAGAGGAGGAGGCGGTGTTGTAGGAGACGGTGGGGGTGGTGGGGGTGTAGGTTCCGGGTCCTGCGATAGCACCCTTGATAGCGGATGCGGCAACGACTTCAGGGGAGGCAAGGTATGCGAGTGCATCACGAGAGCCCATGCGGCCTTTGAAGTTGCGGTTGGTGGCGGAGATGCCGACTTCGCCGTCTTCTAATAGGCCTGTGCCGAGGCCGATGCAGGGACCGCAACCAGCTGGAAGGGGTTTGGCTCCCGCGTTGACAAGAACCTGCCAATCGCCTGCTTTCTCTGCAATGGCTTGTTCTAATGACGAGGCAGCGGCGATGTAGAATTCGACGCCGGGGGCAACTTTTGCGTCGGCGCCTTGTGAACGGAATACAGATGCTGCAGCGCCGATGTCGGAGGCACGAGAGTTGGTGCAGGAAACGAGGTAGGCCTTCTGGATGGCGATATTTTGCTGCTCAAGTTCTGGGAGGGGAGTGGCGACCTTGACGCTATTGGGGCCGGCGACGAAGGGGGAGAGGGAGGAGAGGTCGAGGGTTAAGGTTTTTGCGTAGGTTGCTTCTGGGTGTGCTTTGATTGCATTGAGGGAGAAGAGTTCCTCGATGCGGTCCTTGTTGAGACGGGGGTGGGTGGATAATAGTCTGCTTTCGTGCTCGGAAGCCTTCTGCTCCATCCACGCATTGAGGACACTGTCCATGGGGAAGAGACCGCTCAGCGCACCCCACTCCGTAGTCATGTTTGCAATTGCCAGCCGGTCGTCGATCTTCAGGGACTGCATTGTTTCCTCCGAACCAGTAAATTCAATGGCATGGTTGAGAACATCGTCGTTATTGAACAGCCCACACAGCGAAACAATCACGTCCTTCCCCGAAACACCCTTCGGCAGCACACCCTTCAGCTCCACCCGAGCCACCGGAGGAATCTGCCACCACGTTCTCCCCGTAGCCCAAATACTCGCCGCATCCGTCCTAACCACCGGCGTACCCAAGCACGAGATCCCACCGTACATATTCGAGTGCGAGTCACTGGCGACGGTAAGTGTTCCCGGCCACGCGTAGCCCTCCTCAACCATAATCTGATGTCCAATTCCTCTTCCAGCGGGATAAAACACGATTCCCTGCTGCCTCGCAAACTCTTCGATATTTTTGTATTTCCTCAGGTTAGCCTCGGATTTATTCTGCACATCGTGATCGAGGGTGAGCACAATCTGCTCGGTGTTGTCGACCTTTGTCGCACCGATCGAAAAGAACTTTGTTGCCACTGGCCATGAATTGTCGTGGGTCATGCATTTGTGTGGTTGGATTGAGACATAGTCGCCCGAGCGTACAAACTTGCCTGCAGGAAGGTCTTTCGAGAACCGCTGCACGATCTTTTCAGTGAGGTTTTGGCGGGGACCGGAGTCGGTGGTGACGGTGGCGAGGGAGCGGACGAGGCGGAACGAGGTAGGGGGCTGGAAGAAGCTCTGGATCCGAGATTGGCGGAGGTGTAGCAGCCGGGAGGAGGAGAGACGTGCCTGATCATGCAGTCAGCAATAAGAGGGCACTACACCACGAGAACTGAGTCGCACCAAAGCCATGATGACCGTTTGGGGAGAGAATGGCCAATTGGTGATTTGGAGGAGTCTGGATTTTATGGTAATGCATGCGATTGTGCGGCTGAAGAAAGGGGGCGTCACGTGCAGACAGGGCTAGCGGGGATCGCGTGCTTGCGATAAGATAAGTGCGGGGTGCTGACATTTTCTTTCTCGACTCACTCTCTCCCAAGGTGCAGTCGGTTCAATTGACTGCCAGTGAGTCATACACTCTCTGATATAACTCCCTCCAACTTCCCCCCCTCGCCAACAATGCCCTCCCGAGAAAACATCTGCTACTTCGGCGCCGGCCCTGCCGCGCTCCCTCACTCCGTACTTGAATCTGCCTCCGCCGCCATTCTCAACCACGAAAACAGCGGCATCGGTCTAATTGAGCAATCGCACCGCTCCGCCTCCTCAGCCGCAATTGTTAACTCCGCCTGCTCCAACCTCGAAGCTCTTCTCTCCGTCCCCAACGATGGTTCCTACACCACACTCTGGACACAAGGCGGGGGTACAACCCAGTTCTCAGCAGCTCTCTACAACCTCCTCGGATACTGGGTGCAGAAAACCCTCGACGCCAACAACGGGGATCTCGAAGCCGTGAAGAAGGCCCTCGCAACAGCAAAGGCGGAGTATCTAGTCACCGGGAGCTGGTCTAAGAAAGCCTCCGAAGAAGCGAAACGACTCCTCGGCGATGATCTAGTAAACATTGCCACCGACGCACGCGCCGCAACCAAAAATTTCGGCGCAATCCCGGCAGAGGAGACATGGAGCCTAACGCCAAAGGGTGACAGCATCTACTCATACTACTGCGACAACGAAACCGTGGACGGTGTTGAATTCCCTTCGTTTCCCGCAGCGCTAGAGGGCCGACTCGTCGCCTGCGATATGAGCTCTAACATCCTTTCCCGCCGCGTCGATGTCACAAAATACGCCGTCCTCTTCGCAGGTGCACAAAAGAATGTTGGTGGCACGGGTGTGACGCTGGTAGTGGTCCGTACAGATATTCTGAAGTCGCAACCTTCCGCCGACACGCTGCGGAAACTCGGCTTGCCGATTCCACCGGTTATGTGCCATTACCCCACACTCGCTTTTGCATCGTCGTTGTATAACACCCTTCCTATCTTCGAGGTTTATATCTGCCGGGAAGTGATGAATGGTATCCTCTCGCGTGGGGGCCTAGAGGTACAGGAGAAGGTTGCGGGTGAGAAGGCGCAGATCTTGTACAGTACGCTCGATGAGGCGGGAATCTACAAGGTTGTTCCAGACAAGAAGGTCAGGTCGAGAATGAATATTTGTTTCAGAATCGAGGGCGGGGAAGAGGTTGAGAAGGCTTTCTTGAAGGGAGCAGAGTCGCTGGGGTTGATGGGGTTGAAGGGACATAGGAGCGTGGGTGGACTGAGAATCTCAAATTATAACTCGATATCGAAGGAGGCGGCCGAGAAGTTAGCAGAGTGGATTCGTCAGTTTGCGGCGGAAAGAAAGTAGTGTATATATAGAAAAGTCAGAGGGCGTTTTTGGGTATAGTTCAACACGGGATTATCCAGAGTATATGTTTGCTTCCAATAGAGTAATTGGATTGGGGTTTTACATTGAGCATCACACATAGAGAATGAACCGAGGCTTATTGCATATCCCTTCGTTCGTAAAGGACCAACCATGGTTCCGAATTATTAAAGTTTCATGATATCACCCTCGCAATTCTGAATATACTTACCCAAGCTTACGCAGTAAAGAAGAAACCGAGTACGAATCATATTGAATTTGTAACATTCACTCAAAGCAATCTTGCTATTCTTTCATTCGTGATCAGATATGTTCCGTACCATTGGCAACCATTTCGGTTCGCGAACTGCGGTCGCTAGTTCGCAATATATACAGAACATTTCACGGACTGGTGAGCGTTCGTGAACCGTCTCCAATCACCAACCGCATACAATCACAGCTACTAGTACTATCTGCAAGGCCAGCATAATGATCATTTACCAATTCAAATACATCTCATTCTCCTACATAGAGCTTCACTACAGTTTCTCATTGGACAACATACAATTTCAATATTTCAGCATAAAATATATCTGCGGTTGACATATTGTGCGGAGGAAACCCAAGAAGTCTGAGAATGGTGGTGTAGAGATTTGAATAGAAGTGGAGAGCAAGAAGATAAAGGATATTTGACTGTCAGTGATATTGGGAGTTAGAATGCCTATTATGAGGATATCTTGCTCTCTTTATACTTCTGGAACACGGTATTTTTCGCCGCTTTGTCTTCATTTTCTTCTTCTAGCTTCCAATTCCACTGTTGATATATCTGTGAGATGAGTGTTGACTCAGGATTTTGCCTGGGCCATCAGGCTGCTAAGGATGTTCTGAAGTGAGGCGCCGATGCACTGAGCCACCAAGAAGACTCATACATGATTACTCACTCGCCACTTACCACTTGCCACTTTATCATCTCCGCGGAACCTCTAGGGTGCTGAGAGCGGGGTTTATTTTTTGTACTTACAAGCATCTAAACATAGTCCGAGGTCAGGAAGAACTTCAAGGGTCGCAGATGGACTTCCGAGATGCAAACCGTCCCCAGGTCGCGGCCCGGAATGCTCCAGATTGCAAGCCGTCACGGGTTGCTCACCGTACGGAACAGATACTATTAATTTTGTGGTGAATTAATTGAGACCCGAAGCAGTCCTGAAGCTTCTACGAACGAAGGGATATAGATCTGACCGAGATGACCTCCAGCTGGGCTGATAGTAAGGCATCCGGTAGAGCAGCAAAAGGCACACCACTCTCTTGTATATATATCGAATCTTTTTCTTTCTCTCTTCTCTCTGTATCTTAATCTATACACACGGTTCTCCCCATATTGCAACAAAGCTGGATGTAAACCCCAAATCGCACGCTGACAGAGGAATACACGCGACATATCTACAGCCGAGCAGCTCCCCATCTACCAAACGCCTGGCTCAAAGGAATATAACGCAAATCCGACACCTAGCAATGCACTCTCTCTATTCCACCCACCTACTCCTTTTCCTTCATCCCCCTTCTCCACCCCTCCACCACCAAATCCTCCCTCAAACACCTATCCCTAACCCACAGCACCTGCCCTGCCCACAACGCCCACTCCCTCCCTGTCCATCCCATCACCACCTTCTCCCTCCCCCACGCCGTAACCGCATACCACGCAACCGCACACACCAACCCCACCACATACCCCATCATCACCTGTCGTACCGTATGATAATTCAAATACACCCTACTCATAGCCACCGCGACACTCCCCACCCCTGCAGCAGCCATATACCCCTTCCTCTTCCACCTCTGCATCTCTCCCCCCCCCAGTCCCCGTCTCACCAGTAGCAACCCCAGATACAAAAAGAAAAACGCGCTGAACTGCGCGTGCGATGACGGCATCCCGTAGCCCTTTCCATGTATCCCTTTCCAAACATTAGCAACCCGCCAGCCACGGGGGTGAAGGGGGGGGAGACACGTTTCGGCCGCTCCTCACGCACGACGCGTTTTAGCGCAAAGTTTATGGCTTCGCAAAATAGCTGCCCGAGCAGCATGAGGAGGCATTCGAGCTCGCGCGTGCAGAAGAGCGTCGTGACATAGACGATCATTAGGGCTTGGGGGAGGAGGGCAAGCCAGGCGCAGAGAAAGGAGAGGAGATCGGTGGGGTCCTATGAGGGGGTTAGCGGGGACAAGAGGGGGAGGGAGAGGAGTACGTAGTACACGTGGGTTAGGCTTAGGGATGCGAGAGGGGGCTCGGCGGGGGTGGTCATTGTTGCGGTTAGTGATGTGGAGGTGGAGGTGGAAAGCTTAGCCTATGCTGTAGCGAGGGAAGCTATGACGGCGTGGCGTTGGGGCGAATAAGGAAAACCCTAACCACTGATTCGAGACGTCAACTGTTCACCATCGCAAGAAGAGGAAATTGAAGTTCCATAAACTAGGGAAGATGCGTTTTGAAAGAGGAGGACAAAGTTATGAAAATAGCCCCTTCAATGTAACGTCGTGGGCATGATACAGCACTAGGACAAAAGTTTTCGCGAATCACGTCTTCCTAGCTACAATGAATATGTCTGCTGTACCAGAGGTAGATGAATGGTGCATTACATATTGAGCCTCAATGTGGCCGGAATGCTATGTAAATTTATAGACATCATCTCTTATATGTAAACTAGCTTCGATATAATTTAGAACAGCTCTTTGTGATTGTTGTGTGGTGGGTAAAAGGTGGTTGATAAGGGGATGGGCGCAGGGCAGCGAAATGGCGATTCACGAAAAGTTTTGAACCCTAACTGTAATATGCAGCACCGAATACACATGCATATTTTCGCGCATGTTGCACGTCACCGAAAGGTGTTGAGAGCCGCAGCACGAAGGCACTTTCAAATCTTCCGGGCGAGGACAAAGTGAGTGAAAAAGAACAAAAGGGAAGCAGCAGACATAGAATCGCACTTGTCTGCGTTATGCGGCTTGACAATAAGCCGATCCCTCAAAAAATCAGATCCTTGCTGGATTATGTTCGCGGGGGTTCTAAAGGTTGATTCCGGACCTAGTAAGGCTACGATAGGGATAAATTACTCCCATTTGTCAAATTTTAACGAATTCAGCAGCTCGGAATGACATTCAGTTGCTGAACTTCATTCGCCGCGAAAAGGCAGATGACCGAAACAATTTTTAGTGTATCACAGTCTCGATCGTTTTCAGGTAGAACCTGTCAAGCAAAAAATTTGGCTAGTCTTGCCGCAACGTTAAAATGATCCTTGAGTTTAATTTGGTGAGATAGCTTTCTTATATTTTGCCAGTAGGAAATTGTGCGGCAAGCAGATAATGATATGAAATTTGCTCAACTGCATGCATGATGTGGCACTGAGTGCGGGGCATTGTGCTCCTAGGGTATACGTAGTGCTCAACTTGAAGAGAGGCCTTATCAGAGGTCATCGTTCCTAAGAGGTAATGAGTGAGCGAAGTGAATGGTTGGCTCGCTAGAATTATGATTGTAGACCTCGTCCTGAATACGCAAAGATAGCTTATTTGTTTGCGTGGCCACATGCACACAAACAATCCAGCTTGCCTGTCCTCCTGGTGTTCTTTTAATTACTCAATGGCCGGTATCATACTATTAGATTCTTTACATATCAAAAAACGGCTGAAGGTCGTTTTCTATCGTTGTTTTCTGGTTTGAAGGTCGTACTTGGTGGTTTCACTGTTAATGACGGCCGAGAAAGTTACAAAATGCATAAATATACTCATGTCGCCGAGTGCTAAGCTCGCCACGTGATGTGGCTTTAACGCTGAGTCACCGTTTCACATCACGTGGCGAGCTTGGCACTCGGCGACATGAGTAGGTACGTAGATTGCAAATTTGAAGGACTAGATATTGTAAACAAATTGGGCGTCATGAACGAGAAAACAAATCCCGAAGGCCCTGCTTTGCCTGCTTTTGGAATCCCTCCTTCTTTACCTGCTTTTGGGACCCCTTCTCCCTTTTGATCATGACATTGTCCCCTTTTAGTTAGTGGTCTCTCTGTTTCTTCAGGGTCTTTTTCCAAAGCCTGCCCCGCAGACTCATCCTTCCACACAACCTTATATGCATTCGAACCTCGCTTCTCTCCCTCGAACCAAACTTCGACGGCAGTGTCCGAAAGATCGAAGATATCGTAGAAAATTGTGGTTTCTCCTCCCCATATTTTGTACCAAGCTTTGTGCGTTGTCACATCGTTCATGTCTGGAAGAATGGTTGGTAATTCAGCTTCGACGATGTATGCTACTCTGACATCTCTGTTCCATAGAAAAACTGGGGCATCTTTGCGATCATATGTCGTGATGACGATCGTATCTTCCCACTTCGGTTTAGGCTTTCGTCTTGCATATCTCCGAGAAAATCTGTGACAGTACTCCTGCGGCTCGACCCGATCGCCTTTGTAGATGTACCAATCAATTCGATCTGTTTCATATTTTTCTCCATCTATTTCCTTAAAATACTGTCCTTTGTGCCTCTTTTCGTAGCGTTCATTATGGACAACGCCCCAAGAGAGAGTAGAGCGGAACACAGGCCTAGTACCCTGAGGTTTGTCCGAGTCATCTTTGACCTGGCCGACATGGCCCATAACGAGACCATTGCAAACGGCAAGTTGACTGTTGAAGATGTTAGCGTGCATATTGAAAGGTGGTGGTGGCGGTGGTGAGAATACGCTTCGCTGAGTTCTGCACCCAAGATCATCATCTCTCTGATCTGAAAATCACTTGACGTCGAATAGTGATCTTTTACAAGACCGCCACAAAGATAGATGGCAAACTGCCGGAAAGAAGTTAACTTTTGTTTAACAGAGAAGAAGTAAAGCCTTACTACTTGGACCTCAGAATGTTCAATCGCCAGACCTTGGAGTTGCTGGTCAAGGAGCCCTAATATTCTTTTAACTTGAGTGTCGAACAATGGTTTGATGTTATCCCTTCTCAACAATTAGTAATAATCCTTGAGTACCTCCTAATATCTACTCACAGAGTAAACTTCATAGCTCCGTCCACAATTGTGGCCATTTTGTCGTTGAAATCTGATGGCAGACCAGGCACCTCAATTAAGTACATTTGGGAACTATCCGGGCCCGTTGGTTCTTCCCCAATCTGATGTTTGATGACCTGAAAAGTTCCTGTTGCCATAAGATTCGCCGCATTTTCGAGTGGGTTAATCCTGGTTGTGCCCTGACGGAGAACAACTTTGCTCAGACGTTCCGCTACAATAATGCAATAGGAACGAGTTTTGAGCGTTTACATCGCATATGTTTTCCTATACACATGTTTTTTTAAATATAGTTATAAATAAATTTGTAAATCAAGAGTGTGACTTCAAATTACCCTAGTAATTCAAGGCTATAACTCAGTCAAGGTGGCAACTGTACAGTGTGCTGTGTTGGGAAGCAGATGCTGTATCAATAGGCAAATACTGTATCTGTAAACCAATACTGTATCTCTTGGCAAATACTGCATCTATTCGCAAATACTGCATCTGTAGACAAATACTGCATCTGTAAGCAAATACTGCATCTGTAGACAAATACTGCATCTGTAAGCAAATACTGCATCTGTAAGCAAATACTGCATCTGTAAGCAAATACTGCATCTGTAGGCAAATGCTGTATCTGTAGACAAATACTCTGTCTGTAAGCAAATACTCCATCTGTAGGTATTGGTGCAGTGCTTGGGTATGATGAGGCTCAAGAGGTTTCATCTTCAGTGTCTGATGCACCCTAGATGTACAGGTGTCTGGGGTGCAACTTGGTTTTTTCCCAATGTACATTTTGTTTGGTTCTAAAGGTAGTTGAGACTGTCAATTTGGAAACAATCCAGTTCCAACCTGAATCCAGACTGGAAGTTCTGGATTGGGACCGTTGCTAACACTATACTTTCTGATGCTGAACCCACACAGAGTGTGCCTCTGGCATTGCACCACTATTCGCTAGGGTCCCCCATACGTTTCCAGTCCTTGTATACACTCAGTCGATCAATTCTACGGATCCACGCGGAATAGCTGGAAGGCTATTCATCTAGACGGCCTACATCTGTAGGGAGCGAGTTCCGAAGATTTTTATAATTAAAAAACCGGCATACATGCCTACAACAGGCGTCAACTAGTACTTGCGCAGAATTTGGCCCTGTGCATTCAGCGGTTTCTGCTGGTCTGCGCGGAGACAAATGGGGATCAGCAGCGCTGCAGCAATTCTGCCTCAGATTCCTCGTTATTACCAAAGTATACGCCATCCCCTGCATGCTCGGCTTGAAAGCATTTCAGCTAATCTGTTTGGTTTTTCCAGCCAGTCGAATTCCTTCGCACAGCACATAGATATCTTTTTCAACCATTCTTGTCCAACCATGTCTCCCGAGTGGCAAACTTCAACAAATCTGCCGAAACCGAGTGTAGGGTTAGAAAGCAGGCTGGTGGGAAGTGTATTGCATTCCTCTAACGATAAATATCACTGGCTTTAGCTGCCTGGGCCTCCGCTATCAACCAATCTTTGTAAGAATCGATATCACCCACGAAAGGCTGATTTTTGCGTCCGCGTGCGTGCGGGGATCGGTAAATTACAGAACGCCCGTGATTGTGAATCCGCCTGACCCCGCCACCAAGTTACGCGGTCAGTTTGTACTTGTATTTCTGTAGGTTTATAATGAGAATACAACATTGCCCTTGGACTCATCCCACTAAAATTTCAATGCCACTGCAGAGCCACTGGCCTAGACAACGGAAGAGCAGCTTCACCGAGAAGCACTACACATATACTAGCAATTCACATGATATTGCTTCACATCTAATCTCATCATTCGCTCAAAACTAATCTAATCTCATCCATCAACACTGACGTCATGGCGTCAACCACATCTGTATCTTCATCAATTATCCTAATTTTATAGCTCAGATTTTGGCGCTCGTTAAATATTGAGCTCGTAAACCAGATCCCTATTCGTCGTACGGCTATTAGAGGTCTGGTTTATAAGATTAATATCATCCTACTTGCGTACTCGGCAACCTTCTAGCCTGCAAAGGACTCGCGATAAACCAACCACACTATTCTATAGCTACTGACTGTATATCAAGCCAACCATACCAAGCTCGCGTGGGAGAATAGGTAGTAAAGTGATAGCCGTGGGTTTTAAGCCGGCGACCATGAGCACTGCATGTTTCGTTGTTGCGCATGTAAGTAGATCTCGCTTGTTGCTCTTCAACTCTAGTACCATGTATACAACGCTTGTAAATCACCTCGACTTCTGTATATATTCTTGTGGTTCAGAAAAATTCAAGCCACGACAAGGCTTCAAGGATAATGGGCTTCTAAGATTCAAGTAGAGCTAGCTATAGAGTACAAGAAATGCAAAAGAAAGACAGAAACGGAAACAATACAGGACCAAATCGCCAAAGAAAATAGAGCGTGGTCCATCGAAAAGTATCCACCGCTCAAGAATCAAAAGGACTACATACAATCGGACCCACCCTCATTCCCTCGATTTATGAAACATGGGCTGGATTTTCTCGACCCCGCCTGAAATACTTGAAGCTTCCAAACCCTTTGCTCTCAAAATACTTGTAGCCACTCGAGCTGTATCTCCATCCTTGCACACCAATCCCACCGAACGATCCTTCAGGGCAGCGAGAAGGATATCCGAAAAGGGTGTCCCCTTGGAACTGAAGATTTTCTCCAGTTCCCTCCATTGCTCTTCGAGAAGATTGGGATTGAAGAATGGACTGGGAGCGTCGGAAGATGCCGACGACAGAGGCATGTTGATAGAGCCCGGAAGATGCCATTTATCGAAGTCGGATACTGGACGAAGGTCAAGTATTATCGCATCAGACTGTAACCGCATTGACATCTCTCTGAAGCGTGCGGGGATGTCATCTGAAGAGTCAGAATCGGAGAGGCCACTGTCGTAGTTGCTGTCCGGAGTTGTCGATTCATAGAACTTTGCAATAGCATCGACGGGGTCCAGCTCCCATTCTCCGTCATAACGGTACAGGTCAACAGCATGGAGGTGCTAGTGGTGTGGTCAGTACGTATCCTCCAGCAACGGCTTCGGTGGCTATCGCTTACCTGGTTATCAATGGAAGGGAAGCACTCCTCTCCGAGTTTCTGGAAGTACTCGTCGATATATTGGTATGGAAGGTCGCAACAAAGAAACACACAGTGAATCTCTCCATTTTCACCAGCCAGCTCATTCAACTTTCCAGAGCTTTTTTGCTTCTCCAAAAAGTTAAGAAGGCCCTGGAGATTGATCCCAGATGAAGGACCACAAATCAGACCTTCACGAGTTAGACGCATGGACTGACGAAAGGCTGGGGGCGATTCGACGTCTTCCAAAGAATCAACAGCACCCTCCCAAGGGAATTCTGGTGATAGCAGTGCTCGAGTACGGGGACCCGGAACTCTATCCCCGGCGGCCGTACATATCCCTACGACATGTACGGAAGGCTTCGCATTTTTGATGTATCCTGCAGTACCAGCGACCGTGCCTAGAACACAGCTATCAGAAGCCCATACCCCGAATCAATAGAACACCAAATATACCAGAGGTCCCCATGCTAGCGGCAAAAACATTGATTTCAGGCAATTGTGCCATAATCTGTGGGCCAGTCCAACGGATATGAGCTTCTGGATTGGCGTGGTTGTCATACTGGTTGGCATTTAGGATTTCGTCGTTCTCCTTGCCAGCGTCATATGCCCTCCATATCCCACCTCGACGATCAAGGGGGTCTGGCTGTGATGGACCACCAAACAAAGTACTAAATCCAGTTAACACACAATCCTTTGTACATTCGGAGAACTTCTGCCTACACTTTGAGCCCAAAGAACCGCAGCAATCTCAACTTTGCCTCGCTTGTCTTGTTGCTGACATACGCATGCACATCGTCGATGTTATGGACTGCCCGAGAAACTAGTGCTAACGATAGAACTGTCGAGCCGGAGCTGTACTCTATTATCCGTTTTGTCTTCGGTGTTACTCCTTTTTGAAGCA
This sequence comes from Trichophaea hybrida, assembly GCA_015178995.1. Classification (NCBI taxonomy): domain Eukaryota; kingdom Fungi; phylum Ascomycota; class Pezizomycetes; order Pezizales; family Pyronemataceae; genus Trichophaea; species Trichophaea hybrida. Next base: position 26,730 of record WHVE01000158.1, read on the forward strand.
TATTCGCAGCTGGGATTGTTAGCGGCGGGTTGTTAGACAGCAAAATAGGCATTTATACCTGCAAGCGATTTGACGTTGTTTGCTGGTAAACAGGTCATCATTTTTGCATATATCCGGACTCCGTCATCTCGGAATGGATTTAGTTTGTCTGGAATCTCAACGAGCGGTACTGGTGGTGAGCAATCGGGATCATAGTAATCGACCATGGACTTGCAGCCCTTGAAAACGTTAAGAGGATTGGCTGGCGTCATTGCAATTGCTGTTTGCCTTTTTGTGGGATGAATGGACGGGAGGAAGATGGGATGCCAATGGAGAGGATCAAGCTTCCCTTTTCATAGTTGCTGATCCATTGACCCGGTATACGTATGCCCATGAAGCCGGCAATGGTGGACAACCAGGTCTCCGGAGAGGTTTTGCGGCAGGCATACGTTGGTCTGCAGAAACTTGCTACAATCTTGCCGCACACATCGAACCAACTGTTGATACACACGGTACAAATCCCGAAGAAACACGTGACTACTAACCCTTGGATGAGCACGATTGCGCTGGTTGTGAGGCGGTTTTTTTTTGGGGGCCGCATATTATGCGCGGTGCCTGCTTTAGCCTTACCAGCCGTGTGTAGGCTACCAACAGGGTTCCTAAGCTAAGGCTGGTTCACCGCTTTTTAACTGCTTCACGTCCATGCTTCTCCAAATAAAGGCAGTATTCATTTGCAATTACCTTTTTCATCTCCAAACTCCTCCAAATGCCGCATAACGAATCAGATATGCAGCAGCCAACATTCGAGCTACCGAAGGAAAGTTTCGACTTGGAATCTGGAGGTACGCCAGAAAAGCAACCCCACTTCAACGAGCAAACCAACTATGTGCCTCCAAGAACGATCATCAAGGTACGGTGTTATCCAAGCAATACGATGAAGAATAGCTGGTGAAACTGATGATGCGGGGTATAGATATTTCTTGCATGTGCCAGTGTGGATCTGGTGGCACTCATGGATCAGGTATGTTCCGTCCTCGGGCTATCCAGACGTGTGTTGACGCTCACCTACCCACCAGACAACTTTAGCAGCCAGTCTTACAATCATCGGCTCGGCTCTTGGTGCGGGTAGACAAGCTTCCTGGATTGCATCAGCGTACTTTATCACATCAACCTCATTTCAGTTGCTGTACGCATGTCCCAATCCGCTCTACGCTAATTGATGCTTATTCCTCCCAGTTACGGCAAATTGTCGGACATATGGTCACGCAAGCTCGTGCTATTGGCTGGGTTAGCCATCTTCTTCATTGGTTCCTTAGCTTCATCCGTAGCACAGGATGCCGTGCAGCTCATCGTCTTTCGGGCCGTAACGGGTGTAGGCGGTGGAGGTTTAATGACAGTTGCACAGATTATTGTAAGCTGGAATGATTAATTTCAATTACAAATCACTAACATTCGACAGGTCAGTGATGTTGTTACTCTTAGGGAACGAGGAAAATACCAAGGAATTTTGGTGAGTTTTACGCTGGCTCGGCAAAACCCCCAAGGGTACTTACTGATTTTCTGGCAGGGCGCTGTTGTTGCTCTCTCCTACGGAATTGGACCAGTAGTTGGTGGAGCTTTAGCTTCTCAATCGAAAAATTCTTGGTATGTTGAAATCTGGGCATCAAGAACCTAGAAAGTTGAGAACCTGGGTGGATGATTATAGATCTTGCTAATTCTCATCAATAGGAGATGGATTTTCCGGCTCAACCTACCATTGACTCTTTTCTGCACCTTGTGTGTTATTTTGTTTATGCCATTGAAAAGTGTAGAAGGCAGCTGGAAAAAGTGCATTGGTGTGACGTTTTGAAAACTCAGTGAATCTAACAGAAACATAGGAAACTAGCTGCTGTCGACTTCTTTGGTGCGTTTCTAACGTTGCTAAGTTCAACGTTGGTTCTGGTGAGTTTTTCATGGATTTGTACCATTCATTGCTTCATCACTAATTCGCCCCAGCTCGGCTTGACCTGGGCAGGTGCAGAATATCCATGGAACTCAACACATGTCATCGCCACGCTTACCGCCGGATTATTCGCGTCTATACTGTTTATCCTGTGGCAATGGAAGGGGCCCGCATTTCCCTTGATGCCATGTAAGTTTCGGGTTGAAGCGGATGGGTTTTACACCACGACTGACGTTGCCGACTTCAGTGCATATATTCAAACAAACCATGGTTGTGGGCGCTTGTCTCACAATGTTCGTTAATGGCTGGAACTTTGTAGTACAAATATACTACATTCCCACGTTCTACCAGCTGGCATATGGCTACTCAGCGGTACGATCTGCTGCACTGCTGCTTCCACTTGTCATGGTTCAAAGTATGTTCTGTGTCATTCTGTCCCTCCGACTGTTTAATCTAAGTTCCCTGCAGCCGCAAGTAGCACCTTCTCTGGACTGATTGTGACATGGACTGGTCGATACCGAGTGAGTTGAAGAAACTATAGAGCCCCACGCATCGAATTGCACTAATCCCGCGCATAGGAGAGTATTCTCGCGGGATGGGTTATTTGGGCCATTGGGCTAGGGTTATTTTCAACGCTTAATGAAGACTCTGGGCTTGGAAAGCAGATTGGCTATGCATTGTTGTCCGGTTTCGGTGTAGGACAGACGCTCCAACCGTAAGTTCATATTAACATTCAATCTTGCCCAAATTCTCACTCCGATGGCGACAGGTCACTTGTTGCAATCCAAGCGGGCGTGGAGCGTAAAGACATGGCTGTAGTGACAGCAACCCGAAAGTATGCATGCACAACCGTTATCCAATATCTTGTTCAAAATCGCTGACGACCTACCTAGTTTTATTCGAAATCTCGGCGGTACCCTTGGCCTTGCAATTGCCGGTACAATCCTGTGAGTTAGATTCCCCAATCCACCGTAAACCCACTCACAATCATCAGGAACAACATGTTGCAGCAGAGACTATCTCCCCTGGGCTATTCCGCTTCTGAGATCCGGAAAGTCCTCGATGATCCGGTTGATGTTCTGAGCGGCGCAGTGGGCGGACATGAACTTCGAAAAGAAGTGTTGGCTGGTTACCAACGGGGATTCAGAGCTGTATTCCTTGTCGGTGCTGGGCTGGCTATGTTTGCGTTTGTTATTTCCGTGCTTATGATGCCCCAAATCACTCTGGAAAGAAGGGACGACGAACAACTGAAAGTTCAAGCCAAGCACGATATTGATGAGAAGAAACAACAAAAGCGAGAGGCGGAGGGAAAGAAGACCGTAACACCGGCTATGGACAGAGACGGAGAAGCCGTGATTTGAAGGTACATACCATAGCCATAACCGTCGATGAGAGCATTCAAAGGAACTGGATGCGGTAGCGCAATCGCGAATACGTATTTATGATGTGTATAGACAGAATAGATCTAGATGTGCTTTACTTACAGGGGATGGTAAAAATAAAACCGGCCACGTCGACCGCGAGGCAATATTCCCCAACAACAATTCTACATAGAGTGTTAATTAGGGGGGGCTAGCAGTCTTGAAGAGCGCGAGCGAGTGCAGAGGTGATCCCGCATGGATGTTGCATATATACATCAGGATCTTGTATGATCATGACTAAAGGGCCGGAAGGCCACGGAAATGTCTGTCCTTTGTTTGGAGTATCTAGAATGTTTGTGTCTTTGTTCCTTTGTCTTTGGGTTATTGCCTCAGGGCTTTTCTTTGTCGTGACACTAGTATATATAGAGAGGTTGTCTACTCTCTTGCTCTAGACCTTAATGCAATCAAGGGTTCTTTTCATCACTCTAAGTAACAATGGAAATGGTTCGAACTATGAGTGATCTTTCGTGGCTGGGATTCCCTACCATTTCCTCTTCTTTTTTTCAACCTTTAGACACCCTTTCTTCAACTTAACCTCCTTTTTCTCCTCCCCTGATTCATGAAACTGTTGCAACCTCTCTATATTATGCAAATCTTTAACACTCACTCCCGCCTCAATCCCAACCTCAATCCAATCCAACTTCCTTCCCACCGCCAGCAAACTAATACACCTCCTCCCGCGCTTCCCCGCATCACCCGCGCACATTAGTGGTGTCTTCCCCTCGTCATCTTTCCTCGCTGCCTCCGCTCCGCTCTCCAATAAAAACGCAACCACCTTTGCCCTACCCGCAGAAGCAGCAAAATGCAGTGGCGACTCTCCGAATGGCGTTAGTATATCCACCGGGCAGCGCGCAACAAGCATGCGAGCAATTCTCAGTAGCCCTTTCCGCGCGGCAATATGCAACGCTGTTACTCCGTCCATTGAGACGAATGCGGGGTCTGCGCCTCCCTCCATAAGTATCTTGACTACTTCTATCGCTCCTTCTGACGCTGCGATCTGTATCATCGACCAAGCATGAGTACTGCGGGTGTCAAGAGTGTTAGGGTTTGCCCCGACGGAGAGGTAGTGGCGGACAGCAGCTGGCGATGAGCACTCGATCGCGGAAAGAAGTAGATAGTCGCGGGGGTCTTCGGGATAATATCCGTCGAGGAGCGGGTTCTTGTGGAGAAGGAGACGGTCGTATAGGGAGGGGGTGAGTAGGTGGTGAAGGTAGCGAGAGCATCGGACAAGAGCGGAGAGAGTAGTACTACGAAGGTGATCTCCGATTACGAGGATAAGATGTGGTGGGAGGGCGAGGAGGGGGAAGCCCGCTGCTTGTACCGATGATCCTAGTGTTCGGCGAACAGTCGGAGGGTCTGCGGGTATTCGAGGAATACGCGGGTGGTATGTAGGTTTGAGGGGAGCTGGTCGGTTATAGGGAGTTGGAGGGAACGGAACGGCGTCAAAGGTTGTTGATTCGAGTGACTCCTGGGATGTGGGGAACATGACGTGACGGCGTCGGCGGCGGATGGAGCCCAAGAATTTCATGATGTTGTCAGAGATAGGGGTTAAAATGACGACGGATGTGTTGAAGGTGGTCGCAAGTTCAAAGGCGTCGGTGGGGCGATGTTTGGGTTGATATCGAGTGAGGCATAATGCGGATCATGATCCATCACTTTTGCAATTGAACCTTCATCAGCTTCCTCTTATTACAACTCGAAACTCCGAGGCCAAGAGGGTTTACTGAGCTCACCTCATTGCTATATCCAGACTAGATGTTCCAAGACGTAGTCTTATTCCCCTCGGGTGGTAGGCAAAGGGTGCATTATAAATTATAAAGCAGCAGCATAGTTTTGAAACATACCATCGCCAAAGGCCGCATTCCGCGGCGCCAGGAACGGAATGATTATATTGATTCTGCACGCAGTATCTTCTGGAAGCGTAAGCCCTGACTCTCTCGCTCAATAGCGAGCAGTTAGGCCAGCTTAAATACAGGAAGGACTAGAGTACCTGCATTCGACAAGGAAACGATAGAGATAATGGAAATTGCTCAACTAGATGTAGAGCCCAATTCGCGCCCACGAACATTAATACACATTAATGAAGCTATCAACATCCGTCCCAGGTTTACCGTTGACAGGCATTGCATCCGCTCACTTCCATCAATATAAAACTCGGAAAGGAGTTTTTTGGCCCCACAACTCCGTCTAGAAAGGATAATGGTCTGTCAGACGGCTATATATTAGAGTAGTTTTGCCTGGCGCGTAATCACCCATCAACGTCATACCGGTATCAAAGCCGTATGACAGCCTAATGCTGATACTGTAACGGATAATTTCTCGGCAGATCGAGGATGAATTTCCTCTTAAGGGAGGAAATGCCTCCAAGCCTAGGCTACCCGCGCGCGTCTTTTCTTTCAAAAAAGAAACACCTCAGTATTCCCCCACACCCACCACAGCTTATTCTAAACTTATCGACAATACGACTTTCTCCATTCGAATTCTGGCAATTTAAAACCCACAGGTTTCAAATTCCATTGCGTATCGCCGCAGGGGAATGGACTAGGTGGCTCAGTAGGTGCAGTACAAATTGATGGGAGGGATCCGGAGAGGAATGGCGGTAGTAGACAGATTGAGTTTAACGCTCGCCGCCAACACATCCGCCGAACGCGGCTTAAACTGTTTTCACACCTGAAAAGAGCAACTTATAGTACGGCCCGAACCACGCCCGACAGAAAGACTCGGGTCGGAGAGTAAAAACCCGAGGTCGTTGATATGAATTCCGGAACACCGTAAAGCCGATCCGACCTAAGCATCCTAGTTTACACCGTACCAGGGACCTGAGTCAGTAAACGCCATGGGTGATTTGTTTCACTCTACATACCCGGACGGCAAAATTGCCGCTTTGCTATCTATCAACCGGTTAGATTACCATAAAATTCCTCCCTAGTCCAACTGACCAGAGAGATTTCGAATTCGTTGGAAGAAGGTTGTCTCAATGCTCAATGCAGTAGAGATTTCCATGGCCGTGGCGCTCCTCGGATGGAGGTTTTGAATGGTGTATGGGGCGCCAGCATCAGGTCAAGCTTCTAGAAATCGAACGGTTCTTTCTAAGTTGAGCCAATGGTAAAAAGCAAAACTACCTCAGCGCCGAGCTCGCGAGACGTCTACTTCCTTGGAGGGTAAGCCCAGCAGTTGGTATCAATTGCATGTTAACCCCCACAATGAACTGTGCGTAGAGATTGAAGGGTAGATGAGGACGTCCGCCTTGTCGAATTTGCGTGCCTGGATACCCTGCAATACATGGGCGTGTTGAGTCGCGTTAGCTACACTAAAAATCACCCGGCCCGCTATACCGTATCTGGCCGAGTGGATGATATGTTGCCGGAGCTTTCGTAGATACTCTACACTCCTTTGCTGAGGCGACTCAGGCCAGCGTGACTTCAACGTTTGTAAGACTAAAGGGGTTCAAAATTTACTCTTCCGGGCTCCGTGGACAGCAGGCAAAAGAAAGCAAAAGAATGAGCCATTGGAGTTTCGAATCCTAGTGTTTACAGCACATAGCAGTTTGCGTTTGTAGAACCCGGCGTTTAGAGCACCATGCCCTGCTGGCTAAGCTAGAATCAGTTCTTGTTTTATGGAAGCTTCAGACCCACATGATATAAAGCAATAATTCGTTTGGAAATAATTAGATGCACATAACTCCTAAGGTACGACTGCGAGTTTGTCTGGCCGTCTAACTTGATTGAGGCTGAGAGAAATGAAGATTATTGTATGTGCCATTTAAAGGATGAGTAACCCTTACAGGCCCGGTGGAAAAAATACTTAAAGCAAAAGAATTACCGCGCAGGTTTCTAACCTTGGTGTTTATAGCTCCTGGCGTTTAACGCACCATCTATCTAATTTTATCAGTACGGGTTTGGAGCCTGCGATGCAAGTGTTTCTAGCACTCAAGTACTCCTGTGAGCTTACTGCGGGTTTCGAACACGCACTAAGTGTTTACAACACTGGTAACTGGTGTTTTCTAGCACCTGCTAAGCTAACTGCTGAGTTGTGTATGTGTTGATTCCAGAACATGATAATGTAAAGTTCCGAGCAGGCCCATAGTGCTAGCACGGCGGAATCTCACGAGTTGCTAAGGAGCAAAAGATCAGATTTCAAGTCTGTAACTTGGGTGTTTACATCATCGCAGGTTTCGAATCTGTACCCGACGTAGGTGTTTCTTGCACCGTGCTCAGCTAGCTAAGTTGTATATGTATGCGTTGATTTCGGCTACGATATTCAACATTTGTTTGACATGGATTCTAAGAAACCCATAGCGTTCGAGCTACAGCGAAGCAAAAAGTGTTCACGAGGAAAAGAGAGTTCCTTCACGGGGTTGGAGCCTGTGACCCAAGTGTTTACAGCACTGCAGGTTTCGAACCCGAAACGAGCGTTTGTATCGCCCTAACCCGCCCGCCACGTAAGCTAGGTATCAGTTTTTATTTATTGGAAGATTCTGACCCTGTTAGACATAAAAAGGCCTCTACAATCCACAGTAACAATTGGTTGCTGAGCAGAAATCCTGCGACCGCCGATAGCTAGTATGCATAGAGTATTGCGGCCTGCGCACGAGTTGGTTTGTACTAGCAAGTACTCATAGCTTAAATGCCACATAGATATCAACAACCAATCGTTTAGTCTAAGAGGCTAAACATGATGCTATAAACACAATCTGGTCGCAAGCTCGAAACCTGTATTGATCGGATTAAGAACAGAGGTGTAAACACTAGGCTACAGGCTTAAAACCTGTATTTATCATTTGCTCATTTGTGCCCAGGATCCCACAAAAATCTGTGACTGACTACTGAGTCAGTTGAGTACACGATTTCAGTTAAATTTACTTCATACAAGAGATCTTCAGCAGTTCAAATAGTGATGAGCATATGTGTAAGGGGCGCGGTGCGGCTTGGCGCTTTTGCTATAACATCTATACATTTTTCAATCACAGGTTATCACCCATCCGTTATGGCTAGCATCAGCCGCTCTCATTCAGAGCATCAAACCGGCTAGACCGAGGTTCAATTCCCCGTTATGGAATATCTTTTTTTTTTTTTTGACTATCCAATTAGATCCGAAGTGAGAACTCTCCATTCCATCGGTTTACTCATCTAGTATGTAGTGGTGATACCTTTAGCTAGCTTTCAGCGTCTACCTGCCAACTGGATATCGGTGGGCTTCAATGTCCGCCAGATACGTCAATTATTTCAGCAATCCTCTTACAGCTAAATTAATTGTACGAGCGGTAAGACACCGTGTATAATGTGGTTGTGGTATGGGGTAACGGGAGAGTTCAGTCGAATATCTCATATTACTGCATATGTGCACTCGCTGACTTTTGTGCCATCTAAACTCCAATATGTGGATAAGCCATAGAGTCACATGTTCGAGTAAATTGGGACTCCTTGAACTCAACCATCCCTTCCTTGCTTAATTCCCACATCGCTTGTGCTTCTTCACATTCAGTAAAGTGTGCCAGAAATTTCTCCTCAGAAAATGCACGATTTCGTCGATCCAAAGCCACTTCCAGCTCCGCTGACCCGCTAAAAACACCTTCGAGTCTAATCTGACAGCCTTTGCACGAGGTAGATTGGGTAGAACGTGATTTCTGTTCCATAGAATATATTCCAGGTAGTGTATGCACTATAGGGACCATTCTCCTCAAACTTTGTCATCCAACCCAAAACAGGACTTCACAGCTTTGGTGGTTATTAAGCGAAGTTCTGGCGCGAATTTTTTAACCCAACCAAAACATCACCGGGAGCAAGACGGGATGAATAGAAAGCCGCCAAATGACCCGCATATCTAACAAACCTCGGTACATAGAACCGAGAAGAGGTTAAACATGGTGAAGTGTGCGGCAGCGCCAGTCTTGAGCTTGCGCGAAGGATACCAATCGCGTATGTCATCGATTGCCGATATTCGGGCATCTCTAGCTACCTATTGACCCTTCGAAAGCTAAGTAGAGTTCGGATATCCATGCGACAATAGATGTCGTGACGAATCTCAAGAAGAAGTCGATCGAACAGTTTAGACCTGACAACGATTGTGGCTGTAAACTTTTGTCCGAAACGTACTCGTGAGATTGGAAATGGATCATGGTAAGATCATAGTTAAAGGGGTGATAGGCTAGGACTCAAATGATGTTTCTTTTCTGGAAAGGCTCTGATTCGGTCGGCTTTCTCGACATGGCTTGAGCTTTTCTGGCTGTGGCGAAGGTTTAACGGTGTCTGGGGAGGGTACGTAGACTGATGGTGGTGAGGTGGACGTGACGACTTGTGGTCGCTGCGTACTTAGGAAGGCAATAGAGATGTGAAGCGCGGGGATAGCCGCGTCTTCCGATAAGTTATGTATCGAGCGTTCAGGGGATACCTACCTCTAAGTAACCATTAAAGTCCTGGACGGTGAGATGGTGAGATACAGGATTGCTGCCAAACCTACATACATGTACTTTCTGATCTGGGCGTCCGGCCCTTTGATTTGGTATGATTGACAAGATTTCGCTATCTCGATGTATCCCCTATCTTGCTGTCGAGGAACTTTACTGGCTGATTCAAATATGTATTGCAATTCATGTCTCATATGCATCTTCGCCCAATAAGTATAAGCAAAACATCAAAAAACCCAAACATTTCGTCATCCCAAATCCAAGTAAAAAACCTCCCAAACTCCCCTAGCCAATCCCACTCCTTACTTAGCTTTGATAACACTCCTGCTCAACAATTTCCTCAAGTCGTCACTTATCTCTGGTCCTTCTTCCACTACTCTTCCACCACTCCCACTCCCACTCGCAACTGCACTCGCACTACCACTGGCATCAGTATTACTCGACGGTCGCCTCCTTGTTACCCCTTTCCCCTTTCCAGGACTTCCAAGGCCCGATTTCTTCGAATCTACTGTCTCTATCGTTCTCTGGAACCGTCTAAACAATGACTCTGCGCACACCCGCGTGTTCTGTAGATCAATAGTATTGCTGAGTTCGTTGACGTATTTGAGGACTTCATCGAATTGTTTAAAATCTACCGACACGTGTCAATATGGTAGGGAATGAACAATGAGCGGGTAGAACTTACAATCCATAATCACCCTTCTATGTTTCTCCAATATAGCCAACGCAATAAACAAGTGATACTGGCTGCTGTAATAATTTGTCCACAACACCTCCCACAAACGTAACACATCATCCCATTTAAACTCGCGTTTAAACCAAACCAGTAGCATTCTAAAGAAGAAGAAAAAGTTTGTCGAGTCGGCCGATTGCAGGTGTGCGTACAACTTAGGATCCATCAGCTGTACTAGATGATCCAGTGCTACCAACTGTGCTCTCATTCCGCTCTGATCCCGGAGGAAATTACGTTCCGTTCGTTCCATAAACCCTACAAACGCCCAGAATGCGAGGGCGTCGTCTTGCATCACCGCGTAGATTGGAGCGAGGAGATCAGACATCCCCTGTACGTATCCTAGTGTGGTGTTGTATTCGTTGTAGGTTAGGAGCATGTCTTTCATCTGTTCGAGGTGGACATTTGTGCCGACTTCTGCGAATGGCGAGTCTTGATCTGGATGCGGGATATCTTCACCTGCAAAAATTGGCATGCTTCTGTCTGTACGGTGGACGTCCTTTTCTGTAATGGGAGGAGGTATTAGTTTGACAAGAGGGCGGTATAATAGAAACAGTCTTTACCAATGCGATTCTTCTGGTCTCTCCAGTACTCGTCGCCGTTACGACGTTCCAAATCGTCCCACCATTTCCCTTTGAGCCGGATATACTCGTCGCGTTTATTATTCATGATAGCTTGGCGTTCGTCGCGGGTAGAATCCCATGGGTACACATCCAAAAGCCAAAGCCAAATTTCCTTTCTAGCAGCGCATTCTTCAATTCCACCATGGAAAATGCGTTCCTTAACTTCGTCAACCGGCTTTGCAAGGCGGCCGTCTTTTTCAAACCACTTATTCCATTCCTCGAGGGAGACAGGCTTCCGATTATCCCCGAGGCCCAAGCTGCCAGTTTCCATCTCCAGAATCTCAAATTCGCCGACATCGGTGTCTTCAAGCTCCATGATATCGCGGCTCGTCCAAAGAATCTTCTGCTGCTCTCGCTCACTTTGTTCCGCAATCCCCATGGCCCAACGCGCAAGATACAACCGTGCAGAATCAAACTCGTCTTGTAGATTCACAACATCGGGATTCTTTAACAGCCTCTTAACCTGCGGCGGGACCTTGGGCGAATCCAATATATCCTCTGCTGTCCCTCGAGCAAAGCGCGTAACTCTCGTTAACTTCTCAAGAAGACTCCATCGCGCCTCCTTCAACACTTTCGTAATCGGATCCATTCCCGCGCCGGTCGATGAACCTTCTCCCGCTTTATTCTCTATCACCGACTTTGTAATAAATGACACCAAATCCTCTTTCGTCGGATCAACCAAGTAAAGCATCGGCTCAACCTGGCTCTTCTCAATCCTAACATACCTCCTTAACCACCTCAGTACTTCATCCCCGCCCCAAAATAATCCCCCATCCTCCCCAAACGGATCGAAATTTTTTTTGGTCCTCCGCTTGCTCTGCGCAATAGTACTCGCGCATTCTGAGTCATGGAAGAAAAGCGCGGGAAAAGAATCGCCCGATCGTGAGTTTATAATAACGCTACCCCACCACCACCCCAGGTTTGGCGGACGGATAAGCATAGAGTAGATCTGCGATACTGGGACGGCAAAAGCGTAGTTTCCCATAGAGGAGCTACCGGGTGCGTACACTGCTGGAGGAGGGGGAACGAGGTACGACTGTCGAGGTGGGGACTCGCCATCGATGAGGTCAACCTTCACGTATGTATCGTATGCGTCTCCGAGTGCGGATTCGGGGATCCAGGCGAGGAGGAGGGTGGAAGCTGGTGGAATACTTGATGCGATATCGGAGGGCGCTTTTTGTTGCAAGAGCGCCATGAACCCGGGAATGTTGTCCCGTTGAGATGCGGTGGGGTGAACATAGACCTATTCATAGCTACAGCGTTAGAAACGAGGCGGAGGTACTGTGATGTTGGGAAAGTCGTGGTGCGTGGTGGATACCTTAGACTTTGAGAACAGGAGTTTGACACTCCGACCAGTGGTTGTGTGAGTGATGGTGTTGTAGTCGACTTCGTTGTCGTCGGAGAGGTCGTAGAAGGAGCCGCTGGGGGAGGCTGGCGGAGTGTATTCCGGGTTCCGCGATGAGGGGGCCATGGCGAAGTTACCGGTTGCAAGGCGCGTGGTAAACCGAGAAATGTAGGAAAAGTCAAAGGCTCCCTGAGAGCTCAATTATTGTGTGCACTTTTGAATGCTGGTTCTCTGGCGCTGGAGGATAGCCGACGGAAGTTTGGACGTGATGAGGTTGAATCACTTGAGCTGGCGGGGCTGATGACGCAAGTAACATCTGATAAAATGACGTGGCTAAACTAACACAGCCACAGTCATCGGAAATCACCCGACTTGCAGTTTGTATCAAATGTGGCATGAATATCCGGTGGCGAGTGGTAAGAGTGGCACCGGCACTCCCGAAGATGTATCTTGCCTTTATTTCGAGTCTTTCTCCTTTCTTCTCTCTGATCTAAAGTCTAAGCACATGGTTCTCCCCTTCCATATCACTGCAACCTCAAATGTCAGAGCTGATATAAAGTAGTACGAGTTCTTGTAGTATAGGTTAGTTCTAATAATAATTGTGTCAAAATGACACTGCTTTGGAGCTACAAATCCAAATCAACCCGGGAAGTCCATAGCACTACTCTCACCAGCTAGCCACGGATTGAACTGTAATTTGGCGAGCTATAAAACTTCGAAGAGGCAAGCTGCTTGTACAAAGAAAAAAAGACAATGCGTGCTACAGATTTCAAATCTTAGTGTTTGCAACACCTGGAGTTTATAGCACTATGCTCTGATCAGTACAGGTTTCGATCCTGTGATATGGTGTTTAAAACACCACTCCTGGCCGGTTAGGCGAAGCATTCGTTCTTGTATACACTGTAGATTTGAACCATTAAAGTACCATGTAGTATAAAAACCCTGGAAGGATTCGGTGGACTCCTCAGTCTCGACGATGAACTGACCGCGTGTACAATGAGAACAAAAGAATTGGATTTCAATTCTGTTTGTAGAACCTGGTGTTTATAACACCACACTCTGATCAGTGCCGGTTTCGAGCCAACAACCAGGTGTTTACAGCACCATGCCAGACCAGCTGGGCTAGGCATTAGTTCTTGTATATGATGCAGAATTGAACCGTTATGGTGTGCTCTAAATAGTGACAATGTTCAGTCTCATTGGATACGTCATGAAGCAAGCTTGTTGCGTGTATAAGAAAGAAAAAGAATACGGTTTTAAACCTTGCAATTGGTGTTTGTAGTACCATGCTCCGATCAATACAAGTTTCGAGCCTGCGACCTGGTGTTTGTAGCACCACTCCCGGCCAGTTAGGCTAAGCATCGGTTCTTGTATGTGCAGCAAATCTAACAATTATCAGGTCTTCTAAACTTCATACTACGCTCGAAAACGACAACGAGAAGTTTGGGAACGAGAATAACTGCATACCTACCGCTGTGAAAAACAAAGGTTGAAAAATAACACTATCATACTAGTAGATCCAAAAGTCTGAATTATATGCCGCGGGCAAATTTAAGCTTCCTAGGTCCCCTATTTCTCACTAATATTTGCTGAGAAGTATAATGCCTTGTTAACCAGAAGGTACCATTGGAAAGACTACTAAGTACTTAAGCACTTTTATATAGCTCGAGATACTAGTGGTATCATTGGAGGACCCGGGTGTCGTTGTATCATTGGAAGATCCGGGTATAATTGGAAGACCCTGGTATCATTGGAAGACCCTGCTATTTCTGCCAACTAAGTACATCTAAATTACAACCATGCGTCTCCCCCTCCGCCCACCACGTCCCCTACATCCACAACACTTTCATCGTACCTTCGCCAGCCGACGCATCCCCATCCCTATCTCGCCCCTCCCAAACACCATCAACATGGTCCAACAAACCCCACAATGTCCACCGCCGACATGCGCGCCCTGCGCCTGCAACCCGACCAACCTCGACATCGACCGCACGACCCCGCTTCTCGGCACCATGCCGCGCTTCCAAAAACATGTCGTAATCAGCACCGGTAAACGCGACTGGGCCTCACGCATCGAACTCGACGGTGGCGACGGAGGCTTGGCGGGAAAACTTAAGACACTGCTGAAGAAACGCGGGGATGTATGTTTCTTTCTTGCTTCTCCGGGGTAGGTGAGGGTACTGATGATGTCGACGAATAGCCCAGAGCCCCAACGCTCATTACGAATTCATCTTTCCCTGAGGGAGAGGAGGGGGGGAGCATCCGCGTCTTCCCCGACGGGTTATACTTTCCTTCCCTCCCCACCGACGACAATACACTCGAGAGTTTCGCCGCCGCTTACTTACTCAACGAATCTTCGGAGTCTACCTCTCTCCCACAGCCACCGCAGAAGATCACACACCCCACGATCCTGATCTGCTCACATAACTCGCGGGATAATAGGTGTGGGCAGTACTACCCGCCGTTACGGGAGGAGTTTGATGATGTGTTGAAGAGGAAGGGATTAAAGGAGGTGGAGGTGGCAGGGAGTAGTCATTTGAGTGGGCATAAGTGGGCGGGGAATGTTGTGGTTTATCTGCCCGGGGAAGGGGAGGAAGAGGGGTGGGGAGTATGGTATGGACGGGTGGGGGTAGAGCAGGTGGAAGGGATTGTGGAGGAGACGGTGGTGAAGAGGCGGGTGCTGGGAGATCATGTGAGGGGAGTGGTCGGGAGGGAGATAGAGTGAGGGGGTGAGGTTGTCCCGAGGACTGCTGGGGAGGTGTGAAGTATGACATTCCGAACTCAGCGCGTCATGGTCTTCATTCGAAGTTCTATATATAAAGCTATAGATAATAGAGCGATCAAAAGTTTACCTCAATACGCAACCACATTCCAGGTCGCTCGAGTTCTTCTACCTTGGCATTCATCATTTCAGTTCTCTGATATTTAGGTTTATATCCCGCTTTGTACTGCCTTCTGCCAACCATATTCCCTTGCATCCACCAATTCAGCGTTCTCCCTACCACCCTAGAAGTCGGCAGCTTTCTGTAGGTTTAGACCGGGCAAGGATGGGTCTGCTCGAGACTGTCCACACATAGTCATGATGTGTAACTCGGAGTCTTAAGGTCTTGTATGTTACTTTGGGAGGCACCGTGTTTATTGTAGTGTACAGACGAGATAGGGAGGGTGAGAACCTTGAGACTACCTACAGTTTGTGTGTGTGTATGTGTGGGAGCAGCAAGTAGCCGTATGGCAATGTCATTGCAAACTCAACCAGAGCGTTCGCACCACTATTACTGCCAGGGTATGGTCGAAACACACGTCGCCAAGACTCGGCCAGAAGGAGATAATCCTCGACGCCTTCAAGTTGTCTCCAACATTTGTCATGTAGTCCTGAATTCGCCGTGTAAAAATGTCATTAAATTCGCTGTTAGGAAGACTAATATTACGAAGGAACTCCGCTTCTGGAGAGCTGGGATCTTCGGACTCGGGACTCTGGGAAATTCGTGTAAGGAGGTCTTGGCCCAGGCTATATCTCCTGTCCTCCAATCGAGATTCGGGTGGGACGTATATCAAGAGCCTTCCTCGTCGCCAGGAATATTGGGTTGCTGTTAAAGGTTAGATAGGTAGCATTCGTTAGAGGGAGAAATATTAGCATACCAAAAATCGACCATTAGCAACGAGATAATTTCCTTCACGCTTAACAATCCAAAACGCCTAATATTGTTGATACCTTCCGAGTCTTCTAGGCTTGGGACGATGACGGTCCACGGTGTCTATCTCTATCAATCATCTTGACGAACCAGTAATTGTTATCATAATAGGATTACATACCTGGCCGTACTGCCGTCACCACGGCTGTAAAGCGTGTTCAAGCTGAGTTTGACCCTGGAGCAGTTATAAAGTTCAGAGGAGACTTCCAAAGACTACGGGATCTCCTTTAGCTGTTGAGGTATTGAAGTAAAGGAACGCTACACACCTCATTAACTGAAGTCTCAAGCAGGCCTCGGATGATTATGTTGTAAAAGAAATCATGAGGTATACGAAAGTTAGCTTCTCCAGCAATAACTACCTCGGAGTTGACTGATGCCCCAACAATGTTGACAGTAGTGGTTTTCAGTATATGCTTGATCCAGTCAACAATGTGGACTGCCGTCTCTTTGGGCGCATCGGAAGGTCCGAAATCACTAATCTGACGAGATCTGTACCTGGGTTCTTTAGCTCAGCACTGAAGTGTATTTGAGGGCAAAGGGATTACCAGGCAGTGATGGCAATCTCCACTATTGTCTCGAGCCTATCCGCCCTGGCAAGGTAAGTGAGAGCGCTACGACGGCCAGCAGGTTGAAGCAATTCTTCGGTGAGAATTGGATCTTGGTTCGAAAACGTTCGCCTGATCGAGTACTGAGTACTATGCCAATGAACCCATGGATTCCTAAGTTCCTTCATCACCAACGTTCCGTTCACGTGGCCGCAGAAAGGCGGTTTCCCTCGCGTATCCGGAGCAAACGCATCGGGTGATGAACCTAAGTAGAGCCATCGCCTCTTTGTGTCGCCAGGCCCATGCTCGCTCCCAGTAGTAGGTGCTTCGGGTGTAGTCTCATAGCCGATCGTATCGTGCGCATGCTGACAGTCGCTATCAGCACCTTTATCGACTCCAAGAGGGAATTTAGATGACATAGCAGTGCTGTATAAACCTCATAAAAGTTAAGTTGGTTTATAACCGTATCCCAGCCTGCGACTTGCAAGAAGGCTGATGGACTGTCGAAGCCGTGGCTTCCAACAATACACAACGTCTCGACCCGGTCGTGGAACGCATTGTACACAATTTCATCAAAATTTCCAACAATCGCGTCAGCTGGGAATCCAGCCGGTAAAGTCGTCGCCTGTATTTTGGGCGTGCTGATTATAGTGAACCGCAGCGAGCGGGGGATATGTCTGTTGTCCTCTGAGTAGCGGAGGTAGGTTCCATCCCCAACGGCGAATGGAACCCACGTTGTACGCGGGAGAACATTGGTGAGGAGTTCTCTGAGTGAGGCAGGGTGGCTGGTTAGATCATTTCTTTGAAGCCACGCTCCGAACCAGTCCGTGAGATTTACGGAAACTGGACTCGGAACAGCGTCGCGGCCTGCGATGTTTGAATAAATTGTGTAAGTCAGCATGAGGGTTTTGATAAACAGTGATGTAGTAAGTTTTCAGTGGCTATTGGAGCGCTTGATATATATTTGCACGCACTTTATTGATGGTGTCTTATATGGCATCCGTATTCACCTTGGCTGTGTTGTACTGGCGTTTTTCTTTTGCTATTTGATTAACATAAGAATAACAAATGTTCGGCAGTTCGATCCAATATGGTATGTGTGTGTGAGGTTACATGCATCTTTCAGCAAGATTCAGGCCCGGAAAAGAGCAACTCCATAGTTGCAGTTTGCAACGTTGCAACTTTTATACTTATTGAAATTATTGCGTGCTACACTGACTTACGGCACAAGACCGTATGAATTCAAGAAATTGAATGTAGAACTCATCAATAAGAGTCGGTAAGTGTGCTAACTCTCATTGATGAATTACAAACTAGACTAGAGCTACAACTTTATACTACATCAGGAATTAGAGTTATACTTTGCGAGTATATTGTAGTGAAATTGAACGGCTCTTCACCAGCATTCGCATGAAACACCGGTCACCCACCATCAAAGGTGACGCAGGGCATGGCCCACCACCTTTGATAAATGCTGCCTTTTAGTATGATGGTTGTGTGTATGTTAGGGGGCACGGGGCGAATTCCTGCGCTCTCTATGGCTATTTGGTATTCGGCGGCGTGGGTTTGCTGTTATACCATCCACATTTCCAGCTCACCAGTTCTCTATTCTGGTTTTCTACCCCCCTTTTGTTTCCTCGTTTGTTCCGACCCCTCCCCAGCCTAGGCAGGTTTTCTAGGTTTGCTGGTCTAATTTGGCACTTTACGCGTGTATTTTCTTGTGTAGCATTTAACATTATGAACAGCATGCTCATTGTTGACACATCTCATGATGATGTGCATAACTTACATCTATTTCCTCGCTCTTGTTATGACCAACTCCCCGTCTCAGGAGCGTAAATGCCGCAAGATAATAAGTTTGCCTGTGTTAAGTTGGTAACCTATGCAAAGATATCTCCAAGCACTACAGTCAATGATCCTTAACGTTATGACCTTGCAGTGGAGCTCTCCTCTTATCTTTGAATCTTAACATTAATGAGACCCATGTAATTTTATTCTGCAGTATTTTCAACGATATCTAACAGATCTTCTGTTCTAATCCAAATGATTCGAGATTTTGATTATAAAGTCCGAAACATCACCCACCGAGCTCTGGTCAGTTGCGCACCACAATTCACCATCCCATTACCACAAGAAAATCACGCACACAAACATGATGAGTCCTACACACTTTAGCCCTCCCGCCTACCTCACCGACTTGACCGAGGAAAATGCTAAACGTTGGTCTTCGGAGTATGTCTCCAAATGGGACGATCGCGCCACCTCCCGTCCCAACGTCACACAATCCTATAATGAGATGACCAGTAGCTAGACTGAGACGCCAGGGCGGGAAAATGTTACGTGGATGGCATTCCCCAACCGCGTAAGAGTGGTCACCTCCGGCAACCAAGCCCGATGGAGAGTTGCGGACAGCAGCCGGGACCAACAAGATGAGTACTATGAGTGGTCGGTAACGCGGAACGACGAAGGAAAAATTGTAAAGGTCGTATTTACGTGCGAAGGCCCCGAGGTATGGTGCTTGTTTAACATCTCCCTCGAATAATTACATACCTACTATACAGAGGTCGTTCTAACTCCAATGAAATTGCAGTATTGGAGAGCACTTTCAGAACTCCAGCCAAATACACTTCTCGAGCTTTATCGACAGCATAACCCTGGTTACGATATCAAGGAAGAAGACTTATCCCCTGGATCGTAACCGGTTCCCGGTCCATACGGTCCGCCCTCGCAACCACCTCGACACACGTCCAAAAATGGTCGTCAGAGATTCTCTATTTCATTAAGCCTTCTTTAGTAGCAAATAAAGCTTTTTATCCAAGCGAATTGTAAATTACATGTGGTGTGGTGTTGCCAAATCCATTGCCCTTCCAAAATACAGCCCCTCCAATCACCACTCTCCTTCCTCCTACTGCATCACTACCCCAAATATCCCTGCACAGCTGGCCAAGTGTAACCAGGTAATTCCTTTCATTGTTGAGACAGTGGCTGCTTGCATTTGAGCTGGCCCAGGAAGTCTTCAGCGAGAATTTGGCATTTTTCCCCAGGTTCTCCTCTGTGATTTAGGGTATATGGCCAACCTCAAATCCTCTTCCCTCCTCAAGATGGACTGGAAAATTCATAAATTCACGGCTTCAGTCTCATTACTTTATAATAATGCAGGCTAACACTACATAATCGCGTTGCGTTGAAATCCAGTCAAAGAGTAGGGTTTTAATTTCCCTGGCCCAAACCCCAAATGACCAATGTGAATAGGTGCTACTGCTTTCCAAAGTGGAGCCTCACAAGCTAGATATTAAAGGCTTTGTGCTGTGGATGCTTGGAGATGGTGAGATGAAAGGTGTATGGGTTCTGAATGATCTGAGGTAAGAGGACAGCAATTTGTGGGTCCGCGGGGGTTGGCGAGTGATTTTTCGTGATTCGTTGTTTTTCGCTTTTCCATAATCCTTATGTAATAGTGATAAGGGAAGCTAACCAACAGTAGCTTCTCCATTGCCTTCAGGAAGTGCATGTCGGTAGGAGGTGTTGGGGTCGCGCAGGCGCAGTATTACGGTTGTCATTTTCAGGTTTTTGAAGGGCAAATCTGAGGGCTATACTCCTACAAAAGCAGCTCTATTTATTACCACCACAGCGCAGCAGCATCCCTAGAGCTTGCCAGAATACACCTATAATACCAATAAATAGCTTTACAAAGTCTCAGGTCATCATTCTATATTTTGGCTGCATCACCGTGGCTTTGGGGCGGGGGGAGTCGGTTGCCATGTCCCAAACGGTCCGGTAATCGAAAGTTACGATCCAGGGGATACGACGATAATGGCCGATATATTCCAAACAACAAATGGAACAATACAACGACAGGTAGCATCATGCATCTGATTCGAGTCAGCAACACACTCCAGGCTCAGGTAAATTTGGGCGCGGATGCGACTGTCCTCCGCAAAGATTCGAATGGGGACCCGATTGATGACACTAATCGCCTTACCCTATGCGGTCGACTAGGAGATCCGAATAGAAATTCCGATCCACATGTGAGTTTCGAGCATTCCTTCAATTGGAATACTTAGTCTAACACTTATCATTATCGTAGATCGGATCCAAGATAAATAACTTAGCTAAAATGGGACCACTGATTACTATCGCTGACCCCATCGGCCTCTACATACATTCCTTCAATGGAAACAATTCGTAGCCCCGGGCCTTGACACCGAAAATGTTAACGACTTTTGGAAGTTTACTCGCGGTACTAAAGCCGACCCAGAAAATGGTCGCCCTTATGCGCATTGGGTCCGCGCAGTTTTCGAAGTGCCTGAGGATAAGCCTTATACTATCTCAGATATCCGAGACAGACAGGGGAACTATATTGTGATGGGGAGCCAGCTTGCTGAGCAGATCCAGATTCGTCTCACTGGCTAATTGATCTGGGCCGCGAAACACCGTGCAGAACGGCACCCTTGTAAAGGTGTGCAACCGACAAGGACGTTTGCGAATACGGGATCCGAAGCGGAAGACGAGGTAGACGAGGAATGCAGGGTTTATGGTTTGACGGATCCGGGATGGCAATGTTACTGAGCTCAAGAGTTGCGGTGGCTAATGGTTGTTTAATCGTAAGGGGGTTAACGTTATGTTTATGTCTGAAGTTAGTTTGGAAAATCGCAAAGGGTATTATTGTGTCTTGAAGAAGTCCTGACATCGGCTTGATCGGTGAGCGTGAATGTTTGCAATTCTACCGAAAGCAAAGATATCTATCGGTTGCGCACTCGCGATCTAGAATTCCCACCCGCATCTAGTGGATAAGCCTAGAATTATGTAAAATAGGTGACAGAAAAAGCTAGAATTCAAACGTTTTCCATGGAGAATGGTTACGGGGTCGTCTTTCAAGGTAAATATTACATCTGGTGGTAAAACAACCCACCATATCCATTTGCAGGGTTGCGCCTTTGATATCTCTAAGGTTAGGGTTACATGACATACCGAGGAATTGGCAACGTCAACCAGAGCACAACCAGGTTGTTTGTTTGTAATCATAATGTATTCGACCGCTAGCGATAATCACCCGATCTAAGCAATATACTCTAAGATCGAAAAGAATATCTACTTTTTTTACCAAATAGAAACAGGCTAGTTAGGTCAATAGTTCATAGAACTTGGCAGTTTGTGTGGTGTCTCTAGGGACTGGAGCCAACCTTTAGGGGCCCGATATCCAAAAACTTGCAGCGTTCCCAGTACTCAAGTATATATGTTCCGTACGGTGAGGCGACAAGTGACCGATCACAACCTGGAACACCTGGAGACCTCTAATTCACAACCCGAGGACTGTTTGCGTTTAGGAAGCTTCGAAGCCCATCGGCAACCCAAACAAAACTGAAAACGAAGTTACCTTGCATCATGTACCAGCCAGCCAGCACAGATATCTGCAAGCAATCAGACCTGTGTATTGTGTAACTGATCAGAAAAGAAACCGCGCATTACTACAGACGGCAATGCTTGAGAGGGGAATTCAAAATCACAAAGTGGAAGATAGATATTGTGATATACCGGGGATTAATCCATCAGTTTCAATTACTAAGTAAATCTTGTGGGTGTGAGAACGTTAACGTATTTTACCGGGTAACCGCCTAAGACCGGGAATCCGACCACCCGGAGGTGACATTTATTAAGTCAAATGACTGCTTTTAACCACTGTCCCTGACCTTGTAACTACTGGAGGTTGAATATTGACCTCTTTCCCCCTGTTTCCATGCTCTATGGCATCAACTGGGCACTGCATACTTCTAACATATATAACAGAACCCTCCTCCCCCTCACTTTTCTCATCATCCCATCCTCCTCCATCTGTGATATCTTCTTCCTCATCCTCCCAATCACTAAGGAAATTCGCATCTACCTTCTTTGAACCTACACCCTGCTTTTCCGCATGTTTAGACACTTTGAGTCCCTTTCCTACTAGTGCTACTTTAGCTGCACCCTTATCCTGGCGCTTTTTGATTTTGGCTGCGTTTCTTTGATCAATCCTCTCTTTCTCTTCTCTGAGCTGCACCACATCCTCAGCGGTATACACACCAGCTTTAACAAGGTGGCGCCAATCTTTAGCTGCAGCTGCAGCGGTATCCTTCGCCCAGAACGAAGAAATCTCACCATTTCCTCCCTAATTCCTTGTCTGAAAGTGCCCCCTGGGCAGACCTGCCCAGCTGACCTATGAGAGACTTGAGCTTTAGAGAAGAAGGGGTTTGGCGAGCAACAAGGTGTAATGCACTGCGCGCTAGTCTGCTAACAGCTCTGGGCTTTGGGGAAGTTTTGGTTTGAGCAGCAGAGGGAGAGATCTAGCCGGGTGATATTCCGCGATTGGCGCTCAAAAACTTTGTGTGAGTTCAAAGGACAGATCCCAGTAGCTTCAAACACACTCAAGATGTTCTCGTGTGTGTATGCTGCAGCCCTAGCGCGTGTGACAAGTCTATTGAAAAAGTTATTAACTGAATAAATTGAAATTCCGGGGGTGTGTCTACTTATGGAATTGCCTCTTCTTAATGGCATTACCTCTCTTTCTCATCCACAAATTCCACTCATTGCTATAGCAGCGTGATAATGGAGCAAAGAGGCCGACATCCAATAGCTGTAAGATATGTGTGGAGTGTGCTGGGAGGTAAATAGGGTGTATATCACTTTTTAAGCAAAAATCGAAAAACTGCCATGTCAAATATGATCCATGGCCATCAAGAACGAGAATACGTGGCTGTTGTTTAATACTAATGCAGTCAGCATGAGCAGAGGAACATTTCGATGGTACCTACACTTGAGCTGTGAACTTTTCAAAGTTCTTTTCCATCCATTCCAACCCTAATTCATTGTCGGTCCAGCCCTTGGATGACCGAGCAAAGGAAGCATATAGCCTGAACCCCAGCATGCCATCCTAGTATATGCTTTCCACCCTGATAGATATACATGCGGGGTATAACTTTACCAGCTGCAGATATACATTCAATAACTGTAACCATTTTTCTCAGTTTCTATCTTGAATGTAGCAGGGATTCCTTTGGCCTCTTCAACAGATCACCATGACTTTCAAGGTCTGACCAAGCATGAACCCCGTTTCATTCATATTATAAATGTTTTCTGGATGAGCATTGAGCTTTCTAATAAGCTTTCCTATCTGCAATGCAGATAGTTACATCAACAAAATGTAATTCTTGCTCCGGGAGGCTCCCGAAGGCTCCCAGAGTTGTCAGAGCAGTTCGGAGCAGTTCAGAGTAAGGGCAAGGTTTCGGAGACTTCTGGAGCATGGGAGGGCTCTCCTGGAGCCTCCGGGAGCCTCCGGGAGCGCCTGTGAAAGGTTTTGGTGCCTCTGGGAGCACTGGTGCAAGGTTCGGGAGCCTCTGGGAGCACCGGTGCAAGGTTTTGGAGCCTCCGGGAGTGCCAGTGTAAGGTTCTGGAGCCTCCGGAAGCGCCGGTGCAAGGTTCTGGAGCCTCCGGGAGCACCGGTGCAAGGTTCTGGAGCCTCCGTGAGCGTCAGTACATGATTCTGGAGCCTCCAGGAGCGCCGGTGTAAGGTTTTGAAGCCTCCGGGAGCGGCCAGTACGAGATCTAAGAGTCTCCCGCAGCATTGGATGATGTGGAATCATTCGGATAAATATTCTGTATATTTTCCCCATTCTTGTGTAATTCATCTCTTTGATTACTTTATGTTCGAATGACTGCGCATTGTTATATCTATTTATATTCAAAATGAAACAGTTTGAAATAATGATACGGAAATAGGCATTAAAATAGAGAGCAACTTAGAAAGCACAGCAAGGAAAATAACATAATGATTGAAGCAAAAGAGTGTGAGGAACATAAAGCACAGCAACTAACACCTGTCCAACTCGATCAATCAAACATATTATCAATATCACCAACGCCATCACCCATTTTGTCCGCTCCAAGGTAAGCTACTATTTCATTGGCATCCTCTTTACATAGATGAGTGATGCATTCTCTGCACTTATTGATCATTGCATTTTGCCTGGGCAGATGGATGGAACACCAATGATTATAGGCTCTCAGAGTAACGTCTGCAATCCAAATTTGGTTAGTCATTCAGGTACCCATGTGTATAAATAAGCGTAACCAGAGTCTGATGAAATAGGGAGAAGCTTGAAATGGCAAACCAGGCACACCCAAAAGTGATCGGTGCAGATGAAATGGATATGAAAAAGATAATGTTAAGGGTTCAAGGCTCGGAGTTCTAGGGGTTATAAAAACCAGATGTGAGGATGCAGTGATCGCACGTACTGTGTAACAAACTAGAGACTCGAAATCCGGAATCACAGAAGTGAACAAAGGTTTGGTGCCGAAGCTTATTGATTGTTTTGTTGACTAGAGAACGAGTGAAGAACAAACCTATCCTCCGCAAATCCAGCGCCCTTATATACAACTAACGCGACTGTCGTCACCTTTACTCACTCGTTCCGAAATACATCCAAACCATACCCAACTATGTACACAACCCTTTCAAACCATAAACCACACCATAATCATCACGCCATATTTACAACGCAACCGTTGAAACCTGATTCCTTCCATCGAAACTTGATTCCTTATATCAAAACCTGTTTCCTTTCCTTCAAAAGCTGAATCCTTCCATCGAAACCAGTTTCACTTCGTATTCCTCTATACCCTTCATTGATCCCTACTCTTCCTCCGATCCTCATTTGACACAACCGTGACAGTAGCTCCCCCTCCCACAGGCCGAGTTCCCACGAGGCTGTTGATCCAGGTTTACCAGGTTGTTCTGTGTGGAATACATCGATGGCTTGCAGTCCGTCCACATTGACTGCTGGTTCCCAGCTCCTTTCATCGTAGCCCTTCCACTTGACCAGATACTGCAGCTGTTTTCGAAACACCCTGGAGTCCTCGATGCGTTCCATTTCATATTCTTCTTCTCCGTCTATGATGACTGGGGGTGGTGCTGGTTCAATCTGTCCTTGTAAAGGATCCCCCGAATCCTTGCTCAAGCGGGATATTGATTGTACTGGGTGGATGTGAAGGTCCTTCGGTAATTGTAAACTGTAGGCCCATGGACTGATGACTTCTGAAATGTCGTAAGGTCCCAGGCGTTTCCAGTCCAACTTCTTGCTGGGTTGTTGTATTGCAATATTCCTAGCGTCCAGCCATACTCGATCCCCAATCTTCATTTCCGCTGCGTCTTGTCTGTGCTTATACGCCTGTTCCGCTTGAATATCTTGTACTCGATTCATTTCAGCCTTCATTTGTTCAAAGATATCTTTCATCTTCTGAGAGAGGGTGTTCGTGTTAGGGGGATACTGCAGCTAGATGTGACTTATCGATATTGTTGTACCGACTTATGGTAAAGGCGTATTTTTATTTTAATGACCCGACTAAAAATATGAAATTCGATTGTGACGCGTTTACGTCGTTGTATCGTATGTATAAATACGGGCATCTATTGCAGTATGGCCCTGTTTAAAAGTCGTAACTGTCTTGGAGATAATCTTCTGACGACTCGTCAAAAGCGACTTGGGAAGGATGTTCACCGGTGTGAAAATAATGGTAGTATTCTACCCAAAGGTTATGACGAACAAGGTATCGCGCTAGGTGTTCGTATTTGGCTCGAGTGTTTGCTTGGGCGTGCAAGATGCGAGCGTAGAGAATCTCCTGATCGTCTGTAATAGACATAAAAGTGTATTGGTGAATATTCTTAAGGTAATTAACTTAATAATATTTCAGGTGGTTTTTCCGCTGTTGTGTTCTGACTGTGGTTTGTTCGACTGTTGCTTGAATCGTTGTGTTTTAAACTTGTGGGTTTTAAGGTGGTCTTTTATAGGTGAGTATTTCCGCGTCAAACCATCCTGCTAAGGGGTGACGGTACTTCTCTGTAATCTATGATGTGTGTGTATAGTACTATCTCAATAATACTCAGTCCACCGTAGTGGGTGTTCACATAACATCCGATCGTTGTTTCAGAGCCGATCTCGGTAGTTAGTTGTGGAGAGTTCCGTTTGACAACGTGAGGTTGCGTAAGCCCCCTCCAGGAATCCCAAAGGTTATCCTACGTGTGATGACGTTGCTGACGCACATATCGGACCATTACTTCGTATTAGTTATCTTTCTTCGTATTGAGTGGAATAGTGATCAATGATTTAATGAGCTGCCAACCCATACATTGCCACGTACCTAGTGTCATCGGGTCTTATCCGTGTTCCCCGAAGGGGGTGCCCTCTATCAGTTATCGTGTTGCAAACACGGCAGAGCTGGGGTTCGACAGTCTAGATCCAAGCACTTATCTTTTAGGTAGAGTTAACTACCGGGGCGCAGTTAGCTTATCTCCTTTGCTTACTCTAGCTCTAGAGATAGCAAAGTCCCGCATACTAAGATAATATCGCTTGTCCAACCAAATCCATGAAGCTAAGCACGGGTATGGTTTGTCCCAGTATTTGCATGATAACGGAGGTAACACTGGTCTGATCCGTAACGCACAGCTGATCCGAAGATCCCTGCTTGGCAGTTACATTGCTTCGGCAGTATGGTTGGTGTGTCCCATGCCTTGGCCAGTACTATGGGTTTTTACCCCCAAGATTACTGTCTGATCGAGTGTGCGTACTGTCTCCACACTGGGTAGCTATTCCCTATGCTGAGACATAGTATTGTAGCATAGACTATTATGGGGATTTCACCCGGCTATGTTGAGCCGTCTGCTAACTCATCAGTAGACATCCTCAGGGGTGTGATCTTAACCGCTGATTCATCTTTGAATAACGGCAAGCCTGGGAGACTAAGCCTGACGTACTTCATACGCATGCTAAGGGGAAACCCCTAACAGTTCGCATTTACTTCCCTTATATTGTTTCCGTTTTGAACTGGATGTTGACTGAAGGTCATTGTTGGGTGGAATCCATAATTGCCGAAGAATGGTGAGCATCCTGTTGTTTCCGAGGCATGATTATTTGACGCAAACTCTGCCATGGGTAACCACTGCGCCCAGTCGTCCTGTTGATAATTGACAAAGGCTCTGAGATATTGTTCCATAACGGCGTTCATTCGCTCCGTTTGACCGTCGGTTTGTGGATGACAAGCTGTTGACCACCTTCGATTGATTCCAAGTCTTTCGCAAACATGTCTCCAGAACTCCGAGGCATATTGAGGTCCTCAGTCCGATACTATAGTGTCCGGTAAGCCATGTAACTTGAATACTTCTCGTATAAACATCTCGCCCAGCTTCTTCCCATCAGTATCGTCCCGGCATGGAACAAGATGCTTCATTTTTGACAGTCTATCGACCACTACCCATATGGCGTTGTGTTCTTCACTTTCCGGTAATCCCACCACGAAATCCATACTCAGATCTTTCCATGGTTGTTGTGGTACTTCCAGTGGTTTGAGCCATCCATGGATCTTCTGATGCGTTGCTTTGCTACGTTGGCACACATGACAGTTCCTTACGTATCTATCCACATCTGATCTCATTCCTTGCCATTGATGATTTCTTTTCAGAAGTTCGAGGGTTTTTGCTTGTCTTGGATGTCCGGCCGCTGGTACATTGTGATGTTCTCTGATCAGTTAGAGTTTATCTTGTGCTTCGTTGTTGACCATCTCCGTTGTGTTGATACACAGTCCTTCGCTGCTGTCGAATGGGCAGTCTTTGCTGACGTTTTGAATCCTGTTCCACAACTCCTTTGGACTGACCTCTTCCTCATCTCAATTGACTACTTCCGCGAATGCTACCACCATTCCTTTTTGTATTCTCTGGTCAAGATTCTCCGTCTTTAGCACGATTTGTTGGGTTTTTTCTGCCCCCCCCTTGGGAGGAATGTCTCCTGGCATTCTGGTAAGCGCATCGGGCTTCTGACCCTGTTTTCCTGGGCGGTATATAATTTTGAATTTGAATCTTAACAGAAATTCGGACCATCTTGTTGTCTTCTGTTGAGTAGCTTTGATGTCATGAAGTATTCGAGATTCTTGTGGTCAGTCAATATTTTAATTGGATGTACTGACCCTTCGCATTCCAGTCTCCATTGCTCTAGACTCTTAACGATGGCTCCCAACTCCTGATCGTAGATTTCGCAATTTTCTTCCGCAGGTGTATGTTTCTTGGAGAACAATGCTACCGGATGAAGAACCCCCTGATTATCGTATTGAGATAGTACTCCAGCGGACACCTAACTTGATAGGTCAGTTTCTAATACGATTTCCTTTCGTAATCGAAATGTGCCAGGCCTGGTGCTGTCGTAAACGCATCTTTTAATTCGGCAAATGCTCTCTTTTGATCGGGACCCCAGTGGAAAGGTACTAATTTTCTGGTGAGTCTTGTTAATGGTTGCACCACCCTGCGGCAATTCCGTATAAACCTTCGATAGAAGTTGGCGAATCCTAAGAATGCCTGAACTTCCTTGAGTTTTCCAGGTGCTTCCCATTTCTTGACCGCTGTTACCTTTTCTGGATCCATTTTAATTCCATTTACCCCAACTATCAGTTCCAGATACTTGACTTCCTGTTGATGAAACTCGCATTTTTTGGCTTTCAGATATAATCCGGCATCCTTCAATTATGTCATTATGGCCCTGACATGTTCCTTGTGTTCCGTTAGATTATCACTGTAAATGAGGATGTCGTCCAAAAAGGCTGTGCAGAAGATGTCCAAAAATGGTCGAAGGGTATCGTTGATGAATTCCTGGAAGGATGCTGGTGCGTAGGTGAGTCCGAACGGCATTACCAAGGATTCGAATAGGCCATAGCGAGTTCTGAACGCAGTTTTCCATTCGTCTCCTTCTGCGATTCGAATCATGTTGTAGGCATCTCGAACGTCCAATTTTGTATACCACTTGGCCTTTGACAATCGTAACTGGGTTTCCTAGATCAATGGTAATGGATATCGATTCTTTATCGTTCCTTCGTTCAGGCCTCTGTAGTCGACGCACAGCCGTAATCCTCCATTTGATTTTGGTGTGAATACAACTGGCACTCCACATGGTGATGATGACGACCTGATAAACCCCTTTGACAAAATCTTTTCAATCCACTCCTTGAGGACCTGCAATTCTTCTCTTGACACGCTGTAAATTGGTCCGAAAGGAGGAGCGAAACCGTTTTGGAGGGTGATCTTGTGGTCATATGGTCTATGTGGGGGTAGTCTTTCAGTGATCACTTTGTCGAAGAGGGGGCGGAACTCATGGTATTCTTTAGGAATTAACTGTTCCAGCGGTTTCTCTTGAAGGTCCTTGACTTCTAGAGCCTTATTGATTTCATATAAGGTTACCGCGTATACCTTGAGTTTCTCCTTCTTGTTCCATCTCATGAATGGTGCTGCCGCTATTGCGCATATGTCCAATTTCGGCTTATCCGGTTCTGTTGTTTCCATATGATTGCCCCACACCCATACACTCAAATGATGTTGGCAATGTTTTGACAGTAATTGCTCTCGAATCCTATTCCTTTCTTTTGGAATTTGACTGTGACGTCGTGAAGTTGTAGCGATGGCAATCCTAACACGATTGGGTAATGACCTAGCTTCGTGACGAATGCTGGTAACTTCTCTTGATGCCCGCGTATGCCTAAATCCAATTTAGCCATGGTTGTAATTGTTCCTGATTCAATGGGTCTTCCATCTATAACTTCCAACTCCCTTGATTCTTTTAATTCCTTTTCTTGTAACTGATGATGGCGGACGAAATCTTTGTCAATAAATGCTATTCCAGTAGCTTTGCAGTCTATCAAAGCGTGGGTATCAATAATTTTGCCTTCTATCTTCAGCGAGCATTTCACAACGAGATGTTTGCTTTCCATAGACCATTCCTTTATTTCTGCGCTTGATATAGAAAAACTGCGAAATACCAAAACTGGCATTAACTGACAAAGGAGATTCGTTTCCAGCGCAATTGCCTTCCTTATTACACTGGACTAAACTTTTTCCGACTCCACTGCTTTTCCCTTTCCCGTTGTGGAGTCTGCGTCTCCTTCGTTTGCTGCCTTCTTAAAAGGTGATACCTCTGTTTGTCCCGACGCTGCTTTCAATTTCCTTGGGCATGATGCCGCGAAATGTCTGCTATCCCCACAGTATATGCACAGTTCCCCTTCCCTTCGTCTCTTCCTTTCCTCAGGTGTAATCTTTTTTCCTTTTACTGCTGAAAGATCCATCGGAGCTGGGCCATGGTAGCCTGCAACTGATCCCGCAGGTGCCGAATCTGGGGGGGATGTGGTGTTGGTTGTTGAATCGGACCTCTTGTATCCCTCCCACTTCCCACATTGCTTTTCCGCAGCTCTTCTCCTCAGTTGTGCGTCTCTTTTTGACACCATCTTGACGAACTCGACCATACTCTCTGGTTCCTTGATGTGTTGGATGGAGTCCTTGCGCTCGTTGGACAGTCCTCGTCATAGTGAATCTAGCTGAGCGTCTTTGTTCTATTTTGTATCTACTACGTATCTCTGAAATTCTGCGTTGTACTGGCAGAATTCGCGGTCTCGTTGCCTGAGTTTCTCGAGTTCCCTCTTCGCCGTTGCTGCTCTGTCTTGATCTCTGAATGCTACATCCAGCAGGTCAACTAGGTTTTTCAGGGTATTGAGTTTGACTTCCCCCGAGATTTTGTCACAGTGTGGTATTAACTGTGCCAGGGCCACTCCCTTTAAACATCCAACCACGTACCTTAGCTTCTTCTGCTCGTTGTTGAACGCCTTTAGTTTTCCGGCTATCTTCAATGCTAGCTGCACCTTCCATCCTCGAAGTTGCTTCCTATCTTCTCCTGAAAAGCTGGTGATGTTATTTACCTTCTCTTCTCGCTCTTCCCCTTCTGTTCTTACTCTTGATTCTCCCCCTCTTCCCTCTGTCAACTTCAAAATCCTTGTCACCTGTTGTCAATTTTCTTCTGCCTGGTCCCTAAACTTCTCCATTCGAGCTTGAGTATCTTCCAGATCTTGTTTCAATTCCGCCAGGTCTGGATTTGCTTCCTCCAATGCTTGTTTTAGAATCTGGATATCTTCAACCAGGTCCCCATGACTGCATGTTTGCGGTGTTTCTGTTGTCGCCGCTGTTTGTTGAGTAAGCAGTAGTTTTTGCTTCAGATTGTCCCTTTCCTGGACGACTTTTTCTCCTTTTGCCAACAATTCCGATATTCGTACTTCCGCATTCTTCACAGATGGCTCTTCCTTGAGCAATTCGTTCAGTCTGCTGGTCGTTGGTAGTTGGCTTATTGCTTTCAGCCCTTTGTTGATGTCCCCAATGTGCTCCCTGAGCTGTATTTCGTTCATGGCTTTTGTGTTCTTCATTGCCACAATTTCCAGCTCCGCCTGTAAGGCTTCTGTCAACGTGACATCGCGAGCTGGCCACGAAGATTCTCCTGACATCCTGGTGGTGGTGTTGAGAGGCTGCTATGAGGAGGTTTACGGCTGTGAATCTAGTGCGAGATTTTCTGTTCAGGCAGTCTGCCACCTGATCGATGTTTTTTTGAATTTTTTGAACTGCTGCTTCGATTTCTGCTTCTAGGAATGGGTTGACCATCTATCTAAGGACGAGTACGGGCCAGTATGGCTCCGTACGAGAGAGAAAGGGTAGATACAGTTGCACACGAGAATAAGTGATGAAGTCATATTATTGTAAGGTAAGATGATCGCTAGAGTGCAATTGCACTCCTGCGAAGTGTCTATGTACTGGGCAGTTACCCGGCCTCAGCCCTCGGCCATCACTCGGCCTCCGCCATTACATCATCCCCCTCTCCAGCTGCAGACCCCCTGCGCTGCCATACCCATACATGAAAAGAGAGAAGAGAAGCAAAGAAATAAAGATCCAGACTCGTACATCCTCGTACGGCCTCATACATCCTGCAACCGATCTGTACCGCTCAAGGGTGACCTTTCGGTGGATCTGGCGCACGGAAAACTCCACCACCAGTGGTAAGTAGTAAAACCCCATGCCGACGCCATTTGTACCGGGCCGAGATCCAATAAGAGAAGAGAAGAGGAGAGAAGAGAAGGAAACCTCTGATTACTCCAGATCTCTGAATCCAAGTTTACTTGCAGCCCTCCAGATCCAAGCCATTGCACCCGATACTGCCGACTCGGTGGAGCTCATGTCATCATTGGCTTCCGCCATCGATCGTTCGTATCAGTGACACATCCCATGGGCCGATTGGCCTCTGATTCATCTCGGAATAGTCTCTGCAGCAGTCAACTGGCTTCAATGGGTATACTTATCTTGATAATTGCTGCTGAATGTCAGGCCATACTTCCGAGGTTTCGGCCTTCGGTTGCCTTTCGACTTTGCGTTTCGAGCTCGGTTGCAGTGCAAGCAAGTATGCTTCGGCTCCAGGCGCAGCTCAGATCCAAGTACACCATCAAGTAATCCTTCGAGCAAACCTTCGAGTAAACCTTCGAGTAAACCTTCGAGTGAACCTTCGAGTCCATGGTTCCGAATATCCATGTGGACTTCCAGGTTCTCCAAATCCAAACTTCCAAGCCCACGGCAGACCACATCGGTGATAGCCTCCGCGCTCGGCATTGATTGTATGTCTCATTGATTGGCTCCAGATTGACTCGTATATCGGCTATCCGGATTTTCTTCGTTTTTGACTTTTGCTTTGCATTCAGCTTTAGATTCAATGGTGGTTGATGTGTTTCGGCTTCGTCTAGCCATCGATTGCAGTCATCGTATATCGACATGCATTCGTACATACTCATTTGAGTTGTGGTATCTAACTCGTAAGCGTGCCATAAGGTAATACTCATACAGAAATCAAGTATGCTTGTGTTCTAGGTGCATCAAGGCATCCATTCTCCGGTTCTCATGCTTTCGACTTGCGAATTCGTGGACCGACTAAAGTCGTGGATTTGCATGTTCTATTTATAGGATTATGGTCATGGACATGACCTCAACACGGTTTAGCATCGTGGTTTTCGAAGGGTGGTAGATGTCAGTAGAAGTCATTGCCGACTGTGACGCGAACTTCGGCCGATATTGGCTTTCGAAAGGTTCTTCTTTTTTGATGGAATCTAAGAACCGCTTCAACTGAGATTGGCGGGGAAGCCCATTGAACCGCTCTCAAAGGGTAGTATTCGTTGATATGTCTAATTCGTAAGCATTTCGTACAAGGTCATAGATACCATGTGAATTCGATGCGATTGCGCTCTCGGCTCTGAGTCCAATTGCGGTAGCCTTCGTACGCCCATTAAGCAGTCCAGCCAATTCGCATTCCGCGCAGCTTGACATCTCGATTGCTGATGTATCTGGCCTTCTGGTCGCTTGTACTGGATGCAGCTGATCCTATTGTCATCGGCGGTTGTAGGCGATTGTGCATCCGATCCGTTCAGTGGTGCTTCCTGTTGAAATACTAATTGTAATCATCTATGTATAGAGACAGCTGAGCACCGTCAGCCCGTATGAGAGTAAGCCCGTACGAGAGCCAGCCCATACGAGAGCCAGCCCAGACAGTCCGTACGAGAGCCAGCCCAGTAAGCCTGTAGGAAGGCTGATATCTATTTATGCAACACTTCCGGGTCGGTGATGAAGACCAGCATCGTAGCCAGCGATTTCTCGAACTCCCAGGTGCACTTGCTGTTGATTTCATTGACTTTCTGGTGCCCTTGACGTCTGCAGTACGCCAGGCGCGATGATGTGTCCTTCCAGCACTTCCAGTGCGGATTTCGTTTGCAGTAGCGGTGGATTCTCGGTTTCCGGAACGGTCATCCCCCTCTTATTTAAGGTCGGCGCTCCGTCGACGACTTGTGAGTATGCCGGTGCATGCGGTGTGAATTCTTATTTCGATTGCAATTGAGGCTTCGTGCTTCTGTATCTGCATTCGATTGCCAATCATGCATCATCACTCATAAAGTAAGTGTTTCTTGAAGAATAGGGTAGAATTAAAACGTAACCTTGTATATCCATATCGATGAGAATATTCTTGTTATCCTTCTCAAGAGAGTGCACGATTGCACTCTGCACTCGAGAAATCTGCATTCCGCGGCTTTCCCGTGGCTCAATAAGTGCCATCCGCCTAGCAGCCATTTCTCATTGATTCATGATTGTGCATATTGAGAGCATCGTTATTCAGCCAAGAGTTTCAAGTCACCATCCTTCTTTGCAAGGATATCGGTGGTTGCTCGCGTTCCGGGGCGGTCATCCCCCTCTTTGGGGATCGGTGCTCCATCGACGACTTGTGATTATGCCGGTGTGTGCGGTATTGAGTCATATGTCGATTCTTTTATTGATTTTCGTTGATTCTGGCACTTCCGGTTGCCATCGTCGCTTGATACTAGCGATTGCAATTCTCGTTGCATATCATCTAGACTAAGAATTTCTTAAAGAAGAGAGTAGAGGTTCAAACGAAATCTCGAATCGGTTGCCATATAGACACAGAGACTCTTGTTATTCTTCTCGGGAGTGTTGGACTTGTGAAATCTGCATTCCGTGGCTGCTGCGGTAGCTAGCCATCATTTCTCATAAATTGGATGAATGGACTCAGGGTATGTGTGGTTTCCCATGTGCGACTCAGTGGCATCTCGGACATCCGTACGGGCTCATATCAATCAGTCAGGCACCGTACCTGCTCCACAAGTGTTAGCTATTATAATGCAAATGATGGAGTGGTAGATGTGGCGGAAACCAGGAGCCCTTGTCATAACGAGTTATCCTCGATGGGAACCCCCGCCGTCCAGTACTCCCTTCTTGATTCGGTGAGCCGGTAGCAGTCATTCAAGCACCGTCAATGTGTAACTCTTCTGCCGCAACTACCGCCGCTGCTCCTTGCTCGTCGTCGTCCAGCGCTTGGGTCTTGCCTGGTATGTCCGAGGGTCTGACATCCAAAGTCGCTCCCAGCAGTCCTAAGCATTGCCCAATCCGTGCGACACATGCCATGCGTATGCAGTAACTCCAAGAATTTGTATATTTGGAGGAGGGGCCTATGGGCCCATTGCACCGCGAGATTTCAAGTGCACATTATCTTCTTCTCCTGGAGCACCGATGGGAGTCCGTAGAGAGAGATTCATATAATAGTCGGAGGAGAGGCCTATGGAGCCGCTATCCGCTTCCCCTCAAACACATGTAAGCATATGTGTCTGATAAGAATTCACCATTGGTTCGTCAACCGCTGGTAGCCCTTTGGTTCGTCAACCTCGGGTAGTAACAGGCTGAAGACGCTCGGTGTAAAAGCAGGGTCGGCTGGTTATGTACCAAGCACTGACGAAGCTCCATAAGAATGTAGTTGTGGATCTTGGGTATGCGGATAATTGATGACATTGCTCCGATCATCAGAGTGTGAGATTGAGTATCGTCCTTGAACCATCTTCAGTGGTTGTGTAGAAGTATAATTACGACCGCAATTGCCGTCGGCAGTGTCGATCTGATGTTCGGTAATCTCAAGTTTCGATTATCCGTAAAAGTGAATCTCGTAGCATTCGGCCATCTTTGCACTGTAAGCCTTAAATGTGGGTAAAAGTGGAGGCCGAATAATCATGTGTAGTCATCCTCCACCGGTGCACTTCGCCAGTAGATTTCGTGCAAAAGTAGCTTCTGTCGACTTGGCTTTTGCCGTTGAGCTTGATCGCTATGAATCGACGCTTTCAGAGGTAACTAGAGTAGAACCGATGAATCGACGCGGTAAAAGCAGGTTGATAAAGGCTTTGCTAGCGGTTCCGGTAATTGCTCTCGTCGAACGAATTTCAAGGACTTCTCAGGGATGGCCATCTTGGCCGGTGACTTGTGTCCGGAGACCGATTGACCACCGAATCAACTCGAAAAGGTCTGCTACTGTCAATAACACAATTTGGCTGGAAACCTCCAAGTCCATCTCCGAGTTCATTCCCGAAGTGAACTTCCAGCTCTTGGCATCGATCGTATGCCCCTCGACTTGGCGGTTTTGTTGGCATCAAGGCCCTCCAGCTGGCCCTTATGTGTCGACCATAACCTTGGGCGGCGTCATGACCTTTCGACTGTCCTCGGTTTTTCGGCTTGCGTTCGTCTTGGATTTCCACAGATTAAACCGTCATATGGAAGAGAGGTAATCGTGATTGTCCGATCGTATATGCCATCATTCTCCGTATATCCACTTCCGTGCTCGTGTAATCTTGATTCGTAGATGCACTTCCATGCTCGTGTAATCTTTCTCCGAATATGCACTTCTGTGCTCGTGTAACCTTGATCCGTAGATGCACTTCCGTGCTCGTTTGATTGTTCTCCCTGTATGCACTTCCGTGCTGGTGTAATCTTGCTCCGTAGATACACTTCCGTGCTCGTGTAATACTAATGTGTTTGAGAGCTTCCGCTCCATTCGGTGGAAAATAATTGTTAGGGGGATACTGCAGCTAGATGTAACTTATCGATATTGTTGTACCGACTTATGGTAAAGGCGTATTTTGATTTTAACGATCCAACTAAAAATATGGAATTCGATTGTGACGCGTTTACGTCGTTGTACTGTATGTATAAACACGGGCATCTATTGCAGTATGGCCCTTTTAAAAGTCGTAGCTGTCTTGGAGGTAGTCCTCCGATGACTCGTCAAAAGCGACTTGGGAAGGAAGTTCACCGGTGTGGAAATAATGGTAGTATTCTACCCAAAGGTTATTACGAACAAGGTATCGTGCTAGGTGTTCGTATTTGGCTCGAGTGTTTGCTTGAGCGTGCAAGATGCGAGCGTAGAGAATCTTTTGGTCGTCTGTAATAGACATAAAATGTATTGGTGAATATTCTTAAGGTAATTAACTTAATAATATTTCAGGTGGTTTTTCCGCTGTTGTGTTCTGACTGTGGTTTGTTCGACTGTTGCTTGAATCGTTGTGTTTAAACTTGTGGGTTTAAGGTGGTCTTTTATAGGTGAGTATTTCCGCGTCAAACCATCCTGCTAAGGGGTGACGGTACTTCTCTGTAATCTATGA
This sequence comes from Trichophaea hybrida, assembly GCA_015178995.1. NCBI lineage: Eukaryota > Fungi > Ascomycota > Pezizomycetes > Pezizales > Pyronemataceae > Trichophaea > Trichophaea hybrida. The sequence continues at coordinate 64,260 of WHVE01000158.1, forward strand.
TGTGTGTGTATAGTACTATCTCAATAACACTCAGTCCACCGTGGTGGGTGTTCACATAACATCCGATCGTTGCTTCAGAGCCGATCTCGGTAGTTAACTGTGGAGAGTTCCGTTTGACAACGTGTGGTTGCGTAAGCCCCCACCAGGAGTTCCCAAAGGTTATCCTGCATGTGATGACGTTGCTGACATACATATCGGACCATTACTTCGTATTAGTTATCTTTCTTCGTATTGAGTGGAATAGTGATCAATGATTTAATGAGCTGCCAACCCATACATTGCCACGTACCTAGTGTCATCGGGTCTTATCCGTGTTCCCCGTAGGGGGTGCCCTCTATCAGTTATCGTGTTGTAAACACGGCAGAGCTGGGGTTCGACAGTCTAGATCCAACACTTATCTTTTAGGTAGAGTCAACTACCGGGGCGCAGTTAGCTTATCTCCTTTGCTTGCTCTAGCTCTAGAGATAGCAAAGTCCCGCATACTAAGATAATATCGTTTGTCCAACCAAATCCATGAAGCTAAGCACGGGTATGGTTTGTCCCAGTATTAGCATGATAATAAAGATAACACTGGTCTGATCCGTAACGCACAGCTGATCCGAAGACCCCTGCTCGGCAGTTACATTGCTTCGGCAGTATGGTTGGTGTGTCCCATGCCTTAGCCAGTACTATGGGTTGTTACCCCCAAGATTACTGTCTGATCGAGTGTGCGTACTGTCTCCACACTGGGTAGCTATTCCCTATGCTGAGACGTAGTATTGTAGCATAGACTATTATGGGATTTCACCCGGCTATGTTGAGCCGTCTGCTAACTCATCAGTAGACATCCTCAGGGGTGTAATCTTAACCGCTGATTCATCTTTGAATAGCGGCAAGCCTGGGAGACTAAGCCTGATGTACTTCATACGCATGCTAAGGGGAAACCCCTAACATTACCTCCCTCTCTAGCTCTGGTGACCTCAACAGAGTACTCCAACGTAAGAAGTGATTCTTTTGCAATAGTTACCACTCAGACAGCGTATACTATAGGTATAGCTAATCTTTTGGATAAAAATAAAAATAAAAAAATAAAAATACAAAAATAAAGGTGACCTCCGCTTACATAAAATCAAATGCGGTGTGAGTTTTAACAAAAGAAATCTATTTATTCCTTCTCTTTTTCTTTTGTGTTCTCTTGTTTTGTATCCATCTTTTATCTTTTTCCATCTCTGGTTTTTGCTCGTAGAACTTATCAATTAGTTCAGGTGCTATTTCCGCTAGATGTTCGTAGGATTCCCAAGTATTTTCTTCGTGCGTGAATCCTTCCCACTTGACCAAATATACGTGCTTCCGATGATCCTCGTCTGTCGGTCCACTGGCAATAATAGCTTCGGGTATCCATCCTTCGTTGTCTGCTTCTATCGGTGGAATATCTTTTTCTTTGACTTCTCCCCGATACTGTTCTAGTAGAGCAACATTAAATGTAGGATGTATTTTCCATGATACTGGTAGCTCTAACCGACACCATCGTTTGTTGCTTCCAACTTTGCTGATTTTAAAAGGTCCGTATAGTTTGTCGTCGAGTTTTCTGCACTGCCTCTTGGTTCGAATATTTCTCCCATCTAGCATTACCCAATCATTGACTTTGAACTCTGGTGCTGGCTTCCTTTTTCGATCGTAGTATGTTGCCATTTTTTCGCGACTGCTTTCGAGTTGTGTTTCGAGCTTGCGATAGACGTCTACCATGTAGTGGGCATATAATTCCGAGCTTGGATTTTTGAATTCCACTTCGGTGGGCCAATTGGTGCGTGGTTCATATCCGTAGTTCGCGTAGAAAGGTGTCATTTTGGTTGCTGCATGCTTGGAGTTGTTATATGCGTATTCGGCCATTGGTAACATTTCTTTCCAGTTGTCTTGTTCGTAGTTGCAGTATGTTCGTAGGTAATGTTCAATCGTCTGGTTCATCCGTTCTGTTTGACCGTCCGTTTGAGGGTGGAACGCTGTTGACATTGAACGTTTGATTCCTAAGAATTGATATAAGTCTGCAATGAAATGTCCGGTAAATACCCCGTCTCTGTCCGATACTATATCTGTTGGTAGTCCGTGATATTTCCACACATTGTCCAGGAACAGTTTGGCAACTACTGATGATTCCCGTTTGGCTGTTGGTATAAAGTGAGCCATTTTCGTGAAGCGATCGATTACCACCATGATATTTTTGCATCCATCTGACTCTGGTAGGTCTGTGATAAAGTCGACTGATATGAACGACCACGGTGACGATGGTAATTCCAATGGATGTAGTAATCCATGTTTCGCATGTCGGGGGCTTTTCGTTCTTTGACACGAGTCGCATTTGTTGCAATAGTCTCGAACTTCTTCTTCTAACCTGGGCCAGTAGAAGTTTCTGGTGATAAGTTCCATGGTACGTTCTCTTCCGAAATGTCCTGCCACCTTGGAGTCGTGTTCTCGTTTGAGTACTTCTTTTCTAAAACCCGTTGGTGCGTATAGCCTTCCTTTCCATACCAACATTCCTTCTGTATCTATTTCAAATCTTTCGTCAACGTTCTTTTCCTTGTTGTTAACTTTTCTTAATATCTCCTTATATTCTTCATCTTTTTCTACTTCAGTAATCCATCGTTCTTTCATCCCAGGTGTTAATTTTTTAACTGAGAATCCGGCGAATGAGATTTCTCCTATTTCCTCATCATCAATATCCATTGCTCCGATATTCATCCAAAGTTCTGGTCCCAATAAAGCTTTCTTTTCTGTACTTTGCGTACCTCCCTCTCTAGAGATGTACTCCGGACATCTTGATAAGGCATCTGCTTTTCCATTTGCTGAACCCTTTCTGTATACAATTCTGAAATTATATTCTTGTAGTACTTCTGCCCATCTGGCTTGCCTTCGGTTAAGTTGATTGGTTTCTTTGAAGTATTGTAGGTTCATATGGTCAGAGAAAACGATAGTCGTATGTGTAGCTCCTTGGAGGTAGCATCGCCATGTTTTGAAAGCGTATACTATGGCAAGCATTTCCTTGTCGTATATTTGATAGTTGACTTCGGCGGGTGAAAATTTCTTGGAGATAAAGGCGACAGGGTGCATTTTACCGTCTTCAAATTTTTGCGATAGAATTGCTCCCATGGCGAAGTCTGAGGCGTCAGTCTCGACTATTGCTGGTCGATCTTCTTCATAATGTCGAAGAATTGGGGTATTCTCTGCTGCAAACAATATGCATATTTTGTAATAGGCCGCTTTTTGTGGGTCTCCGAACATGAAATTCTTTCCATCTCCTTTCAATGTATCTGTTATTGGTGCCACGATTCCAGCGTATCCTTTTATAAATCTTCGATAGAAGTTCCATAATCCTAGAATGATTTGAACCTCTTTCTGCGATTTCGGTATTGGCCATTTGGTTATTGCTTCGCTTCTGCTTGGGGCCATTTTCAATCCTTTTCCACTAACTAGAAATCCCAGGAATTCAACTTCTTGTTTATCGAATTCGCATTTGTCGATTTCCACCACTAACTCGTTATCTTGAAGGACCTGAAGTATTTTTCCTACATACTCATGGTGTTCTTCTCGAGTTCCTTTGGTTGCTATCATAACGTCGTCAATGTAGCATACTGTGACATTATCGTGGTGACCTAGAAAAGGTTGTAGGATTCCGTTCATCCATCTTTGAAAGTAGCAGGTGCGTTTGTTAACCCAAACGGCATTACCATATATTCGTAGGATCCAAACTTGGTTCTGAAAGCTGTTTTCCATTCGTGTCCTTTTGCCATTCTTACCAGGTGATATCCGGATTTCATATCCAACTTCGTGATCCACTTAGCTCCTTTCATTCGATTTTGTAATTCGTCCATTAAAGGTAGTGCAGTTTTGTCTTTGACCGTAAGATCATTTAAGCGTCTGTAATCTACACAAAGACGTAATCCTCGGCCGTTAGGTTTTGGTACGAATAAAATCGGGCTTCCTGCTTGTCCCTGCGATGGTTGAATTTTTCCTTCTCTTATCATTTTATCGATGTATTCTCGTAGTAGTTTTTCTTCTTCTCTTGATAATGGTATATTGGTCCAACTTTAACCTGATCATCCGATGTTTTGAGGTTGATTTCGTGATCGTGAGGGCCATGATTTGGTAATTTTTCGGATTCCTGGGGATCAAACAGTAATAACCATTTATGGTATTGAGGTGGTAGTTTCTCTGCTAATTGAGTTGTATTACTGAATATGACTGATCCGATATTTATCGCATCGCTTCGAAAAACTATTCGATCATCGTACGTGATGTTCCAGTCTGGGTTTTTCTTTCCATGATTGTAACATTTGCTTCCGCACTCTGTGAAGTGTAGGTGACCGTATGATGTTCCTTGTGCTTTATGTTTCTCCAAATACCACGCTGGTATTAATACGTCGTATTCTTTTTGCATTGGTGCTACTTCGAATGTTTCGAGTGATCGATGGTTTCCAAAGGCTAAACCTAGCGGAATGGTATACATACCCGGTAGTTTTACCTTGTTTCCTCCAAAGTCATTTGCTCTGACTGAGTTTTTCCTTTTGACCACTGGTACTTTAAACACTTTTGCACATTGTGGTGATATTGTGAAAGATGTGGATCCTAGATCTAACATTGCTCGTACTGGGAATTGTTTGCTGTTTCCAGTTCCGTCATCGTAATCTATAAAGAACTTATAGATTGGTCTTTTTCCTATGCGTGTTTGTGGAATTTTGTGTAGTTTTTTGACTTCGTAAAACACAAAGTCGTCTGATGTGTTTTGTCGCTTGATTGAGTTTTCTTCCTCCGTGGGAGGTTGTTTGCGTTTTGTAGCCATCCTTTCGTCAATGACTGGGCCGTAGCAGGTCCTTTTAATCTTTTTAGTTAGTTTGAAGGGTATACTTACTTATTGCGCAACTACCGTCCAGCGGTTTCATCCCTTCCGGAATCCTCAAGGTTGCGACCGGTATCTATATAAAGGCTTTCTCCCGCCTAATCGCCAAAATCCTCCACATAAAATCGTTCTATTATCTCCTTACTCCGAGATGTCTTCAGTATGGTTCCACCAATCATTCGCAATATCCTCACTGCTATCCTCTGTTAACTCGTCTCCCTCGGATGTTTGTACTTGCCCTTCTTTTTCCTTATCACTCTCAATTTCGTATTCGTCGATTGGCATATCCTCCAATTGGTCGAAACCTCCTACTTTCAATTTTTGATATCCTTTGGGAAAGTCCGCCGTTCCGCTGGTGACTTTTACTTCTTGGAAGCACTTCATTGTTCCGTGTGCTCCTTTTCGCCCCGAAGGCCATGCACACCGTATGCATTCCTTTGCCGCCCTTCTTCTTTTCTCTTCCTCTGGGGGACTCCTTTAATCATTTGTGCGTAGGTTTTTCCTTCTGCACTTTTGAACGCTCGAGGTACCGATCCTTTTTGGTTTGTTGGTGTGTATGTTGTTTGTTTCTTGAAACGAGAGTTTTTTCTGAAGGGTGTTTTTTGAACTGACCCTGTTTCCGAAACTCGTCCTGATGCTTTGGGCGTCTTTTTCATCATTCCGAAGTTTTTTGCCGTGGCTTGCCATATTTCCACATTCTTTCCAGCGTTGAGGATAATTTCCCTAATTCGCGTCTGTTTTATCCGCTGGGTTCATTGTTGACAGCTGTTTAAATACTTGTTGTGGAAGTTGTGACATTAACATGGTTCGGTAGGCTACACCAGTTATTCCGGCTTTTACGTTCAAAGTGTCGTATTCCGTAATCATATCTTGGATGTTTCCCTCGTATCTTACTTCCATAATTGCTTTGTACGCTGCTTCCTGTTGGAATTGATTATGGAATCTGGCGTGTATTGCAGCTCGGTAATCCATCCAGCTTCTTTCGCGTTTTCCAGTAGACGCTTCTGTTTCCCATTGCATATGCCATGCTAGGGTGTGTCCTTCTAGGCGTCCTCTGCAGTACTGCATTTTTATTCCTGGCCTAGGGAACAAGTAGGGTTGGTCTGCGATGTATATTTCCATGGTCATCCACCAGGTGTCAAAATCCTCAGAACTTTTCCTGCAAACTTGGGTGGATCCGTTATCTTAATTCTTGAATCCCTCGGTCTGTAGCTATGCCTTGTTCTGGATCGTGATCTGGACCTCCTTGTTCTAGACCGTCTAGTTGGGGATCTGGTCCTTCTGGACCGAGGTCGTTCGGATGGTCCTGGTGGAGACGGAGGTGGTGGCGGATCTCCTCCTGTTCCTCTGTTTCCGCTTGGTCCTGGTTCAGGTTCTGATTCTGGTTCCGGTTCAGGATCAGGCATTCCAGCATCGGTACCGGATCCTCCCCTAAGGCCAGGTCTTGGGGCTATATCTGAATCTGTTATTGGAGATATACTTCTGTTTCTTTCCTCCGTCCTGTGTCTCCATTCCTGAACTTGTTCGGTTCTTCCTCGTCTACCTGGTGTTGTATTAGACACCTTTGCTCTTTCCACCGCTTCCGTTAGGCCTGTGGTTTGCTCTGCAACCTCCTCAATTCTGTCCGCGATTTTCCGTAAATCGTGGTAGTCGGGTACATTTTTCTTCGTGTGAGCTTCTAGGTCTGTTATCCTTTTATGGATTGCTGTGTAGGATACTGATAGCGAGGCTTGCTTAACCCTTAGTTGGGCTTGTTCTTTTTCGCAGCCTTCTATTCTTCTTTCGAGTCTTCTGAACTCGTCCGTTGCGCCGGCAATGATTTGATGTGATTGGTCCTGGATGACATCGATTCCAGTTCTTGTTTCTTTCAGCACATATTCAAGTATCTTGATTTGCTGTTCGTGTCCTTCCAGTACTTGAGCTCCTAAGGCTCTGTTGGTTTCTACCTGCTGAGCGAAGATTTCGCAGTCTTTCCGAACATCGTCGAACTCGACTTCTATCACTACTCTCTCGCTGTTGCAGCATTCGATTAGGTTCCGCATTTCTAGATCGAGTCGTGATACTCGTGCTTGTACGCTGTCGATCATTTCGGTGTCCTCGTCCTGCACTATCTGTTGGTACTTCTGTCGTGACTGCTGATAGTGCTCTTGTAGTTTCTTGACCCATTCTGGTAGAGGTTTGGGTGCTGTCGAGGTTGGTTTGGAGATTGCTGTGGACACTGGTGCTAACCGGTCCGCTCCAAAGGTGAGTCTGCGCCTGGGTGCCGACATTTTGAGTATTCGAGGATGTTGTGGTGCTTGCTCTAGCTAGCGCGTAAAGAGCTATTCGTTGGACGTGACGGCAACGTAAACACTGATTGATGCAATATTTGGGACAATGTGACGGGCAACAAGGTATGTTTTCGTTGTTTCCTGTTATGTCGAATATTTTTGCCGCGCAGCAAGCTTTGTCTTCGCACAGTACACAGTTCATGAACGTATTTCGGATAACGTCCGAAATATTATACTGTTAGGGGGATACTGCAGCTAGATGTAACTTATCGGTATTGTTGTACCGACTTATGGTAAAGGCGTATTTTGATTTTAACGATCCAACTAAAAATATGGAATTCGATTGTGACGCGTTTACGTCGTTGTACTGTATGTATAAACACGGGCATCTATTGCAGTATGGCCCTTTTAAAAGTCGTAGCTGTCTTGGAGGTAGTCCTCCGATGACTCGTCAAAAGCGACTTGGGAAGGAAGTTCACCGGTGTGGAAATAATGGTAGTATTCTTCCCAAAGGTTATTACGAACAAGGTATCGTGCTAGGTGTTCGTATTTGGCTCGAGTGTTTGCTTGAGCGTGCAAGATGCGAGCGTAGAGAATCTTTTGGTCGTCTGTAATAGACATAAAATGTATTGGTGAATATTCTTAAGGTAATTAACTTAATAATATTTCAGGTGGTTTTTCCGCTGTTGTGTTCTGACTGTGGTTTGTTCGACTGTTGCTTGAATCGTTGTGTTTAAACTTGTGGGTTTAAGGTGGTCTTTTATAGGTGAGTATTTCCGCGTCAAACCATCCTGCTAAGGGGTGACGGTACTTCTCTGTAATCTATGATGTGTGTGTATAGTACTATCTCAATAACACTCAGTCCACCGTGGTGGGTGTTCACATAACATCCGATCGTTGCTTCAGAGCCGATCTCGGTAGTTAACTGTGGAGAGTTCCGTTTGACAACGTGTGGTTGCGTAAGCCCCCACCAGGAGTTCCCAAAGGTTATCCTGCATGTGATGACGTTGCTGACATACATATCGGACCATTACTTCGTATTAGTTATCTTTCTTCGTATTGAGTGGAATAGTGATCAATGATTTAATGAGCTGCCAACCCATACATTGCCACGTACCTAGTGTCATCGGGTCTTATCCGTGTTCCCCGTAGGGGGTGCCCTCTATCAGTTATCGTGTTGTAAACACGGCAGAGCTGGGGTTCGACAGTCTAGATCCAAACACTTATCTTTTAGGTAGAGTCAACTACCGGGGCGCAGTTAGCTTATCTCCTTTGCCTGCTCTAGCTCTAGAGATAGCAAAGTCCCGCATACTAAGATAATATCGTTTGTCCAACCAAATCCATGGAGCTAAGCACGGGTATGGTTTGTCCCAGTATTAGCATGATAATAAAGATAACACTGGTCTGATCCGTAACGCACAGCTGATCCGAAGACCCCTGCTCGGCAGTTACATTGCTTTGGCAGTATGGTTGGTGTGTCCCATGCCTTAGCCAGTACTACGGGTTGTTACCCCCGAGATTACTGTCTGATCGAGTGTGCGTACTGTCTCCACACTGGGTAGCTATTCCCTATGCTGAGACGTAGTATTGTAGCATAGACTATTATGGGATTTTCCCCCGGCTATGTTGAGCCGTCTGCTAACTCATCAGTAGACATCCTCAGGGGTGTAATCTTAACCGCTGATTCATCTTTGAATAGCGGCAAGCCTGAGAGACTAAGCCTGATGTACTTCATACGCATGCTAAGGGGAAACCCCTAACAATAATCGCCAAATGAGCCTTGATGGAACGCGTTTATTGTCGGTGACGATGAATCGTCGTGTCTTTGATACGGCTTCGTGGCCTTCCATAGTCTTCCGACTAATCAATTGATTGTTCGTATACGATTTGTCTCGTTGAATGGTGAATCTGTTTAGAATCGTCTCTGTAGCCGTGAACAAGGTCAATTGGACAGTAAACTTATCGGTACTAATTGCTCCTGCGAAACTAGTGTGTATCCACCAGCACCTCCGGGATGCCAATCATAATCGTCTCTTCGACTATCATGATCATCGCAGTTGTGATTGCAATCTTCGGCATCGTGATCAGTATTGATTCCCGCCGGGTATTCTGATTTCAGAACAGCTGGGTTCGGGTGATCAATTTCGGCGGCCGGAAGCCACCACTGATGCCTGCAGGGTTTTCTCGCTCTCACAAATGTTAGCGACATAGGATTGAGTTGTAGATAACTTCTCTAAAGGAATTGAGTGTATAATTGCTTGTTTATCGAGATCTCTGTACATTTTTGTACGTGTGGTGACGCGTTGGAAAAAGGGGTTGATCGCGAATTCCGTGAGCGAAACGTATCCAATTTCTGAAGAGCGATCATAGTGTAAGGACAAGTACGGGCTAGTATGGCTCCGTACGAGAGAGTAAGGGTAGATACGGTTGCACACGAGAATAAGTGATGAAGTCATATCATTGTAAGGTAAGATGATCGCTAGAGTGCAATTGCACTCCTGCGAAGTGTCTATGTATTGGGCAGTTACCCGGCCTCAGCCCTCGGCCATCACTCGGCCTCCGCCATTACAATCTACCATAAAAATACCTCGTGTTTACTGGGCGTTGTTACGATGATCAGCAGAGTTGGTAGAGGGGCTGGGTGTAATTCTTGATCCACTCCCTTTCCTTTACTTGCTTTTCGTTCGTTGTAATCTGCCCACGTAATTGGGCTTTCTATATTCTTCTGTGTTGCCTTAACTGTGGATTCAGATTTCATTGATTGAGCTTCTGCTGCTCTGCCGATTGTTGTGTGTGTTCCTCCGCAGTTGTGTTCGCAATGGCATGGTTCTTCGTTCTGACAATTGAGGTGAAGACCGTAATACTTGGTCCGGAAGTTCTTGAATACTGTGTCGTCGATTTGGAGGCCTCCTCCATTGCTTGCTGCATCTGTCCAGTAACTATTTCAAGGGGCTATCGCTTGTGGTTCGTCCCAGAAGTATGTTTCCAACGGTTCCTTGGGTTCGTTGAGAATAGTGTCGATACAATCAAAAGTGTTCAAGGGTTCTTTTTCGAAAAGATTGATGGTTCGACCAGCTAGGTTGAAGATGTTGATTCTGGATTGTTGAGGTGTGATGCTGTCGTATGGTGGCATTTAAAACAGTGTGGATCCTTCTCGTCGATGTTTCCACAGGCACCCAACACAGGAGTGTCTCCAAAAGCTGTGTTCTGTGAGCTGGTTCTCGAAGTTTCCAACTGATTTATACACGGAACAAAGGGAGTTGCAGGGTCTGTGGCAAAAGTTACAACCGCTTCGATGAAAATAGCTGCACATATGCTGAAATATAACCAGTAGAATCGATTGTAGACTCGTTCTTCTGTCAAGGGTTCATGGCTCGGAGTTCTAGGGGTTATAAAAACCAGACGTGAAGATGCAGTGATCGCGGGTACTGCGTAACAAACTAGAGACTCGAAATCCGGAATCACAGAAGTGAACAAAGGTTTGGTGCCGAAGCTTATTGATTGTTTTGTAGACTAGAGAACGAGTGAAGAACAAACCTATCTTCCGCTAATCCAGCGCCCTTATATACAACTAACGCGACCGTCGTCACCTTTACTCACTCGTTCCGAAATACATCCATACCATACCCAACTATGTACGCAACCCTTTCAGTCCGTGACCTACGCCATAGCCATCACGCCATATTTACAACGCAACCAACAAAACCTGATTCCAACCAACAAAACCTGATTCCAACCAACAAAACCTGATTCTTTCCAACATAACCTGATTCCAACCAACGAAACCTGATTTTCTTCGTATTCCTGTATTCCAATCCTCGATCCCTATTCCTCCCTCGATCCTCACTCGACACAACCGTGACAGTAGCTCCCCCTTCCACAGGCCGACTTTCTACGAGGCTACTGATCCGGGTTTGCCAGGTTGTTCTTTGTGGAATACATCGATTGCTTGAAGTCCGTCCACATTGATCGCTGGTTCCCAGCTTTGTTAATTGTAGCCTTTCCACTTGACTAGGTACTGCAGCTGTCTTCGAAACATCCTCGAATCGTCGATGCGTTCCACTTGGTATTCTTTTTCTCCGTCCACAACAACTGCCGGTGGTGCGGGTTCGATTTGCCCTGGCAATGGGTCTTCCGATACTTTGGTCAAACGGGGGAATGGTTATACTGGATGAATGTGAAGGTCCTTGGGTAACTGTAACAGATAGGCCCATGAACTGATGGTCTCCGTAATCTTATAGGGTCACAGGCGTTTCCAGTCAAGTTTCTTGCTGGGTCGTTGTGTTGTAATGTTCCTGGCATCCATCCAGACTCGATCTCCAACCTTCATCTGCACTCCCTCTCGTCGATGCTTGTTCGCTTGTTCCGCTTGGATATCTTGTCCTCGAATCATTTCAGCCTTCATCTGTTTGAAGATATTGTGCATTTTCTGGGAGAGGGTATTTGCGTTTACTTCCCTGATATCGTTTCCATTCTGAACCGGATGTTGACTGAAGGTTATTCTTGGATGACATCCGTAATTGCCAAAGAATGGTGAGCATCCTGTTGTTTCCGAGATGTGATTGTTCGATGCGAATTCTGCCATTGGTAGCCACTGTGTCCAGTCGTTCTGTTGATAATTGACAAAGGCCCTGAGACACTGTTCCTTAATGGCGTTCATTCGTTCCGTTTGGCCATCGGGTTGTGGATGAAATGCGGTTGACAGCTTTCGTTCGATTCCTAATCTTTCGCAGATATGTCTCCAGAACTCCCAGGCGAATTGGGGTCCTCTGCCCGATACGACGGTGTCCAGTGAACCATGTAACTTGAATACCTCTCGTATAAACATCTCGCCCAGTTTCTTGCCGTCTGTATCATCCCGATACGGCACTAAATGTTTCATCTTTGACAACCTATCAACCACTACCCATATGGCGTTGTATCCCTCGCTTTCCGGTAGTCCCACAACGAAATCCATACTCAGATCTTTCCATGGTTGTTGCGGTACTTCCAGTGGTTTGAGCCATCCATGGATTTTCTAATGAGTTGCTTTGCTGCGTTGACACACGTGGCAGTTTCGGACGTACCTGTCCATGTCCTGCCTCATTCCTGGCCATTGATGATTTCTTATGAGGAGTTCGAAGGTTTTTGCTCGTCTTGGATGTCCTGCTGCCAGTGTATCGTGATGATCCTTTATTAGTTGAAGTTTCTTCGAAGTTTCTTCGCTGGCGATTTTCGTGGCGTTGGCACACAGTCCTTTGCTGCTGTCATACGGGCAGTCCTTGCATATCCTTTGAATCCAGTTCCATAACTCCTCTGGACTAGTTTCATCTGCTTCTTGGCTGACTACTTCCGCAAACGCTACCACCAATCCCTTCTGTATTCTTGGATCAAGATTTTCCGTCTTCAGCATGATTTGTTGGGTTTTTTCTGCCCCCCCTTCGGAGGAATGTCTCCTGGCATTCTGGTGAGTGCATCGGGCTTCTGACCCTGTTTTCCTGGGCGGTATATAATCTTGAACTTGAATCTTGACAGGAATTCAGACCCTCTTGTTTGCATTCTATTGAGTAGCTTTAATGTCATGAAGTATTCGAGGTTCTTATGATCTGTCAGTATTTTAATAGGATGAACTGACTCTTCGCATTCCGGTCTCCATTGTTCCAGACTTTAAACGATGGCTCCCAGCTCTTAATCATAAATTTCGTAATTTTCTTCCGCTGGTGTATGTTTCTTTGAAAAGAATGCCACTGGATGGAGGATTCCTTGATCGTCGTACTGTGATAGTACTCCTGCGGATACATAACTCGATGCGTCAGTTTCCAGAACGATTTCCTTTTCGTAATCGAAGTGTGCTAGGACTGGTGCTGTTGTAAATGCTTCCTTCAATTCGGCAAATGCTCTCTTTTGATCGGGGCCCCAGTGCAAAGGTATCAGTTTCTTTGTAAGTTTGGTTAATGGTTGGACCACCCTGCTATAGTTTCTTATAAACCTTCGGTAGAAGTTTGCGAATCCTAAAAACGCTTGAACTTTCTTGAGCTTGCCAGGTGCTTCCCACTCCTTCACCGCTGTTACTTTTTCCAGGTCCATTCTAATCCCATTTACCCCAACTATCAATCCCAGATACTTCACTTCCTGTTGATGAAACTCGCATTTTTCCGCTTTCAGATACAGACCGGCTTCCTTAAGCGTCGTGATTATTGCTCTGACGTGTTCCTTGTGTTCCTTTAAATTGTCACTGTAAATAAGGATGTCGTCCAGGAATGCCGTAGAGAAGATGTCCAGAAAGGGACGAAGAGTATCGTTAATAAATTCCTGAAAGCTAGCTGGTGCATTGTTGAGTCCAAAGGGCATTACAAGGGACTCGAACAGGCCATAACAAGTCCTAAGCGCCGTTTTCCATTCGTCTCCTTCTGCTATTTGAATCATGTTGTAGGCGTCTCGGACATCCAGTTTAGTGTACTACTTGGCTTTTGACAATCTCAACAAGGTTTCCTGGATTAACGGTAACGGATATGGATTTTTTATGGTTCCTTCGTTCAGTCCTCGGTAGTCAGCACACAGTTGTAAGCCTTCATTCGGTTTAGGTGCGAACAACACCGGTGCTGTCAAGGGTTCAAGGCTCGGAGTTCTAGGGGTTATAAAAACCAAACTAAGACAGAGGTAGTGTGCGGTGATGCAGTGATCGCGGGTACTGCGTAACAAGCAAGAGACTCGAAATCCGGAATCACAGAAGTGAACAAAGGTTGGTGCCGAAGCTATTGATTGTTTGTAGACTAGAGAACGAGTAAAGAACAAACCTATCCTCCGCAAATCCAGCATCCTTATATACAGTTAACGCGACCGTCGTCACCTTTACTCACTCGTTCCAAAATACATCCTAACTCCACCCAACTATGTACGCAACCCTTTCAACCCGCGGCCTACGCCATAACCATCACGCCATATTTACAACGCAACCAACAAAACCTGATTCCAATCAACAAAACCTGATTCCTTCTATCGAAACCTCAACAAAACCTGATTCCTTCTATCGAAACCTGTTTTCCTTCGTATTTCCTTTCCCCTTCATCGATCCTTATTCCTTCTTCGATCCTCACTCGACACAACCGTGACAGTAGCTCCCCCTCCCACATGCTGAGTTCCTACGAAGCTGTTGATCCGGGCTTGCCAGGTTGTTCCGCATGAAAATCATCGATTGCTTGAAGCCCATCCACGTTAACCGCCGGTTCCCAGCTTTGCTCATCATAGCCTTTCCACTTGACCAAATACTGCAATTGTCGTCGAAACATCCTCGAGTCGTCGATACGTTCCACTTCGTATTCTTCTTCTCCGTCCACGACAACTGCAGGTGGTGCCGATTCGATTTGTCCTGGCAAGGGATCTTCCGATACTTTGGTTAGGCGGGAGATTGGTTGTACTGGATGAATGTGGAGGTCCTTTGGTAATTGTAATCGATAAGCCCACGGGCTGATGACTTCCGTAATACCGTACGGTCCCAGGCGTTTCCAGTCAAGCTTTTTGCTGGATCGTTGTGTTGTGATATTCCTGGCGTCCATCCAGACTCGATCCCCAACCTCCATCTGCACTCCCTCTCGTCGATGCTTGTCTGCTTGTTCCGCTTGAATATCTTGTGCTCGAGTCATTTCAGCCTTCATCTGTTGAAAGATATCGTTCATTTTCTGGGAGAGGGTATTTGCGTTTACTTCCCTGATATCGTTCCCATTCTGAACCGGATGTTGGCTAAAGGTCATTCTTGGATGGAATCCGTAATTACCGAAGAACGGTGAGCATCCTGTTGTTTCCGAGGCGTGATTGTTCGACGCAAACTCTGCCATTGGTAGCCACTGTGTCCAATCGTTCTGTTGATAATTGACGAAGGCCCTGAGATACTGTTCCATAATGGCGTTCATTCGTTCCGTTTGTCCATCTGTCTGTGGGTGAAACGCGGTTGACAGTCTTCGTTCGATCCCAAGTCTTTCACACACGTGTCTCCAGAATTCTGACGCGAATTGGGGTCCTCTGTCTGATACTATGGTATCCGGTAAACCATGTAACTTGAACACTTCTCGTATAAACATCTCGCCCAGCTTCTTGCCGTCTGTATCGTCCCGACATGGCACTAAATGTTTCATTTTTGACAACCTGTCAACCACTACCCATATGGCGTTGTACCCCTCGCTTTCCGGTAGTCCCACCACGAAATCCATACTCAGGTCCTTCCATGGTTGTTGCGGTACTTCCAGTGGTTTAAGCCATCCGTGGATTTTCTGGTGAGTTGCTTTGCTGCGTTGACATACGTGGCAATTTCGTACGTACCTGTCCACGTCCTTCCTCATACCTGGCCATTGATTATTTCTTTTGAGGAGTTCGAGGGTTTTTGCTCGTCCTGGATGTCCTGCTGCCGGTGTATCATGATGGTCGTGTATCAGTTGTAGCTTGTCCGAATCATTTTTGACGTCCACTGCGTTGATGCACAGTCCTTCGCTGCTATCGAATGGGCAGTCCTTGCATACATTTTGAATCCAGTTCCACAATTCCTTTGGATCGGTTTCGTCCTGATTCACCACTTCTGCGAATGCTATCACCAGTCCTTGTTGTATTCGTTTGTCGAGATTCTCCGTTTTGAGCACGATTTGTTGGGTTTTTTCTGCCCCCCCCTTCGGAGGAATGTCTCCTGGCATTCTGGTGAGTGCATCGGGCTTTTGACCTTGCTTTCCTGGGCGGTATATAATCTTAAATTTGAATCTCGACAGGAATTCGGACCATCTGGTTTGTCTTCTATTGAGTAGCTTTGACGTCATGAAGTATTCGAGATTCTTGTGATCCGTCAGTATCTTGATAGGATGTACTGACCCTTCGCATTCTGGTCTCCACTGTTCCAGACTTTTAACTATGGCTCCCAGCTCTTGATCGTAAATCTCGTAATTTTCTTCTGCCGGTGTGTGTTTCTTCGAAAAGAACGCTACCAGATGAAGGATTCCTTGATCATCGTACTGGGATAACACTCCTGCAGACACATAGCTCGAGGCATCCGTTTCCAAAACGATTTCTTTCTCATAGTCGAAGTGTGCTAGAACTGGTGCTGTTATAAACGCTTCTTTTAGCTCTGCAAAAGCTCGTTTCTGATCGGATCCCCAGTGAAATGGTACCAGCTTTTTCGTTAGCTTTGTTAATGGTTGGACCACCCTGCTGTAATTTCTGATAAATCTTCGATAGAAATTGGCGAATCCTAAAAACGCTTGAACTTCTTTGAGCTTGCCAGGTGCTTCCCATTCCTTCACCGCTGTTACTTTTTCTGGGTCCATTCTAATCCCGTTTACTCCAACTATTAATCCCAGGTACTTCACCTCCTGTTGATGAAACTCGCACTTTTCCGCTTTCAGATACAGACCGGCTTCCTTAAGCGTTGTCATTATTGCTCTGACGTGTTCCTTATGTTCCTTTAAATTGTCACTGTAGATGAGGATGTCATCCAGGAATGCCGTACAAAAAATGTCCAGAAAGGGGCGAAGAGTATCGTTGATAAATTCCTGAAAGCTGGCTGGTGCATTGGTGAGTCCGAAGGGCATAACGAGGGATTCGAACAGGCCATAACGGGTCCTAAACGCCGTTTTCCATTCGTCTCCTTCTGCTATTCGAATCATATTGTAGGCATCTCGGACATCTAACTTGGTGTACCACTTGGCTTTTGACAATCTCAACAAGGTTTCCTGGATTAACGGTAATGGATATCGATTTTTTATGGTTCCTTCGTTGAGTCCTCGATAGTCCACGCATAATCGTAATCCTCCATTCGGTTTAGGTGCGAACAACACCGGTGCTCCGCATGGTGATGATGACGATCTGATAAATCCCTTTGACAAATTCTTTTCAATCCACTCTTTCAGGACCTGCAGTTCTTCTCTTGACAGGCTGTATATTGGTCCAAAGGGTGGTGTGAATCCGTCTTGGAGTGTAATCTTATGATCGTACGGTCTGTGTGGTGGTAGCCTTTCAGCGATAACCTTGTCAAAGAGGGGAAGAAACTCATGATATTCCTTGGGAATTAACTGTTCCAGCGGTTTTTCTTGAAGGTCCTTTATTTCTAGGGCTTTGTTGATTTCGTATAAAGTTACCGCGTACACCTTGAGTTTCTCCTTTCTATTCCGCCTCATAAACGGAGCTGCTGCTATAGCACATATATCTAACTTTGACTCATCGGATTCCGTTGTTTCCATATGATTTCCCCATACCCATACACTTGAATGATGTTGGCAATGTTTCTGACAATAATCGCTTTCGAATCCTATTCTTTTGTTATGGAACTTGATCGTAACGTCGTGAAGTTGTAGCCATGGTAGTCCAAGCACGATTGGATAATGTCCAAGTTTCGTAACGAATGCTGGTAGTTGCTCCTGATGTCCGCGTATGCCTAAGTCCAGTTTAGCCATAGTGGTGATGGTTCCTGATTCGATGGGCCTTCCATCTATAACTTCCAATTCTCTTGATTCTTTTAACTCTCTTTGTTGTAACTGATGATGGCGGACGAAATCTTTGTCAATAAATGCTATTCCAGTAGCTCCGCAGTCTATCAAAGCGTGGGTATCAATGACCTTATCTTCTATTTTCAGCGAGCATTTCACAACGAGATGTTTGCTTTCCATAGAAGACTCTTTTATTTCTGCGCTTGATATAGAAAACTGCGAAATACCAAAACTAGCATTGACTGACAAAGGAAATTCGTTTCCAGCGCAATTGCTATCCTTATTGCACTGGACTAAACTTTTCCCGATTCCACATCCTTTCCTTTCCCTGTTATTGAATCTGCATCCCCTTCATTCGTTGCTTTTTTAAACGGTGACACTTCCGTTTGTCCTGATACTGCCTTAAGCTTCCTTGGGCATGATGCCGCGAAATGTCTGCTATCCCCACAGTACATACATAGTCCTCCTTCCCTTCGTCTTTTCCTCTCCTCAGGTGTAATCTTCTTCCCTTTTACTGCCGAGAGATCCATTGGAGCGGGGCCGTGGTATCCTGCAACGGATCCTGCAGGTGCTGCGTCTGGGGCGGATGTGGTGTTGGTCGTTGTATCGGATTTTTTGTACCCTTCCCACCTTCCAGATTTCTTTTCCGCGGCTCTTCTCCTCAGCTGGGAGTCCCTTTTCGACACCATTTGAACGAATTCGATCATGCTTTCTGGCTCCTCGATATGCTGTATGGAGTCCTTGAGTTCGTTGGACAGCCCTTTCCGTAGTGCGTCCAATTGTGCATCTTCGTTCCATTTTGTGTCTACTACGTATCTTTGGAATTCCGCGTAGTACTGGGAGAATTCGCGGTCTCGTTGCCTGAGTTTCTCGAGTTCCCTCTTTGCTGTTGCTGCTCTGTCTTGATCTCCGAATGCTACATCCAGCAGGTCAACTAGGTCTTTCAGGGTATTGAGTTTGACTTCCCCTGAGATTTCGTCACAGTGTGGCATTAACTGTGCCAGAGCTACTCCTTTCAGACATCCAACTGCATACCTCAACTTCTTCTGTTCGTTGTTGAATGCCTTCGGTTTTCCGGCTATCTTTAATGCCAGCTGCACCTTCCATCCTCGAAGTTCCTTCCTATCTTCTCCTGAAAAACTAGTGATATCATTCACTTTTTCTTCTCGCTCCTCTCTGTCCGTCCTTTCTCCTGTTTCTCCCCCTCTTCCTTCCGTCAACTTCAGGATTCTGGTTACCTGTTGTCGATTTTCTTCTGCCAGGTCCCTAAACTTCTCCATTTGAGCTTGAGCATCTTCCAGATCTTGTTTCAACTCCGCCAGGTCTGGATTTGCTTCCTCCAATGTTTGTTTTAGGATCCGGATTTCTTCAACCAGGTCCCCATGACTGCATGCTTGCGGTGATTCTGTTGTTGCCGCTGTTTGTTGAGTAAGCAGTAATTCCTGCTTCAGATTGTCCCTTTCCTGGACTACTTTGTCTCCTTCTGCCAACAATTCCGATATTCGTACTTCCGCATTCTTCACAGATTGCTGTTCCTTGAGCAATTCGTTCAGTCTGCTGGTTGTTGGTAGTTGGCTTATTGCTTTCAGCCCTTTGTTGATGTCCCCGATGTGCTCCCTGAGCTGAACTTCGCTCATAGCTTCTGTATTTCTTGTTGCCACGATTTTCAGCTCCATCTGTAAGGTTCCGGTCAACGTGACATCGCGAGTTGGTCGTGAAGATTCTCCGGACATCTTTCTGATGATGTAGGGAGGCGGCCGTAAGGAGGCGATGTTCTGACAAACAGTCTCTGACTTTGTCTATGTTGTTTTGAACTTGTTGAACTGCCGCTTCGATTTCTGCTTCTAAAAACGGATTGACCATCTACCAAAAGAACACTTCGTGTTTACTGGGTGTTGTTACGATGATTAGCGGGGTTGGTAAAGGAGCCGGATGTAACTCGCGGTCAACTCCCTTTCCTTTGTTCGCCTTTCGTTCGTTGTAGTCTGCCCACGAGATTTGGCTTTCTATATCCTTCTGTGTTGCCTTAATCGTAGATTCTGATATCGTTGATTGAGCTTCTGCTGCTCTACCGATTGTTGTATGGGTTCCTCCGCAGTTATGTTCGCAGTAACACGGTTCTTCGTTTTGACAATCGACGTGAAGACCGTAGTACTTGGTCCAGAAGTTTTTGAATACTGCGTCGTCGATTTGGAGGCCTCCTCCGTTGCTTGCTGCTTCTGTCCAGTAACTATTCCAAGGAGATACCGCTTGTGGTTCGTCCCAGAAGTATGCTTCCAAAGGTTCCTCGGATTCGTTGAGGATAGCGTCGATGCTATCAAAGGCGTTCAGGGGTTCTTGTTCGAAGAGGTTGAGGGTTCGACCAGCTAGGTCGAAGAAATTGATTCGGGATTTTTGAGGTTTGTTGTTGTCGTAAGCTGGCATTTAAAACAGCGTGGATCCTTCTCGTCGATGTTTCCACAGGCACACAACGCAGGAGTGTCTCCAAAAGCTGTGTACTGTGAGCTTGTTTTCGAAGTTACCAACTGATTTAAACACGGAGCAAAGAGAGTTGCAGGGTCTATGGCAAAAGTAACAACCGCTTCGATGAGAATAGCGGCACATATACTAAAATATAACCAGTAGAATCGATTATGGACTCGTTCTTCTGTCAAGGGTTCAAGGCTCGGAGTTCTAGGGGTTATAAAAACCAAACTAAGACAGAGGTAGTGTGCGGTGATGCAGTGATCGCGGGTACTGCGTAACAAGCAAGAGACTCGAAATCCGGAATCACAGAAGTGAACAAAGGTTGGTGCCGAAGCTATTGATTGTTTGTAGACTAGAGAACGAGTAAAGAACAAACCTATCCTCCGCAAATCCAGCATCCTTATATACAGTTCACGCGACCGTCGTCACCTTTACTCACTCGTTCCAAAATACATCCTAACTCCACCCAACTATGTACGCAACCCTTTCAACCCGCGGCCTACGCCATAACCATCACGCCATATTTACAACGCAACCAACAAAACCTGATTCCAATCAACAAAACCTGATTCCTTCTATCGAAACCTCAACAAAACCTGATTCCTTCTATCGAAACCTGTTTTCCTTCGTATTTCCTTTCCCCTTCATCGATCCTTATTCCTTCTTCGATCCTCACTCGACACAACCGTGACAGGTGCCCCGCATGGTGATGATGACGATCTGATGACTCCCTTTGACAAGTTCTTTTCAATCCACTCTTTTAGGACCTGAGGTTCTTCTCTTGACAGGCTGTATATTTGTCCAAAGGGTGGGGTGAATCTGTCTTGGAGTGTGATCTTATGATCATATGGTCTGTGTGGTGGTAGCCTTGCAGTGATTACTTTATGAAAAAGAGGGGGAGGAACTCATGATATTCCTTGGGAATTAACTGTTCCAGCAGTTTTTCTTGAAGATCCTTTACTTCTAGGGCCTTGTTGATTTCATATAAGGTTACCGTGTACACCTTGAGTTTCTCCTTCTTATTCCGTCTCATGAATGGGGCTGCTGCTATGGCGCATATGTCCAGTTTTGGTACATCGGATTCCGTTGTTTCCATATGATTTCCCCATACCCATACGCTCGAATGATGTTGACAGTGCTTCTGGCAGTAATCGCTTTCGAATCCTATTCTTTTCGTTTGAAATTTGACTGTAACATCGTGAAGTTGTAGCCATGGTAATCTAAGTACAATTGGATAGTGTCCAAGTTTCGTAACGAATGCTGGTAACTGCTCCTGATGTCCACGTATACCTAAGCTTAGTTTTGCCATAGTGGTAATGGTTAGTGTTGGCAACGAACCACCCGGGGTTCGTACAATTGACGAACCAATTCGGTTCGAGCGAAGCGAATCCTTGCCAAGACTTTTTCACTCGAACCCCACCATTTCGACTCACAACTTGAAACAAAAATAAGTAAGCCAGTTCTTGTCTGATCGGCTCGATGTTTGGTTTATCTTGTAGCTAACTGGAAGCGCTACAAGATAAACCAAAAATCAAGCAGATCGGACAAGAACTTGCTTAGTTATTATCGATCGCGATTTTTGGGATTCGGTTCGAAGTTCAAGTCGAACTTCGGAACTTCGCCAAAACTCGGATCGAACCATCTTCGAACCCCTGCTTGGTTCGGTTCGACTCGAACCAATCCTCTTCGTTGCCAACACTAGTAATGGTTCCTGATTCGATGGGCCTTCCATCTATAACTTCTAATTCTCTTGATTCTTTTAATTCTTGTTCTTATAATTGATGATGGCAGATGAAGTCTTTGTCAATAAATGCTATTCCAGTAGCTCCGCAGTCTATCAAAGCGTGGGTATCAATGATCTTGTCTTCTATTTTCAGCGAGCATTTTACAACGAGATGTTTGCTTTCCATAGAAGACTCTTTCATTTCTGCGCTTGATATAGAAAACTGCGAAATACCAAAACTAGCATTAACTGACAATGGAGATTTGTTTCCAGCGCAATTGCCATCCTTATTGCACTGGACTAAACTTTTCCCGATTCCACTTCCTTTCCTTTTCCTGTTGTCGAGTCTGCATCCCCTTCCTCTGCTGCCTTCCTAAACAGTGTCACTTCCGTTTGTCCTGATGCTGCCTTCAGCTTCCTTGGGCACAATGCCGCGAAATGTCTTCTATCCCCACAGTACATACATAATCCTCCTTCCCTTCGTCTCTTCCTTTCCTCAGGTGTGATCTTTTTTCCTTTCACTGCCGAAAGATCCATTGGAGAGGGACCGTGATAACCTGCAACTGATCCTGCTAGTGCAGCGTCTGGGGCGGATGTGGTGTTGGTCGTTGAATCAGACTTCTTATAACCCTCCCATCTCCCAGATTTCTTTTCCGCCACTGTCCTTATCAGTTGCGAGTCTCTTTTTGACACCATTTTGACGAATTCAATCATGCTTTCTGGCTCCTCGATATGTTGTATGGAATCTTTGAGCTTGTTGGATAATCCCTTTCGTAATGCATCCAGTTGTGCATCTTCGTTCCACTTGGTGTCTACTATGTATCTTTGAAATTCCGCGTAGTATTGGGAGAATTCAAGGTCTCGTTGTCTGAGTTTCTCGAGTTCTCTCTTTGCCGTTGCTGCTCTGTCCTGATCTCGAAATGCTTCATCCAGCAGGTCAACTAGGTCTTCCAAGGTATTGAGCTTGACTTCCCCTGATATTTCGTCACAGTGTGGCATTAATTGTGCCAGAGCCACTACTTTTGGACATCCAACAGCATACCTCAGTTTCTTCTGTTCGTTGCTGAATGCCTTCGGTTTTCCGGCTATCTTTAACGCCAACTGCACCTTCCACCCTCGAAGTTCCTTCCTATCTTCCCCTGAGAAGCTGGAAATGTCATTTACCATCTCCTCACCTTCTTCCTTGTCCGTTCTTTCCCCTGTTTCTCGCCCTCTTTCTTCCGTCAACTTCAGGATCCTGGTTACCTGCTGTCGATTTTCTTCCGCCAGGTTGCTGAATATCTCCATTTGCATCTGAGCGTCTTCCAGATCTTTCCTTAGTTCCACCAGGTCTGGATTTGATTCCTCCAATGTTTGTTTTAGAATCCGGACTTCTTCTTCCAGATCCTCATGACTGCATGCCTGCGATGTTGTTTCGGCGGTTGCTGTTTGTTTGGTAAGCAGTAACTCCTGCTTCAGGTTATCCCTCTCTTGGACGATTTTATCTCCTTCTGCCGACAAGTCCGATATTTGTACTTCCGCATTCTTCACAGATTGCTGTTCCTTGAGCAATTCGTTCAATCTGCTGGTTGTCGGTAGTTGGCTTAGTGCTGTTAGCCCTTTGTTGATGTCCGTGATGTGACTCCTGAGCTGTGTTTCGTTCATGGCTTCTGTATCCTTTGCTGCCACGATTTCCAGTTCTATTTGTAAAGCTCCCGTCAACGTGACGTCGCGAGTTGGTCTCGAAGATTCTGCGGACATCTTTCTGATGATGTAGAGAGGCGGCTGTGAGGAGGCGAGGTTCTGTCAGACAGTCTCTGACTTTGTCTATGTTGTCGTGGATTTGTTGAACTGCCGCTTCGATTTCTGCTTCAAGAAATGGGTTGACCATCTACCAGAAGAACACCTCGTGTTTGCTGGATGTTGTTACGATGATCAGCGGGGTTGGTAAAGGGGCCGGATGTAATTCGCGGTCAACTCCCTTTCCCTTGTTCGCTTTGCGTTCGTTGTAATCCGTCCACGGTATTTGGCTTTCTATGTCTTTCTGTGTTGCTTTGATCGTGGATTCAGATTTTGTTGATTGAGCTTCTGCTGCTCTGCCAATTGTTGTATGCGTCCCTCCGCAGTGATGTTCGCAGTAGCACGGTTCTTTGTTCTGGCAATTGACGTGAAGACCGTAGTACTTGGTCCAGAAGTTTGTGAATACTGCGTCGTCGATTTGGAGGCCTCCTCCGTTGCTTGCTGCTTCTGTCCAGTAGCTATTCCAAGGAGATACCGCTTGTGGTTCGTCCCAGAAGAATGCTTCCAAAGGTTCCTTGGGTTCGTTGAGGATAGCGTCGATGCTATCGAAGGCATTCAGGGGTTCTTGCTCGAAGAGGTTGATGGTTCGACCGGCTAGGTTGCGGAAATTGATTCGGGATTGTTGAGGTTTGTTGCTGTCGCACGCTGGCAATTAAAACAGTGTTGATCCTTCTCATCGATGTTCCCACAGGCACACAATGCAGGAGTGTCTCCAAAAGCTGTGTACTGTGAGTTTGTTTTCGAAGTTTCCAACTGATTTAAACACAGAACAAAGGGGGTTGCAAGGTCTGTGACAAAAGTAACAACCACTTCGATGAAAGTAGCGGCACATACACTGAATTATAACCGGTAGAATTGATTGTAGACTCGTTCTTCTGTCAAGGTTTCAAGGCTCGGAGTTCTTGGGGTTATAAAAACCAAACGGGAGGATACAGTGATCGCGGGTACTGCGTAACAAACTAGAGACTCGAAATCCGGAATCACAACGGTGAACAGAGGTTGGTGCCGAAGCTATTGATTGTTTTGTAGACTAGAAAACGAGTGAAGAACAGCCTATCCTCTGCGAACCCAGCATCCTTATATACAGTTAACGCGACCGTCGTCACCTTTGCTCACTCGTTCCAATATACATCCTAACTCCACCCAACTATGTATGCAACCCTTTCAGTCCGCGACCTACGCCATAGCCATCACGCCATATTTACAATGCAACCAACAAAACCTGATTCCAACCAACAAAACCTGATTCCGACCGACAAAACCAGATTCTTTCTAACATAACCTGATTCCAACCAACGAAACCTGATTGCCTTCGTATTCCTGTATTCCAATCCTCGATCACTATTCCTCCCTCGATCCTCACTCGATACAACCATGACAACAACTGCAGTACCTGGTCAAGTGGAAAGGCTACGATGAACAAAGCTGGGAACCGGCAATTAATGTGGACGGACTCCAACCAATCGACGTTTTTCATGCGGAACAACCTGGCAAGCCCAGATCAACAGCTTCGTAAGAACTTAGCATGTGGGGGGGGAGCTACTGTCATGGTTGTGTCGAGTGAGGATCGAAGTGGGAGTAAAGATCGATGAAGGGTAAAAGGAATACGAAGGAAAGCAGGTTTCGATGGAAGGAAAACAGGTTTCGATGGAAGGAATCAGGTTTGGTTGGAAGGAATCAGGTTTTGTTGGTTGCGTTGTAAATATGGCATGATGGTTATGGCGTAAGCTATGGGCTGAAAGGGTTGCATACATAGTTAAGTGGAGTCGGGATGTATTTTGGAACGAGTGAGCAAAGATGACGACGGTCGCGTTAACTGTATATAAGGATGCTTGGTTTGCGGAGGATAGGTTTGTTCTTCACTCGTTCTCTAGTCTACAAAACAATCAATAGCTTCGGCATCAATCTTTGTTCACTTCTGTGATTCCGGATTTCGAGTCTCTTGTTGGTTACGCAGTACCCGCCATCACTGCCTGTTTATGTTTAGTTTTTATAACCCCTAGAACTCCGAGCCTTGAAACCGTGACAATCAAACACTTCTTTTTGCTTTCCTAGGTAGCTCTTTTCCTCCTTCTATTCTTCTCCCTCCTTCCATACCACTGCACTACCTACTTGTTCATTTTCCAACCTTGATCCATCTGTCTACAAAATAAGCCCTTCTTCTCAGGTATGTGCGTACTTGAGGGCTTCCTTCCTGTCCAGTATAAACACTCTTGCGTCTGCCTCGAGATTGAATTCCGGTAGGGTGTTCTGCTCCCCCCTTCTGTCACGGTTGTGTCGAGTGAGGATCGGGGGAGGAATATGGATCGATGATGGAGATACAGGCATACGAAGTAAATCAGGTTTTGTTGGTTGGAATCAGGTTTTGATGGAAAGAATCAGGTTTTGTTGGAAAGAATCAGGTTTTGTTGGTTGGAATCAGGTTTTGTTGGTTGCGTTGTAAATATGGCGTGATGGTTATGGCGTAGGCTACAGACTGAATGGGTTGCGTCTATAGTTGGGTGGAATTAGGATGTATTTCGGAACGAGTGAGCAAAGGTGACGACGGTCGCGTTAACTGTATATAAGGATGCTAGATTCGCGGAGGATAGGTTTGTTCTTCATTCGTTCTCAAGTCTACA
Source organism: Trichophaea hybrida (assembly GCA_015178995.1). Classification (NCBI taxonomy): domain Eukaryota; kingdom Fungi; phylum Ascomycota; class Pezizomycetes; order Pezizales; family Pyronemataceae; genus Trichophaea; species Trichophaea hybrida. The sequence goes on from WHVE01000158.1 coordinate 90,431, forward strand.
AAACAATCAATAGCTTCGGCACCAACCTCTGTTCACTTCTGTGATTCCGGATTTTCGAGTCTCTAGTTTGTTACGCAGTACCCGCAATCACTGTATTCTCCCGTTTGGTTTTTATAACCCCTAGAACTCCGAGCCTTGGAACCTTGACAGAAGAACGACTCTACAATCGATTCTACAGGTAATAATTCAGTATATGTGCCACTACTCTCATCAAAGCGGTTGTTATTTTTGCCACAGACCTTGCAATTCCCTTTGTTCTGTGTTTAAGTCAGTTGGAAACTTCGAAAACAAGCTCACAGTACACAGCTTTTGGAGACACTCCTGTGTTGTATGCCTGTGGAAACATCAACGAGAAGGATCCACGCTGTTTTAAATGCCAGCGTACTACAGCAACAAACCTCAACAATCCCGATTCAATTTCTTCAACCTAGCTGGTCGAACCATCAATCTCTTCGAACAAGAACCCCTGAAGGTCTTTGATAGCATCGACGCTATCCTCAACAAACCTGAGGAACCTTTGGAAGCATACTTCTGGGACGAACCACAAGCGGTATCTCCTTGGAATAGCTACTGGACAGAAGCAGCAAGCAATGGAGGAGGCCTCCAAATCAACGACACAGTATTTAAAAACTTCTGGACCAAGTACTACAGTCTTCACGTCGATTGCCAGAACGAGGAACCGTGCTTCTGCGAACATAACTGCGGAGGGACGCATACCACAATCGGCAGAGCAGCAGAAGCTCAATCAACAAAATCTGAATCCACAATCAAAGCAACACAGAAGGATATAGAAAGCCAAATCTCGTGGGCGGATTACAATGAACGAAAAGCGAACAAGGGAAAGGGAGTTGACCGCGAATTACACCCGGCCCCTTTACCAACCCCGCTGATCATCGTAACAACACCCAGCAAACACGAGGTATTCTTCTGGTAGATGGTCAACCCGTTTTCAGAAGCAGAAATCGAAGCGGCAGTTCAACAAATCCAAGACAACATAAACAAAGTCAGAGACTGTTTGTCAGAACCTCGCCTCCTCACAGCCGCCTCTCTACATCATCAGAAAGATGTCCGGAGAATCTTCGAGACCAACTCGCGATGTCACGTTGACTGGAGCTTTACAAATAGAACTGGAAAACGTAGCAGCAAACAATACGGGAGTCATGAACGAAACACAGCTCAGGAGTCACATCACGGACATCAACAGAGTGCTAACAGCACTGAACCAACTTCCGACAACCAGCAGATTGAACGAATTGCTCAAGGAACAGCAATCTGTGAAGAATGCGGAAGCACGAATATCGGAACTGTTGGCCGAAGGAGAAAAAGTCGTCCAAGAAAGGGACAACTTGAAGCAGGAATTACTGCTTACTCAACAAACAACGGCAACAGCAGAAACACCGCAAACATGCAGTCATGGGGACCTGGTTGATGAAATCCGGATCCTAAAACAAACATTGGAGGAAGCAAATCCAGACCTGGCGGAGTTGAAACAAGATCTGGAAGATGCACAAGCTCAAATGGAGAAGTTTAGGGACCTGGCAGAAGAAAATCGACAACAGGTAACCAGGATTCTGAAGTTAACAGAGGGAAAAGGGGGAGAGTCAAGAATAAGAACAGAAGGGGAAGAGTGGGAAGAGAAGGTGAATGATATCACTAGTTTTTCAGGAGAAGATAGGAAGGAACTTTGAGGGTGGAAGGTGCAGCTGGCATTGAAGATAGCCGGAAAACCGAAGGCATTCAACAACGAACAGAAGAAGCTGAGGTATGCACTTGGATGTCTGAAAGGAGTGGCTTTGGCACAGTTAATACCACACTGTGACGAAATCTCATGGGAAGTCAAGCTCAATACCCTGAAAGACCTAGTTGACCTGCTGGATGTAGCATTCGGAGATCAAGACAGAGCAGCAACGGCAAAGAGAGAACTCGAGAAACTCAGGCAACGGGACCGCGAATTCTCCCAATATTACGCGGAGTTTCAAAGATACGTAGTAGACACCAAGTGCAACGAAGATGCACAACTGGATGCATTACGAAAGGGATTATCCAACGAGCTCAAAGATTCCATACAACATATCGAGAGCCAGAAAGCATGATCGAATTCGTCAAGATGGTGTCAAAAAGAGACTCGCAACTGAGAAAGAGAGCGGCGGAAAAAAATCTGGGAAATGGGAGGGTTACAAGAGGTCCGATTCAACGACCAACACCACATCTGCCCCAGACGCTGCACTAGCAGGATCAGTTCCAGGTTATCATGGTCCCGCTCCAATGGACCTTTCGGCAGTAAAAGGAAAAAAGATTACACCTGAGGAAAGGAAGAGACGAAGGGAAGGAGGATTATGTATGTACTGTGGGGATAGCAGACATTTCGCGGCATCGTGCCCAAGAAAGCTGAAGGCAGCATCAGGACAAACGGAAGTGACACGTTTAGGAAGGCAGCGAATGAAGGGGATACAGATTCAACAACAGGAAAAGGAAAGGAAGTGGAATCGGGAAAAGTTTAGTCCAGTGCAATAAGGATGGCAATTGCGCTGGAAACGAATCTCCTTTGTCAGTCAATGCTAGTTTTGGTATTTCGCAGTTCTCTATATGAAGCGCTGAAATAAAAGAGTCTTCTATGGAAAGCAAACATTCGTTGTGAAATGCTCGCTGAAAATAGAAGACAAGATCATTGATACCCACGCTTTGATAGACTGCGGAGCTACTGGAATAGCATTTATTGACAATGATTTTGTCCGCCATCACCAATTACAAGAACAAGAATTAAAAGAATCAAGAGAATTAGAAGTTATAGATGGAAGACCCATCAAATCAGGAACCATTACCACTATGGCTAAACTGAACTTAGGCATACGCGGACATCAGGAACAGTTACCAGCGTTCGTTACGAAACTTGGACATTATCCAATTGTACTTGGATTACCATGGCTACAACTTCACGATGTTACAGTCAAATTCAAAAGAAAAGAATAGGATTCGAAAGCGATTACTGCCAGAAGCACTGTCAACATCATTCGAGCGTATGGGTATGGGGAAATCATATGGAAACAATGGAATCCGATGGACCAAAACTGACATATGTGCCATAGCAGCAGCTCCATTTATGAGACGGAATAAAAAGGAGAAACTCAAGGTGTACGCGGTAACCTTATATGAAATCAACAAGGCCCTAGAAGTGAAGGACCTTCAAGAAAACCGCTGGAACAGTAATTCCCAAGGAATATCATGAGTTTCTCCCCCTCTTTGATAAAGTAATCGCTGAAAGGCTACCACCACACAGACCATATGATCATAAGATCACACTCCAAGACGGATTCACCCACCCTTTGGACCAATATACAGCCTGTCAAGAGAAGAACTTCAAGTCCTAAAAGAGTGGATTGAAAAGAACTTGTCAAAGGGATTCATCAGATCATCATCATCACATGCGGAGCACCAGTGTTGTTCGCACCAAACCGAATGGAGGCTTACGACTGTGCGTGGACTATCGAGGACTCAACGAAGGAACCATAAAAAATCGATATCGTTACCTTTAATCCAGGAAACCTTGTTGAGATTGTCAAAAGCCAAGTGGTACACCAAACTGGATGTCCGAGACGCCTACAACATGATTCGAATAGCAGAAGGAGACGAATGGAAAACGGTGTTTAGGACTCGTTATGGCCTGTTCGAATCCCTCGTTATGCCTTTTGGACTCACCAATGCACCAGCTAGCTTTCAGGATTTATCAACGATACCCTTCGCCCCTTTCTGACATCTTCTGTATGGCGTTCCTGGACGACATCCTGATTTACAGTGACATTTAAAGGAACATAAGGAACACGTCAGAGCAATAATGACAACGCTTAAGGAGGCGGCCTGTATCTGAAGCAGAAAAATGCGAGTTTCATCAACAGGAAGTGAAGTATCTGGGATTGATAGTTGGGGTAAATGGGATTAGAATGGACCAGGAAAAAGTAACAGCAGTGAAGGAGTGGAAGCACCTGGCAAGCTCAAGGAAGTTCAAGCGTTTTTAGGATTCGCAAACTTCTACCGAAGGTTTATAAGAAACTATAGCAGGGTGGTCCAACCATAACCAAACTTACAAAGAAACTGGTACCTTTTCAGTGGGGCCCTGATCAAAAGAGAGCATTTGCCGAATTAAAGGAAGCGTTTACAACAGCACCAGTCCTAGCACACTTTGATTACGAAAAGAAATTGTCCAGGAAACCGACGCATCGAGTTATGTATCCGCGGGAGTATTATCACAGTACGACGATCAGGGAATCCTCCATCCAGTGGCATTCTTTTCAAAGAAACATACACCAGCGGAAGAAAATTACGAAATCTATGATCAAGAACTGGGAGCCATCGTTAAAAGTCTGGAACAGTGGAGACCAGAATGCAAAGGGTCAATACATCCTATCAAAATACTGACAGACCACAAGAATCTCGAATACTTCATGACGTCAAAGCTACTCAATAGAAGGCAAACAAGATGGTCGGAATTTCTATCAAGATTCAAGTTCAAGATCGTATACTGTCCAGGAAAACAGGGTCAGACGCCCGATGCACTGACCAGAATGCCAGGAGTCATTCCTCCGAGAGGGGGGGGCAGAATAAATCCAACAAATTGGGTTGAAGACGGAAAATCTTGATAAAAGAATACAGAAGGGATTGGTCGTAGCGTTTGCGGAAGTAGTCGGTCGAGAAGCAGATGAAGTTAGCTCAGAAGAGTTGTGGAATTGGATTCAAAGGGTGTGCAAGGACTGCCCATATGACAGCAGCGAAGGACTGTGTGCCAACGCCACGGAAATCATCAACGAAGAAACTTCGAAGAAACTTCAACTGATATGGAATCATCACGATATACCGGCAGCTGGACATCCAGGACGATCAAAAACCTTCGAACTCCTCAAAAGAAGTCATCAATGGCCAGGTATGAGGAAGGACGTGGATAGGTACGTACGAAACTGCCACGTATATCAACGCAGGAAAGCAACCCATCAGAAAATCCACGGATGGCTCAAACCACTGGAAATACCGCAACAACCATGAAAGGATCTGAGTATGGATTTCGTGGTGGACTACCGGAGAGTAAGGGGTACAACGCTATATGGGTAGTGGTTGATAGGTTGTCAAAAATGAAACATTTAGTGCCATGTCGAGACGATACAGACGGCAAGAAGCTGGGCGAGATGTTTATACGAGACGTGTTCAAGTTACATGGCTTACCAGACACCATAGTATCGGACAGAGGACCCCAATTCGTGTCAGAGTTCTGGAGACATGTTTGTGAAAGACTCGGAATCGAACGAAGGCTGTCAACCGCGTTTCATCCGCAGACAGATGGACAAACAGAACGAATGATAGCCATTATGGAACAATACCTCAGGGCCTTTGTCAATTATCAACAGAACGACTGGACACAATGGCTACCAATGGCAGAATTCGCGTCGAACAATCACGCCTCGGAAACAACAGGATGCTCACCATTCTTTGGCAATTATGGGTTTCACCCAAGAATGACCTTTAGTCAACATCCGGTTCAGAATGGAAACGATATCAGGGAAGTAAACGCAAATATCCTCTCCCAGAAAATGAACGATATCTTTCAACAAATGAAGGCTGAAATGACTCGAGCGCAAGATATCCAGGCGGAACAAGCGGACAAGCATCGACGGGAGGGAGTGCAGATGAAGATTGGGGATCGAGTCTGGATAGACGCCAGGAATATTACAACACAACGACCCAGCAAGAAACTTGACTGGAAATGCCTGGGACCTTACAAGATTACGGAGGTCGTCAGTTCATGGGCCTATCGGTTACAATTACCCAAGGACCTTCACATTCATCCAGTACAACCAATCTCCCGCTTGGTCAAAGTATCGGAAGATCCCTTGCCAGGGCAAATCGAATCCGCACCACCTGCAGTTGTTGTGGACGGAGAAGAAGAATACGAAGTGGAACGCATCAACGACTCGAGGATGTTTCGATGACAACTGCAGTACCTAGTCAAGTGGAAAGGCTATGATGAACAAAGCTGGGAACTGGCAATCAATGTCGACGGACTTCAAGCAATCGATGTATTCCACAAAGAACAACCTGGCAATCCCGGATCAATAGCCTCGTAGGAACTCGGCCTGTGGAAGGGGGAGCTACTGTCACGGTTGTGTCGAGTGAGGATCGGGGGAGGAATATGGATCGATGATGGAGATACAGGAATACGAAGTAAATCAGGTTTCATTGGTTGGAATCAGGTTTTGATGGAAAGAATCAGGTTTTGTTGGAAAGAATCAGGTTTTGTTGGTTGGAATCAGGTTTTGTTGGTTGCGTTGTAAATATGGCGTGATGGTTATGGCGTAGGCTACGGACTGAATGGGTTGCGTCTATAGTTGGGTGGAATTAGGATGTATTTCGGAACGAGTGAGCAAAGGTGACGACGGTCGCGTTAACTGTATATAAGGATGCTAGATTTGCAGAGGATAGGTTTGTTCTTCACTCGTTCTCTAGTCTACCAAACAATCAATAGCTTCGGCACCAACCTCTGTTCACTTCTGTGATTCCGGATTTTCGAGTCTCTAGTTTGTTACGCAGTACCCGCGATCACTGTATCCTCCCGTTTGGTTTTTATAACCCTAGAACTCCGAGCCTTGGAACCTTGACACCTTCCTTCTATCCCAATCGACGTTCTCAGCCTCACTGCCAGCCTACTATTCCCCTCCATATATCTTCCTCCTCCTTTTCCATCTGGCATTTCTGCTAACCACTTCGCGAATCACCTAACGCTGTTGTTGAGTAGCAACACTGCCGGCCTAAGACCCGCCCCCTTGCCAAGTGGTACTGTGGGCGACGACGTGAACATTCCTGTGATTCTGCGTGCCGATTGATTCACCAGCTTTTGGATTCAGTGTTGTCATCCTATTTGTCCATCCCACCATAGCTCCGCCCCATACAGGGCCACCAACTGAACTGCAGTGATTAGGACCTTCGTTGCGTTCTCAGGTTTAAGGCCTAGCTTTCCCGTGATGGAGTGGACTTTGCCTTGCACCTGTCTTTCTTTCACCATAATGATATCGTGATGGGCTTGGAAGTGGAGTTTTCTATCCAGGAATACCCCCAGCCATCTTGCTGCTTTTGGTTTGAAGTTGATTTGGACATTCTCATCAATTTGGATCTTCATCTTTACCTTCCCTCCTTAATGATTCCATTTTCATGAGAACAGCACTGCCTCTGTTTTGGCGATATCGAACTCGACAGTGTTGGCCGCCCCCCACTCTTGTATTTTTGTTGCGCATTGTTCCATCTGTTGTACACACTGGCTGATCTCTTGCCCCCTGACCACCCATGCCATGTCGTCAACAAACAACAGTGCCACCACTGTGTTATCTGCCTCTTGGAAAAACCATTTGGGAGGTGGTGGTTCCAGGTGAAAGAACAGATCTGAGATATAGATGTCAAAAAGGATTCGCGATGTTAGGGGTTTCCCCTTAGCATACGTATGAAGTACGTCAGGTTTAGTCTTCCAGGCTTACCACTGACAAAGGTCAGCGGATAAGGAAACACCCCTGAGGATGTCTAACTGATGAGTTAGCGGACGGCTCAACATAGCCAGGTGAAAACCCCATAATAGTCTATGCTACAATACTATGTCTTACCAACTGGGTTAGCTGCCCAGTGTGGAGACAGTATGCACACTCGATCAGACAGTAACTATGGGAGTCAAAACCTATATTGCTGGCTAAGGCATGGGACACACCAACCATACTGCCAAAGCAAAGTAACTGCCTAAGCAGGGACCCTCGGATCAGCTGTACGTTACAGATCAGACCAGTGTTACCTTCGACATCATGCTAATACTGGGACACACCATACCCGGGCCTAGCCTGTCACGGTTGTGTCGAGTGAGGATCGAAGAAGGAATAAGGATCGATGAAGGGGAAAGGGAATACGAAGGGAATCAGGTTTCGTTGGAAAGAATCAGGTTTTGTGGGAAGGAATCAGGTTTTGTTGGGTGCGTTGTAAATATGGCGTGATGGTTATGGCGTAGGCCGCGGACTGAAAGGGTTGCGTACATAGTTGGGTGGAGTTAGGATGTATTTTGGAACGAGTGAGCAAAGGTGACGACGGTCGCGTTAACTGTATATAAGGATGCTGGATTCGCGGAGGATAGGTTTGTTCTTCACTCGTTCTCTAGTCTACAAAACAATCAATAGCTTCGGCACCAACCTCTGTTCACTTCTGTGATTCCGGATTTCGAGTCTCTTGCTTGTTACGAAGTATCCGCGATCACTGCACCACCGTACAACACCTCTGTCTTGATTTGGTTTTTATAACCCCTAGAACTCCGAGCCTTGTGTTAGGGGTTTCCCCTTAGCATGCGTATGAAGTACATCAGGCTTAGTCTCCCAGGCTTGCCGTTATTCAAAGATGAATCAACGGTTAAGATCACACCCCTGAGGATGTCTACTGATGAGTTAGCAGACGGCTCAACATAGCCGGGTGAAATCCCCATAATAGTCTATGCTACAATACTACGTCTTAGCATAGGGAATAGCTACCCAGTGTGGAGACAGTACGCACACTCGATCAGACAGTAATCTTGGGGGTAAAAACCCATAGTACTGGCCAAGGCATGGGACACACCAACCATACTGCCGAAGCAATGTAACTGCCAAGCAGGGGTCTTCGGATCAGCTGTGCGTTACGGATCAGACCAGTGTTATCTTCGTTATCATGCTAATACTGGGACAAACCATACCCGTGCTTAGCTTCATGGATTTGGTTGGACAAGCGATATTATCTTAGTATGCGGGACTTTGCTATCTCTAGAGCTAGAATAAGCAAAGGAGATAAGCTAACTGCGCCCCGGTAGTTAACTCTACCTAAAAGATAAGTGCTTGGACCTAAACTGTCGAACCCCAGCTCTGCCGTGTTTACAACACGATAACTGATAGAGGGCACCCCCTACGGAGAACACGGATAAGACCCGATGACACTAGGTACGTGGCAATGTATGGGTTGGCAGCTCATTAAATCATTGATCACTATTCCACTCAATACGAAGAAAGATAACTAATACGAAGTAATGGTCCGATATGTATGTCAGCAACGTCATAACATGCAGGATAACCTTTGGGAACTCCTGGTGGGGGCTTACGCAACCACACGTTGTCAAACGGAACTCTCCACAGCTAACTACTGAGATCGGCTCTGAAGCAACGATCGGATGTCATGTGAACACCCACTACGGTGGACTGAGTGTTTCTGAGATAGTACCATACACACACATCATAGATTACAGAGAAGTACCGTCACCCCTTAGCAGGATGGTTTGACGCGGAAATACTCATCTATAAAAGACCACCTTAAACCCACGAGTTTAAACACAACGATTCAAGCAACAGTCAAACAAACCACAGTCAGAACACAACAGCGGAAAACCACCTGAAATATTATTAAGTTAATTACCTTAAGAATATTCACCAATAAACTTTTTATGTCTATTACAGACGACCAGAAGATTCTCTACGCTCGCATCCTGCACGCCCAAGCAAACACTCGAGCCAAGTACGAACATCTCGCACGATACCTTGTTCGTCACAACCTTTGGGTAGAATACTACCACTACTTCCATACCGGTGAACTTCCTTCCCAAGTCGCCTTCGACGAGTCGTCAGAAGATTACCTCCAAGACAGTTACGACTTTTAAATAAAGGGCCATACTGCAATAGATGCCCGTGTTCATACATACACTGCAACGACGTAAACGCGTCACGATTGAATTCCATATCTTTAGTTGGGTTATTATTATTCGGATACGCCTTTACCGTAAGGCGGTACAACAATACCGATAAGTAACATCTAGCTGCAGTATCCCCCTAACACCTTGAACCCGTGACAGAAGAACGAGTCTACAATCGATTCTACCGGTTATATTTCAGTATATGTGCCGCTATTTTCATCGAAGCGGCTGCTACTTTTGCCATAGACCTTGCAACTCCCTCTGTTCCGTGTTTAGATCAGTTGGAAACTTCGAAAACAAGCTCACAGTACACAGCTTTTGGAGACACTCCTGCGTTGTGTGCCTGTGGATACATCGACGAGAAGGATCCACGCTGTTTTAAATGCCAGCATACGACAACAACAAACCACAACAATCCCGAATCAATTTCTTCGACCTAGCTGGTCGAACCCTCAACCTTTTCGAACAAGAACCCCTGAACGCCTTCGATAGCATCGACGCTATCCTCAACGAATCCGAGGAACCTTTGGAAGCATACTTCTGGGACGAACCACAGGCGGTATCTCCTTGGAATAGCTACTGCACAGAAGCAGCAAGCAACGGAGGAGGTCTCCAAATCGACGACGCAGTATTCAAAAACTTCTGGACCAAGTACTACGGTCTTGACGTCGATTGCCAAAACGAAGAACCGTGCTACTGCGAACATAACTGTGGAGAAACACATACAATGATTGGTAGAGCAGCAGAAGCTCAATCAACAACGTCAGAATCTACGATCAAGGCAACACAGAAGGACATAGAAAGCCAAATCTCGTGGGCAGATTACAACGAACGAAAAGCGAACAAGGGAAAGGAAGTTGACCGAGAGTTGCATCCGGCTCCTTTACCAACCCCGCTAATCATCGTAACAACACCCAGCAAACACGAGGTGTTCTTCTGGTAGATGGTCAACCCGTTTCTAGAAGCAGAAATCGAAGCGGCAGTTCAACAAATCCAAAGCAACATAAACAAAGTCAGAGACTGTTTGTCAGAACCTCGCCTCCTCAGGGCCGCCTCTCTACATCATCTGAAAGATGTCCGGAGAATCTTCACAATCGACTCACGATGTGACGTTGACCGGAGCCTTACAGATGGAGCTGGAAATCGTGGCAACAAAAGATGCAGAAACCATGAGCGAAGTACAGCTCAGGGAACACATCGGGGACATCAGCAAAGGACTGAAAGCAATAAGCCAACTACCAACGACCAGCAGACTGAACGAATTGCTCAAGGAACAGCAATCTGTGAAGATTGCGGAAGTACGAATATCGGAATTGTTGGCAGAAGGAGAAAAAGTCGTGCAGGAAAGGGACAATCTGAAGCAGGAATTACTGCTTACTGAACAAGCAGCAGCAACAACAGAAACACCGCAAACATGCAGTCATGGGGACCTGGTTGAAGAAATCCAGATCCTAAAACAAGCATTGGAGGAAGCAAATCCAGACCTGGCGGAGTTGAAACAAGATCTGGAAGATGCTCAAGCTCAAATGGAGAAGTTTAGGGATCTGGCAGAGGAAAATCGACAACAGGTAACCAGGATCCTGAAGTTAACGGAAGGAAGAAAGGGAGAAACAGGAGAAAGGACGGACAGGGAGGAGCGAGAGGAAAAGGTGAACGATATCACCAGCTTCTCAGGAGAAGATAGGAAGGAACTTCGAGGGTGGAAGGTGCAGCTGGCATTAAAGATAGCCGGAAAACCGAAGGCATTCAACAACGAACAGAAGAAGCTGAGGTATGCAGTTGGATGTCTGAAAGCAGTGGCTCTGGCACAGTTAATGCCACACTGTGACGAAATCTCAGGGGAAGTCAAACTCAATACCCTGAAAGACCTAGTTGACCTGCTGGATGTAGCATTCGGAGATCAAGACAGAGCAGCAACAGCAAAGAGAGAACACAAGAAACTCAGACAACGAGACCGCGAATTCTCCCAGTACTACGCGGAATTCCAAAGATACGTAGTAGACACCAAATGGAACGAAGATGCACAATTGGACGCGTTACGGAATGGGCTGTCCAACGAACTCAAAGATTCCATACAGCACATCGAGGAGCCAGAAAGCATGATCGAATTCGTTAAGATGGTGTCGAAAAGGGATTCACAGCTAAGGAGAAGAGCCGCAGAAAAGAAGTCTGGAAAGTGGGAAGGATATAAAAGATCCGATACAACGACCAACACCACATCTGCTCCAGATGCAGCACCTGCATGATCAATCGCAGGTTATCACGGCCCCGCCCCAATGGACCTCTCAGCAGTCAAGGGAAAGAAGATTACACCTGAGGAAAGAAAGAGACGAAGGGAAGGGGGACTATGTATGTACTGTGGGGATAGCAGGCACTTTGCAGCATCATGCCCAAGAAAGTTGAAAGCGGTATCAGGACAAACGGAGGTGTCACCTTTTAAGAAGGCAGCAAATGAGGGAGATGCAGATTCGACAACAGGAAAGGGAAAAGAAGTGGAATCGGGAAAAGTTCAGTCCAGTGCAATAAGGATGGCAATTGCGCTGGAAACGAATCTCTTCTGTCAGTTAATACTAGTTTTGGTATTTCGCAGTTTTCTATATCAAGCGCTGAAATAAAAGAGTCTTCTATGGAAAGCAAACATCTCGTTGTGAAATGCTCGCTGAAAATAGAAGACAAGATCATTGATACCCACGCTTTGATAGACTGCGGAGCTACTGGAATAGCATTTATTGACAAAGATTTCGTCCGCCATCATCAGATATTGGAACAAGAATTAAAAGAATCAAGAGAATTAGAAGTTATAGATGGAAGGCCCATCGAATCAGGAACCATTACCACTATGGCTAAATTGAGCTTAGGCATACGCGGACATCAGGAGCAGCTACCAGCATTCGTTACGAAACTCGGACACTATCCAATCGTACTTGGATTAACATGGCTACAACTCCACGATGTTACGGTCAAATTCCAAAAGAAAAGAATAGCATTCGAAAGCAATTACTGCCAGAAGCACTGTCAACATCATTCGAGCGTATGGGTATGGGGAAATCATATGGAAACAACGGAATCTGATGGATCAAAACTGGATATATGTGCCATAGCAGCAGCCCCATTTATGAGGCGGAATAAAAAGGAGAAACTCAAGGTGTACGCGGTAACTTTATACGAAATCAACAAGGCCCTAGAAGTCAAGGACCTTCAAGAAAAACCGCTGGAACAGTTAATTCCTAAGGAATATCATGAGTTTCTCCCCCTTTTCGATAAAGTAATCGCTGAAAGGCTACCACCACACAGACCGTACGATCATAAGATTACACTACAAGACGGATTCACACCACCCTTTGGACCAATCTACAGCCTGTCAAGAGAAGAACTTCAGGTCCTGAAAGAATGGATTGAAAAGAATTTGTCAAAAGGATTCATCAGATCATCATCATCACCATGCGGAGCACCGGTGTTGTTCGCACCTAAACCAAATGGAGGCTTACGACTGTGCGTGGACTATCGAGGACTGAACGAAGGAACCATAAAAAATCGATATCCATTACCGTTAATCCAGGAAACCTTGTTGAGATTGTCAAAAGCCAGGTGGTACACAAAATTAGATGTCCGAGATGCCTACAATATGATTCGAATAGCAGAAGGAGACGAATGGAAAACGGCGTTTAGGACCTGTTATGGCCTGTTCGAATCCCTCGTTATGCCCTTCGGACTCACAAATGCACCAGCCAGCTTTCAGGAATTTATCAACGACACTCTTCGCCCCTTTCTGGACATCTTTTGTACGGCATTCCTGGACGACATCCTCATCTACAGTGACAATTAAAGGAACATAAGGAACACGTCAGAGCAATAATGACGACGTTAAGGAGGCCGGTCTGTATCTGAAAGCGGAAAAATGCGAGTTTCATCAACAGGAGATGAAGTACCTGGGATTGATAGTTGGGGTAAACGGGATTAGAATGGATCCAGAAAAAGTAACAGCGGTGAAGGAGTGGGAAGCACCTGGCAAGCTCAAGGAAGTTCAAGCATTTTTAGGATTCGCCAATTTTTATCGAAGATTTATCAGGAACTACAGCAGGGTGGTCCAACCGTTGACAAAGCTCACGAAAAAGCTGGTATTATTTCACTGGGGACCCGATCAGAAACGAGCCTTTGCGGAGCTGAAAGAAGCATTTACAACAGCACCAGTTCTAGCACACTTCGACTATGAGAAAGAAATCGTTTTGGAAACCGATGCCTCGAGCTATGTATCTGCAGGAGTACTATTACAATATGACGATCAAGGAATCCTTCATCTGGTAGCATTCTTCTAGAAAAAACATACACCGCAGAAGAGAATTACGAGATTTACGATCAAGAACTGGGAGCCATAGTTAAAAGTCTGGAACAGTGGAGACCAGAATACGAAGGGTCAGTACATCTATTAAGATACTGACGGACCACAAGAATCTCGAATACTTCATGACGTCAAAGCTACTTAATAGAAGACAAACTAGATGGTCCGAATTCCTGTCAAGATTCAAGTTTAAGATTATATACCGCCCAGGAAAGCAAGGTCAAAAGCCCGATGCACTCACCAGAATGCCAGGAGACATTCCTCCGAAGGGGGGGCAGAAAATATCCCAACAAATCGTGCTCAAAACGGAGAATCTCGACAAAAGAATACAACAAGACTGGTGTAGCATTCGCAGAAGTGGTGAATCAGGACGAAACTGATCCAAAGGAGTTGTGGAACTGGATTAAAAACGTATGCAAGGACTGCCCACTCGATAGCAGCGAAGGACTGTGTCTCAATCAACGGACGTCAAAAAAGATTCGGACAAGCTGCAACTGATACAGGATCATCATGATATACCGGCAGCAGGACATCCAGGACGAGCAAAAACCTTCGAACTCCTTAAAAGAAATAATCAATGGCCAGGTATGAGGAAGGACATGGACAGGTATGTCCGAAACTGCCACGTATGTCAACGCAGCAAAGCAACTCACCAGAAGATCCACGGATGGCTCAAACCACTGGAAATACCGCAACAACCATGGAAGGATCTGAGTATGGATTTTGTGGTGGGACTACCGGAAAGCGAGGGGTACAACGCCATATGGGTAGTGGTTGACAGATTGTCAAAAATGAAACATTTAGTGCCATGTCGGGACGATACAGACGGCAAGAAGCTGGGCGAGATGTTTATACGAGAGGTGTTCAAGCTACATGGCTTACCGGATACTATAGTATCAGACAGAGGACCCCAATTTGCGTCAGAGTTCTGGAGACACGTTTGTGAAAGACTTGGAATCGAACAAAGGCTGTCAACCGCGTTTCACCCACAACAGATGGACAAACGGAACGGACGAACGCCATTATGGAACAGTACCTCAGGGCCTTCGTCAATTATCAACAGAACGACTGGACACAGTGGCTACCAATGGCAGAATTCGCGTCGAACAATCACGCCTCGGAGACAACAGGATGCTCACCGTTCTTTGGTAATTACGGATTTCATCCAAGAATGACCTTTAGCCAACATCCGATTCAGAATGGGAACGATATCAGGGAAGTAAATGCAAATACCCTCTCCCAGAAAATGAACGATATCTTCCAACAGATGAAGGCTGAAATGATTCGAGCACAAGATATTCAAGCGGAACAAGCAGATAAGCATCGATGAGAGGGAGTGCAGATGGATGTTGGGGATCGAGTCTGGATGGACGCCAGGAATATTACAACACAACGATCCAGCAAGAAGCTTGACTGGAAACGCCTGGGACCATACGACATTACGGAGGTTATTAGCCTGTGGGCTTATCGATTACAATTACCCAAGGACCTCCACATTCATCCAGTACAGTCAATCTCCCGCTTGACCAAAGTATCGGAAGACCCTTTGCCAGGGCAAATCGAATCGGCACCACCTGCAGTTATCGTAGACGGAGAAGAAGAATACGAAGTGGAACGTATCGACGACTTGAGGATGTTTCGACGACAACTGCAGTACCTGGTTAAGTGGAAAGGCTATGATGAAGAAAGCTGGGAACCAGTGGTTAACGTGGATGGGCTCCAAGCAATTGATGTTGTTCATGCGGAACAACCTGGCAAGCCCGGATCAACAGCTTCGTAGGAACTTAGCATGTGGGAGGGGGAGCTACTGTCACGGTTGTGTCGAGTGAGGATCGAAGAAGGAATAAGGATCGATGAAGGGAAAGGGAATACGAAGGGAATCAGGTTTCGTTGGAAAGAATCAGGTTTTGTAGGTTTTGTTGGGTGCGTTGTAAATATGGCGTGATGGTTATGGCGTAGGCCGCGGACTGAAAGGGTTGCGTACATAGTTGGGTGGAGTTAGGATGTATTTTGGAACGAGTGAGCAAAGGTGACGACAGTCGCGTTAACTGTATATAAGGATGCTGGATTCGCGGAGGATAGGTTTGTTCTTCACTCGTTCTCTAGTCAACAAAACAATCAATAGCTTTGGCACCAACCTCTGTTCACTTCTGTGATTCCGGATTTCGAGTCTCTTGCTTGTTACGCAGTACCCGCGATCACTGCACCACCGTACAACACCTCTGTCTTAGTTTGGTTTTTATAACCCCTAGAACTCCGAGCCTTGAACCCGTGACATAGCCTCCTGGGAAATAGTTGGACGAGCGATATTATCTTAGTATGCGGGACTTTGCTACCTCTAGAGTCAGTAGACAAAGGAGATAAGCTAACTGCGCCCCGGTAGTTGATTCTACCTAAAGGATAAGTGCTCGGATCTAGACTGTCAAACCCCAGCTCTGTTGCGTTTGTCGCGTGATAACTGAGAGAGTGCACCCCCTTCGGGGAATACGGATAAGACGCGATGACACTAGGTACGTGGCAATGTATGGGTTGGCAGATCATCAAATCATTGATCACTATTCCACTCGATATGAAGAAAGATAACTAATACAAAGTAATGGTCCGATATGTGCGTCAGCAACATCACTCTGAATGCAGGATAACCTTTGGGACTCCTGGTGGGGGCTTACGCAACCACACGTTGTCAAACGGAACTCTCCACAACTAACTACCGAGATTGGCTCTGAAGCAACGATCAGATGTTATGTGAACACCCACTTGCGTGGACTGAGTGTTATCGAGATAGTACTATACACACACATCATAGATTACAGAGAAGTACCGTCACCTCTTAAGCAGGATGTTTGACGCGAAAATACTCACCTATAAAAGACCACCTTAAACCCTCCGGTTTAAACACAACGATCAAGCTCTAGCAGAACAACCACAGTCAGAACACAAACAGTGGAAAAACCACCTGAAATATTATTATGTTAATTACCTTAAGAATATTATATTTTCATGTCTATTGCAAAAGACCAACACGTCCAGTTTGCACGCGTCCTCCACAGTCAAGCAAACACTGTTGCCCGCTACACCCACGTAGCACGATATCTTATCCGTCACAACATAGTTGAAGATTACCTACACTATTTCCACACCGGTGAACTCCCCTCTCAAGTAACCTTTGACGAGTCATCCGAAGACTATCTCCAAGACACCTACAACTTTTAAGCAGGGCCGTACTTCGATAGATGCCCGTATTTCTACACACACGGCAGCGTCGAAAACGCGTTATACTTGAATTTCACATCTGTGGTTTTATCATCATCATCAAGGTACGCCTTTATCAAAAGGTGGTTCAACAATACCGATAAAAACCACATACATCTATCTGAAGTATCCCCCTAACAGGCGACACTGGTGACCCTTGCAGCACTCCCATCTCCACACTCATCTCCTCTCCTTCTCTTCCATCCATCTTTATTGTTGCTCTTCTGTCCGACATGAAGCTTTCCGTCCACCTGCACACATCCGCTTCAAAGCCGATGTCTTCCATTCTTTTTATGAGGTTACCCTTCACCACGCTAGGGAAGGCCCCCTTCACATCCATCAGCAAAGCCACTGCAATCTCTTTCTTTTCCCACTCCTCTTCCATGCTCTTTATCATTCTTCCTACAGCATCAATGGCTGATCTCCTCTTCCTGCATCCAAACTGGCCATCGTGTAGTAGCTGCTCTCTTTCGCACTTGTCCACCACTATTGTTGCCACTACCTTTTCGACCACTTTTCCCAAGCAATTCTCGAGTGCGATGACCCTGTACACTTTAGCCAGATGATAGTCATCTTTGCCTGGTTTGGGGATAACGACTCCTGTCACGGTCTTATGATAGCCGTGAGAATTGCAATTGTCATCGGGATATCTAGACTATGGCTAGCAAGATTGACGATGAAGCTCGAAGTTCCCCTTGCATCGACTTATGACTACCGTTTTTGTTGAAAACACTCCGAATACATTTGTGATAGCGACAAGAAGTGTACTCGGCTCGGGAATCGAGGTAAGTAACATTCCTTCACCTCCTCCTCATGATATGTGACGTGTACGAATCTTGACTCCAAGTGCAGAACGAGAAACACGGGATTCTCAGCCACGAACAACGCTTCTGCATCTCATGACTACAAAGTTGACGGGAAATCACGCGCATTCGGGTTTTCCGTGTTTGATATTGGGATTGTCGATCCGGCGAGTGCATGCTCTGACGATGAAGTTTCATGGCGTTGGTTTATAGCTACCACTTTTGAAACATGATGAGCCGTAGGAAGTGCACTTGTTCAATTGTAAGGGCCGGCCGGGAGAACCGCTTTCAATACGTCCTAAGTGTAGCCATGCGAAATATGTTTCACTTCATCAAAGTCGGGGATCGCGGCAAGCAAAAATTCCTTCACCTTCTTCACCTCCTTCAGAGTCCTTCTCATCCTCCGTCCTTCCTTTCCGTGGATTGTACATCCGACGAAGCAGGTGCAGGCAGCAAAGTTCCCTGGCGTCGATTGAAGATAGTCACTTCCATTTTCATAGCCTGCATTCTGGATCTGCGTATTCCGGCACCAAATACGTTTGTCTTAGCCATGGCTTCAAAGTGAACTTCATCATGGGCAACAAGTAACATTCCTCCTCCTCCGGTCGGTTTAAGACCTCCTTTTCTTTCTCAACCTGCATTCCACGTACTCCAGATCCGAATACGTTTATCCTAGCCATACTCTAGAAAGTGCATCTCACTGACTTCACCAATCGTGATTCATCCTCCTTCCTGATTCTGGTTACGACTACCACTTCCGATGTGGATCTGAATATCTTTATTCTACCCTAGGAAGTAAAGTGACGTGCATAGTGCTGATGAGATGAGATTTGTAATGTTTTTCCTCTTTCTGTTTCTTTCTCTTCCGTATGTACTTACGTATGTCACTCGTCCAAAAAGAAGAAGCTCGAGCCGAAACCTCAGACACTCAATGGGTACTTCAAGACTAGAAGTTTCGCTTCGTTTGGTTTGGTTTATGTGTGCTTAGTTAATTGAATAAGGTAGCACTAAACTGTTATTCGTGCATTGCGGTGGAGAGAAAGGAGTAGTGGGGTTAGAGTAGAGTAGAAGCTCGGGGTTCACTTGAATAAACCCCACTCCCTCGGTACGACATTAACAGTTCGCTCCGGGACGTTGTACTGTGCTGGAAACCTAGAGTTATTCTAGCATTGGAAAGATACGAGTGCGAATCAATGCATCATAACCATACCCAATACCCAATACTCATAACAAATTCAATTCAATTCATTCCTCATCGGCATCCATCACTAACAAAAGAAAGCTCCCGATCTGCTGCATGCAATACCCAAGCTATTTACAATTCCTCTCCCCTCTACTTCCTCAATCCATAACTCTTCGTCGCCCAATCCCCCTTATACACGATCAAATCCTGCGGGTTATAATCATGTTTTCCACTAAGGTAGCTCTCCAAAATCTTCTTCGTGCCGTCCGCATACCTCTTCTGTGCGTCAAGCGTAGTCCCCGACCTATCCTTATCAGCCTACCATGAGTGAAAGGGGGGGCAAGGAGGGGGAGTACATATGCGGAACCATCGCGTTTCCACCACCGTAAATGTTTCTCGCGTACCGCAGCACATGGTCCTCAGGCGCCGGCTGGGGGAACCACACATCTCCTCCGTACCCGCGAAGGTGTCCAGACTTCAGGGCGGCAGCAACGTCTTCTTTAACGACGATAGCACCGCGGGCAGTATTGATAAGCCATGATCCCTTCTTCATCTTCGCGATCAGATCCTTATTGAACAACCCCTTCGTCGACTCGTGAAGTGGGCAATTAATAGTAACAACATCGCACTGTCCAAGCATCTCCTCCAAACTTTCCACACGGCGACACCCAATCTCCTTCTCCACCTCCGGCTTTAGTGGCTGGTAGTCGTAGTACAACAACTCCTTACAATCAAACGCCTTCAACCTCCTCAACACGCGCTCTCCGATACGGCCTACGGCCACAGTTCCAACAACCTTGTTCTCGAGGTCGAAGGAGTCTTTTGCGACTGCCGCAACGTCCCAATCACCCGCAATGATCTGTTCATGCGCAGGGACAAAGTTGCGGACAAGCGTAAGGATCGTCATCACCACGTGTTCGGCGACGGAGACAACGTTGGAGCCGGTAACCTCAGCAACAGTGACGCCTCCATTAGTTTTGTTCGCTGCGTTGAGGTCAACGTGGTCGGAACCGATTCCGGCGGTGATGGCGAGTTTGAGGTTTTTGGCTTTTGCGAGACGCTCAGCGGTGAGGTAGCCAGGGTGGAAGGGAGTGGTGATGATGATTTCGGCATCAACAAGTTCTTGGTCGAATTTGGAGTTCTCGCCTTCTTTGTCGGAGGTGCTGACGAGAGTGTGGCCTTGGCTTTCGAGCCATTTTCGGAGGCCGAGCTCGTTCTCGGTTGTGCCGAGGAGGCCGGGGACTTGTTGGGCGTGGATACCGCCGTCGTAGAGAACTGCGAGGACTTTGACCTGGGGGTTGAATGTTTGGGTTAGTTTTCGAGTGAGGATGGTGGGGGTGGGGAGGAAGAGAGAGCGGGTTGTGGAGAGAAGAGTTGGGCGCAGGAGAGTGGAGCGGAGGAGTGGCACCATGATTGCTATCCGTGGTGATAGGAAGTGTGGGAAGTCTGGACAAAAGGTGCGTTAGTGAAGTGTATTTAAGTACTTAATTAAGTTTGGAGTTTGGAGTTGGGATGGTGCATGATGTATGACGGCACTGCCTGCAGATGGCAAAGGAACGAACAAGCAAACAACAACGGTGAAGAAGCAACAAGCAAGTGATAATGGTGAAGAAGGAATTCCATACTCACTGGACTTTGTTTGTCTGTCTGTCTGTGATTGGTTGTTGAGGTTATGATTTCTCGTCGATTCTTGGAGGGAAGCTTCCCACCTTATACTCCTTCACCTCTCACTCCCTCCCCTTCCCTCACGCCCCTACTCCCCACTCTCGTAGGCCTCAATGCATACGGCAATTGTCTTCGCCGTTGTTCATCACGACACCGGGGAAACGTCGGGAGTGGAACGCAGAATCCGCAATCGGACAAGCGTACATCAGGGATCATCCCCCTGCGTCTGCGGAGTTCGTCCCCACCGCACCACCGCCACAATCCTACCCCGCGATCTCCCACTAGCACACCGTCATTAGGTAAGTCCCCGCGCTGTGCATGGATGGTGGTGCTGCCGACCGGGCCGTTCCAAGACGCGTGGGGATGTCGGATATCCATATAAATGCCACCAGAATACTACGGCGGAAGGAGATGGATAAGATTAGATTAATGCATCTTTTTCCGGCGCAAATATCACGCAAACCACATGATGCGTACTATACCTGGATGGCTGCCTCGGATGTAGCATGGTAGCCTTCTTATTTCTCCCCGGTGTTGCCGGGAACCCTGAGTAGGGAACAAAGAAGCGGCCTTCTCGGCGAAAGAAACTGTGCCGCAGAGTATAAGCTTTCTTTGACTTTCGGGGAAACGACGGTTGGCAATTGCTCAGGTACACGTACTTAGTGGGTCATGTGATGCTATTTGCTTCGCGTTACTTTCCCCACCAACCCTCCTACCGTGTCTAGTTTTCTTTCTCCTCTCCATTTCGCTTCATCTTCTCCCTCCAAACCACCTTCTCCTCTCCTAACCTGAGCAAGCCCACCAGGGCGAAGTCAATCCTCTACCCAAACCCTCACCTCACAAAAAAGCCCATCAGGGCGAAAACAACACTCTCCCTTCTCTCCCAACCTTCGTCTTCACGATCAAGCCCCAGGGCGATTCGATTCTCCTCTCTTCTCTCAACCTTCCTCTTCCTGTTCATGATCTTGCAAGCCCACCAAGGCCTTGTTTGTAATAAGATCTTTTGGTGGTTGGGGTAATTGTTATCCCTTCAAGCTCCTTCCTGGAGCTTCTTCAAGCACTTATCCTTTCCTTGTGTTCTTTTAGTGAGCTTAGGTATTTACCTCCTTCCATCTTTTCTCACTTTGTTGTTGTAATACCCTTCTAACCGGATAGGAATCCTGGCCACGTCGATGCCGGCGGCGGTTGTCAGTAGAAATTCCCATATGATTGGTGTTGGAAACATTTCTAAATTCAGAGGCTACTGTGGGAATATCGGTGGAAGCAGATATGGGACGACGCAATGAATGTGGATAATGAGTTGATCAAGGAGATTGGTATTGTAAGTTGCCATGAACAAATAAACGAACGAAGGGCTAATATCTCCAGAAACGAAGTCCCATGTGTTTCCTCTCAGACCCGATTTTGACTATTTGCCTCTCATAACAAACATGGTTCTTCTGGGCGTCGAGATTACTATGTCGCGACGGTTTGGAATATCCGCAACCGCAGAGATGCTATTCGGAACGCTAAAAATCGTTCGAGAGAGTCTTGTTGCGCCGAGGTGGAAAGTCCCTTGTTCATCTCCTTCCAGCAAGTTAATTGGGATCGATTCTCGTCATTTGCCTGTTCACTGGAGAGATACTACATGGTCAATGGTTCGGCAGCAGTTCCTCTTTCTTTGCAATACCCTCACTCTTTATTGTAAGTGTTTGTTTTGCCATTTATGAAGGATGAAGGCTTATATGCACTCTATCAAGGAGGCCATCGTGCGCCGAACGTCCTACAAATTTTCGGAGCCCGCCTCTCCTCCAATTGTTACGTGGATCTGGAGATGAATCATCATAGACGACAAACTCTGCGAGCGACGATGCCCGTGGTTTGGATTATGCCGCGAGCTTGCCAAGAAGTCGTTGAAGATCAAAGAGGCCGACTGCCGTCCCACTGACTTCATCTGGGCCTGGAAAATCAGTCAACATTAAATCACTCATCGCTACTCAACAATAACGGCAAAGACACTGGAACATGCAGAGCTGTTACGCTCACGAATCTTTCTCGGGGATCACATCTCAATACGACACCAGTGCAACACGATGGGGCTTATCATAAAAATGGCGTTCAGAGAAGGGCTTACCAAATAAAAAGGATGATTCCGCGACATATCCCCAATACATAATTCTGACCTGGGCCTGAGAGAAGATAGCGGAGTGTCCGAGACTTCCCGATAAGGACTACTTCCAAATGTACATCCGAGTCCAGAATCTCTCTACTTTACCGACCAGGACGTCCAGGTCTCGACGCCCAAATGCCAAACGCATCGGATTCCGACGTTTGGCGGAAAAAGATTTAACAATTATGATTTATATAGCTACACTATCGCTATGTTGCATCTGAGTTAGGGAAAGACTCTGAGATACCAGCCTTGAGAAAGCGGGTAAACGCAATAGCCGCGAACGGCAGGCCAATCATCTCTTAGATGTTGTTATTGATGCATCGTCGATCGGAATGTACCTCTCCGCCCGCTACCTCCACCGCTACCTATCAGGGAGGCATAGCCAACGAAGGTTATTGTCTGTTGGCAAGGAGGTCTTAGAGGCAGATTGTTAGATGTGGGAGATAATGCTCTAAAGCGCCCCGGGGTCTACCTCCCCACCTGCCACCGCCATCAAGTTCCTTCCAAAGCTCCTTCGGGATTACCGCCCATGCGGCCTACACCCCCTGATACACCACATGCCAAATCCTCTGCACAGACCCAAAATATCATTTAGAGGGTTCCACCCCAGATAGGTCCGAAGAGATATCTCAGATGTGGTTGGACGTTGTAAGGTATTTGGAAGATGACCCTTTTTGGCGGTGTGTTTCTCCGATTATAACAACCAACAACCAAAGTCTTACCAATAAAATGCGAACGTCATGGTTTCCAGATATATTTGCATCTTAAACAATCAACGTTTGCGATCCCGAGTATCGGAGACACTTGAGTCTGATGGAGATATGCATTGGTTGTTTCGCGACTGATTCGGAGCATTTTTTGTATAATACTATTATCGGTCTGGTAGACTTATTCTTTCGCCACGATTGGTCATCTCTTTCCCAGAGTAACTACACGTTCCCGTACGGTGATATACGAAGTATCACGTCAACTGCGTTTACCGAAGCATGAACTACGTTTACCGAGGCATTAACTACATTTACCGAAGCATCAACTACGTTTACCGAAGCACCACCCGCCCAAATCTGTTGCTTCTGGCTTATTCCACCCCAATTCCGACTCAGCTATTGCTTCCCTGTCATATTACTGAAACGATCAAGACATGCACCCGATTTCATTGCAACCTCACCTGCACTGTCAGCGTTACCACCACTACCACCACTTTTAGGAGACACCTAGAGCTAGCAGCAGTCATATGAGACTAGGCTCGGGAAAGCCGTATACACACGAACTCATAACATCCATTCCGCCCGTTGAAACACGATCCACTTCAATGGACACAAGCCTTCGCAAAGGCCCTGCAGGCAGGAGAAGATCGACTTCATTCCTTCTTCATATCAAGGAATAGTCTTCCACCCAACGCCTACCGACTTGCTATCCCTACTCACAGTCATGAACAAAGCTTGGAATAATATGTCGTGGCCCAAGATCTCGCAGCTTGTGGTGTAAAGTACGAGCTAAAACACCGGACTTCTCTCATTTGCATCCTGACGCGTTGGGCGAGACACGCAGAGCATACCGGAGAGATGATGGCCATAATGCTACCGCCAACGGTTACTACATGAATGCACTGGCACAAGACATAGTGTGTCAGACTGTCCATATCGGGAATCAAGAATCGGACGACGTGTTCATGATCATGAAGACGAATCCAGACAAACAAACCCTCGACCTCCGTGACAACAAGCATCCTCTTCAAGGTACTGCAATGTCGACTATTCAAGCTCACTAGATCAACCCAGACTTAGTCATTCGAAACTTCCCGACTGAAGGATAAAGCAACCTCTAAGACCGTAACTCCAACAAATACATCCTAAAGCGGTGGATGAACTCATATTCGTTAGTGGAATCGGAACAAGTCACATTTTCGATTTTATATTCCATTCTCATCCTCCACATCTGAGATCGCGCGGTATCTCGAAAGGTCTTAGGCGATGTCGGAAAGTCTAATCACATTGCCGCATGCATTTCGATGGATAGCTTCAAGAGAGCCGTCGAATATACACAACAATCTATAGGGGTCAATCCGCGAGATCCCAAATATCAAGTTTCCACAGACACTCTAGGGCAGCTCGGGGTGAGCCTGAGCTGGACATGGGGACAATCGGAATGATGAATCAATGATGAAAAGGAGGAGCTATGTATCTACGGCGGAGTTTGCAACAAGCGGAACTGTTATTCAAAGCCACAACAATCACTTTTGGCTCGCCATCCTTGATAGAAATACAGAAGAATTGTTCAATTACAACTTGCTGGGTGGTAAGTGTCATGACACCCGCGCATGGATCTCCACCTACCGTCATCCGTACACCCGAACAAAACTGGGCATGAGGTGTGGGTGGTTGGTGGGAAATGGTGAGTCTTGGCGGCGGCGCTCTAAGCTCACTTCACCTAGCTCACGATGTGCGATTATAACTCCTAGAGTTCTAGCCTGCGGCGAGAGTCGTAAGGAAGGTCCGTTGAAATGAATCGCACCCGCATCACCTAAAAACCTGGCTTCTCCAAGATGGACATAGGATACTGTTGCAATGACGAGCAAATGTTCATATCGATTCTTGGCAAGGAAATCAAGTCAACAAGTGTGATAAACGACAACGGGACAATAAGTTTAAGATTCCAGTGGAGGAAATTATCAGAAGTATCGGCATCGTGCATATTCAATGGACAACTCTCAGCCCTCCAACAGTGTCTCCTCCGGATACCAGAATAGTATTGCCTGGCACTTCTCCTATCGGTGCAACGCCAAGTGCTCAATTAGCACCAGCTGCTCGATCTACGCATAATGCTCGACATGCACCAGCTGCTCAACATGCACCAGTTGCACCCAGAATGAGCAGTATCTGGCAACGAAGAACCAGCATGAAAGTACCCTCGAAGAGCGCAAGATGCGGCAGCGAATTGGATTCCTTCAGCTGGAGTCAGTCTAGATTGAGAACACATTAGCCAAGGAAAAATGAAGAACTACAATCGAGATGAAAACTTGGCGATGATTCTACGATCGGAGGGATTAGAGAAACTCACATCGAACTCAGAGGAAAGCAACAAAAGAGAAGGGTGAAAGGGAGGAGCGGAGAGGAAATTGCAGGGACCAGTGTTTCTTCTACTCTTCACCTCCATCAACATTCCTTACATCTGTATGTTTGTCAATCTTCGACGCCCCCCCCCAGCAAACATATGACATGACCGAAGAATCTCCTCCTGCTGCATAGGCTCTCCCGGCGGTGGATTAGCCCCAAGATCTCGCGGCCACCCATTTGCAGGATCGTCGATGTTCCCCCACGCTCTGATCAGGTGTGTCCTTTTGGGTACTGCGTTTCGGACTATTGCTGACGTGTGTACGTAGGGAGCCAATGATGATGGGAGTGAATCTGCGGAAGACAGGGATAAAATTAAGGAAGACGACATCATCAATGTAACTTAACTCTAAGCTTTCGTGCCAATTAACTAATATTATACCAGTGCGCTTGGAACGATGAAAACGAAGAGGCCCAAGACGATAACAAGTCCAACGAGAAGGAAAAGGCGAGTTCGCTGGCCTGTGCTACGAAAACATGGCCGGCCCTGGATGTTCGCCAGTTCATTTCAGCTCAAGTCAAATGGTTGAAGTGGCCGTGGGGATTATTGTTTGTTCCTATCGGCCACAGTTCTCGTGCGACTGTAACGACAACAAGTACAAGTACTTGGGATACTATCTCCAGAGCCATTTCAGTCACCTCACCACTCCTACCATCAAAGTACTGTATGAGTCGGAAGGTCAATTCGAAAGTCTGCGATGGTTACTTATGAGATAAAGCTGTCTCTTTCAAAACAGATTCCTGCCATAGTACAAAGATCTCACAGCAAACACATCACTGTAGAGACATTACGGCAAACACATCACTGCAAAGACCTCGTGGATTGGGTTGCTAATGGGTATCAACGATATCGATGGAGATCTGCCTTCACCACGACGGGTCTTTTTGGATATGGATGAGTCAGTTCAGGTTTAGCTTCAAATCTCTTGTGAGAGAGGCTGATGAATATACTGTACCGAGCGTCAAAGTTCGTGCAGGATTTCGAGCGTGACAGTTTTTTTCAATACTAAATGCCCAAAAGTGGGCTGAATCCACAATAAAATCTCTTCGGACGGGCCTTGCATGATGTGTGACGTACGAACCTTCACGCTCGGTATGTTTCGCTCAATATTCTGATGAATCAATACCCCATTTCCAATGCTTTGTTTACCAGCGGACATGATTTATCTCTCTCGCACTTCAGCGAATCGTGGATACAGCAAATAGAACATACGTCGATTCACGACTCACTCAGTCCTAGGTTGCGCCCATTAGTGCCACTAGCCAGCGCTGCGCCTTTGTGTCCGAGAAGGAGTTCGGCAATCGGTATTACCATTCTCATTACTGAACTATTGGAACGTCTTTTGAAGGGACAAAAAACCACAAACGACGTGAACTTCGCGAATAACCCGCGCCTTCACTAGCGGCATGTGGAAGGATAACGAGGATAGTGAGGGCAACTCTGACTGCGCGAAGGCCTCGGAGACAGCACATCGTCACACCTCGGAGACCGCCTCAGCCTCTGACGATGAAGATGAAATTGCACGATCCGATACCTTTTTCTAGTGACGCTGTGGTAAATCGAGCTCGCGACAAAGTTTCCGCCAAGTCTATAATGTCTCGACAATTAGCAACATAGTGCCCCAAACTTATCTTAGACTATCCATCCATGGCTAGCTCGGGCATAGGCGCAGGGTCAAGAAGTATTTCCAACAAACTGGGTGATTTAGATCTAGATAGTAAAATTTGTGGTTTTCTAATGTGATGTCTATCCTCAATATCCTAAACTGGAGACCTGTGCGAGATCTTACCTTCTTTTTGCCTAACATCACCAAATTGTATGGTAGAACACCTCCGACAACCACCCACACCACTGCTTAGTTTTGCCAAGCCCCTTCCCACCCAATCAGAACGATTATCTTCAGAAATCTTAGGCTTCGGATTTCAGCTATTCCACTAGAATAGTCTCTAGAAGCGCTCTAAAATGTCTTCATCCGGGTCCTCTCAGCCTGGTTTCCCTCCCAAACAAGTCGACAGGCAAGCCTTCCTTGAGAAGCTTCAAAAAGCCAAAGACAACATGGAAATCGCCAGCACCGCAAGCACTGAGCAACAGGTCGATTCCCAAACCACCACCGACTACGGTTCATTCCCTACTGGAGTGCCTACCACACCCACCCAAATGAACTACGGGTCCTTCCCCACGGACGCTCCCACTATACCTATACAAGATACGAACGATGGCTCCTTTCCAGATGGAACCATCATCACCGACACAGAAGAAATGGACCACGAAAACACTGAATTTGCGGCCCAAGCAGATGACACCATGACGGAGGTTGGTGTCGATGACGAAACAACAGAGCCGGATCAACAGGGAACAGCCGATTCCTCCCCCCTCTCATCCCTAGAAAGCACCCCCAGACAGCTCCCGCGCAGGCCGATGAACATGTTCAACCAGCCCGGCAGCAGCATAATCACTCGCAGATACCACCAGGAGGTGGGAATCCCACAGACCCTGAATATTTCGCCCCCCGGCCTCCGTCACGGAAAGGGTGGCAGCGACGACCAATCAGAAAGCGACAACTCAGATGAGGAGCTAGCGTCGCCAACAGTGCAGGCAGAGCAACGAAAAAGGGAGGCTGTGCACAGCAAGCCAGTTAGCAGACTTCTTTACACCCCGAGAAAAAACAAAACCACTGGAAGTGTGGTGGCAGCAGCTAAATCTGTCGATTCCCAACAGAAACTGATGGAAGCAGTTGGAGAAAGCAAGGCAGCGATCGCTGATGTCCAAGCAAAAGTCGATCACTTCCTCTCACAAGAATGGCCGGAGTACGCCAAGGTGTACAACAATGCAGGTGAGATTGTGGACAACAAGCTAAACAATCTACACAGAATGGTGAACAACATCGCGACGACGTGCGCAATGCTGGAGTCAACAGTCACCCAGATGAAGGAGCAACCAATCAGCAACAAGTTGATGGATTTGATGGTGGAAAAGTTGTTTGGAATGTATGAAAGCAGGTACACAGAAGCGGAAGAGAAAAGAGAGGAAGAAGAAAATAAACAGCGTACGGAAAAAAAAGAAAAAAGAAGGCAACTGCGTCAGGAAGCCCAGGTAGCTATGGGTATCACTGACATGGAAGTGGAAATGAGCGAAGAAATGTCCGGCCGAGTGGAAGAGGTCGTGGACAGAGCAGTCAAGATGGAGAGCATGGAAGTTGAGAGACCTGAGTTGTCAGCCTTCAAACATGCACCAAAACTCCCACCAGGGGGTAAAACACCGACTTTTGCGATCACCCCAGCTGTTCCGACACGGCGGCAATCCAACTGAGAGGCAGGGCCAAGCCAACACTTATCGCCCCGCCAAAAGCAAACAGCGGCACCGGCAGCGCTTCTAAGGGCCAAAGGCAGCGGCCAAGACCCAAAGGAAGCAAATGCAGCGGAGACCAGAGGCCCAACAAATCACAGCAACAACCACCGCAACAGCCAAAAAGCCATGTATGCGGAAAAGTCGCATGTCGCCAAGGGCCAAGCAACAAGGAAGAGCAGGGTTTCAGGTCGTCAAGAGGGGAGGAAGAAAGGAGAAGAAGGAGGACGACACATGAAGCCCATCCCGGTTAACAAAAATCGGCGGAAACGGAAGGGTCACGTTTAGGGAACAACGGCCTTCCCTACCCCAAAGACGCGATGCAGACATCCTGTCAGCAGCAAATATTGCTCTCACAGGGCAGGCGTCCCCACCACATCAGGTTGATGCAAATCAACACAAACGTCAAGGGCTCGATCACGGCCATGGCAACCCCAGAGCATCGGCAGACATGATACGGCTACAAGACATAATTGTCACGGCCGCAAGAAAAGTGGACCAGGGGATTATAGATATTGAGAAAAATGAAACCTGGGAGAGGTCAAGATGCACGGGGTCAGGTTCGACCAATACGCAGTAAAGAAAAAGGAGGTTGGACAAACTGAGGCAGGAAATCCAGGCAGAAAACGAGGGATTTATCCCATGCACATTACATGGTGGGAAAGACAGCAGACGTCAAGGAGAAAAAAAAGAGGGACAAAGGGCGTCGTCGGTGGTCTTCTCAGTTAAGGGAAAAAAGATGGCACAGAGTGCATTGAAAAGGCTTAAGGCAGCAGGAGTTTGGCATGAGGTGAAAGATTTATCAGAGCAGGACCAGACACCTTTTGTGAGAGTTGCTGTGGATGGGGACACCACGTTCCAAGTGCGGCAGATTAGGAATAGTCAGATGCATGCTGTGCGCAGGACCACACAAACAGAAATCACCAGTGCGACGTCGTGGGTGCAAGCCAAGGAGGGCAGAACTGCTTCACAACCAGGACAAATGCGCAAATTGCAAGGGAAACCACATCGCCAGAAGCGGCGTGCCCCAGAAGCAGGAAGCAATCAAGCGGCCAAGGAAGAAAGACCACCTGGAATGAGAGAGCAGAGGAGGAAGGTTCCAAACCTTAGGCAGAAAAAAAGGTGAAAGAAAAAGAGGACAAGGCTCCCGCCACGGCAGAGGCAGAAAAGAAAGTGGGGAAAGCCAGGTTCAGGTAAACAAGCAAGAAAAAGGAAAACAGTTGGAGATCCAGTTCCAGCAACACAACAAGGATTGGAAGAATCTATCGCCGCCACTCAATGGTGAAAATCCTCCAAGCAGATTGTGGGAGGGGAAAGGATAGCACGATTTGGCGTTGGAAAGGGATAGAAACGGGGGCAGATCTGGTGGTGTTGCAAGAAGCTTATCAAGGAAGAGGGGAGGAGTACCAGACCAGCCATTCCGGTTTCAGACTTATCAAGGGAACAAGAACAATGTTGGCTATAAGATCGACACACCCATCAAAATAGACGAGCTGGGGGACTTCGGAGAACAAGGAGATGTTCAAGTTTTCCGACTTACCAACAACAAAGGAGTGAAGGTTACAGTGGTCAACGTCTACGACCAAACGCTCCAAGAGAACAACGACAGGACATCAACCAGGAGAGCCAGAGGGCAGAATGGAACGATATTCTCGAGTCAAGGAATGTGGTATCTGTGGGGATTTTAACCCCCACAGCCCTATGTGGAATGATGGGAGCAGTCAGAGAAGAAATGCGGTCTTCCTGGAGGATCTTATCGAACAACATAATCTGGATGTGATAAACGACGGCCAGCCAACGTGCATCACAACCATCAACAACCGCACCATCGAGTTGATTATAGATGTCACCCTAGCCAGGGGAGGAGGGGTGGCAGACATAACGGCAAGGACGATGATAGAAGACTACGAAGATATTGGCTCGGAACACAAGATGATAGAAGTTGTTTGGGGGAGGAATCATCAAAAAGTACGAGTCAAGTTTACACAGGATGGAATATAGACAGCATGCAAGAGGAGGATTTAAAACAAACAAAGAAGTGGTGGAAGGAGTGGAGCAGTAAAAGAAGGATGTTGTCAGACAAAAGCACAATCCAGCAGCTGGAAGATGAAGCCACAGTAGTAAGGGAAACCATGACTGAGGTACTAAATCAGAAGGCGAAGAAAACAAGAATCTGTGCAAGATCAAAGAGGTGGTGGAACCAAGACATTGTGGAGAAGAGGAGAGTTTTGGGAGCCATGAAGAGAATGTTGAGAAGGGAGAAACCAACCACACCAGCATCAAGGAGGCAAGGAAGGTTATGAAGAAAGCCATAAATGGCAGCAAAAGAGAATCATGGAATACTTTTGTGCAGGAAGCAGAGGGCGACCAAGTATGGAGGGCATTTAAGTATACCAAGGGCAACAACAGTCTAACGGTTAAACCATTAGGAAGCAGGACGGAAGTCTAGCCACTTCGTGGGAAGAAAAGGCTGAAATGATAAAACAAATAGGGTTCCCGAAACCGTTACAGGGAATCCAAAAGAGCGCAAACCCCCTAGGAGGAACCACCTTTGAGGTATAGGGAGAGACGAATTCAAGACGGCAGTATTCGGCCAAAGCGTCAAGAAGGCGCCAGGTCCAGACAGAATCGGCTTCCAAGCGATAAGACTACTATGGAGCTGGGATGAAGAGAGAATCATCAACATAGTAAGAACAGCAATCCGATTAGGCCACCACCCAAAGGAGTGGAAAACCGTCACAGGAGTCATCATTCCCAAGCCAGGCAAGGATGATTACCATCTAGCTAAAGCGTACAGGGTCATTGCGCTCGAAAATTGTCTAGGAAAAGTGATCGAAAATGTGGTAGCAACGGTGATATCGGACAAGTGTGAGAGGGAGGAGCTACTACACGACGGCCAGTTTGGATGCAGGAAGAGAAGATCGGCGATTGCTGCTGTGGCAAGGATGATAAAGTGCGTGGAAGAGGCATGGGGAGAGAAGAAAGTCGCAGCAGCGTTGTTGATGGATGTGAAGGGGGCTTTCCCGAGCGTCGCAAAGGGGAACCTTATAAACAGAATGGAAGATATGGGCTTTGAAGCGGATGTATGCAGGTGGACCGAAAGCTTCATGTCAGAAAGAAAAGCCACGATACAGATGGATGGAAGAGAAGGAGAAGTGATGTGTGTGGAGACAGGGGTGCCGCAAGGGTCGCCAGTGTCGCCTATCCTCTTCGACATCTACATCTCGAATCTATTCTTTCAACTGGAACCACCACCACCAAAACGGTTCTTCCAAAAGAAAGACAAAACGATAACAGTGCTATCCTTCGTCGACGATGTAGCATGGGTAGTGAGAGGAAACGACATAAGCCAATGCACACAACAGATGGAAGAGTGTGCAACAAGAGCAAAGGAGTGGGCGGCAGCAAACGCCGTTGAATTCGACATCGCAAAAACCGAAGCAGTCCTGTTCTCGAAAAAGCGAAATCATCAAGGTGGAAAAGTTAAACTGAAAGTCCAAGTTGACAGGGACGTCCAGATCAATTTCAACACCAAGGCGACAAGATGGCTGGGAGT
The DNA here is from genome assembly GCA_015178995.1 of Trichophaea hybrida. Classification (NCBI taxonomy): domain Eukaryota; kingdom Fungi; phylum Ascomycota; class Pezizomycetes; order Pezizales; family Pyronemataceae; genus Trichophaea; species Trichophaea hybrida. The sequence goes on from WHVE01000158.1 coordinate 123,561, forward strand.
ACACCTAGACAGGAAGCTCAACTTCCAGAGCCATCACGACATCATCATGGCCAAAGCGAAAAACGCACAAGGCAGAGTTCATTCGATAACAGGAAAGCTAGGCCTCAAACCTGAGAACGCAAGAAAAGTCCAAATTGCAGCAGTTCAATCCGTGGCACTGTACGGGGCAGAATTGTGGTGGAATGGACGAATAGAACGACAATACGAAATCCAGAAGCTGGTCAATGTTGCAGCAAGAAGAACCACTGGAATTTTCAAGTCGTCACCTACAGTACCGCTTGTCAAGGAGGCAGGCTTAAGACCGGCAATATCGCTTCTCAACAATAGAGTTAGACGGTTCGCCAAAAGATTATCGGAAATGCCAGGAGGAAGGGGTGGAGGAGAGTGCATGGAGGGAAATAGCAAACTGGCATCAAGATTAAGAAAGTCGATTGGGATAGAAGGGAAGGGAGAACAGAACACCCTACCGGAATTCGATCTCAAAGCCGACGCAAAAGTGTTCATCCTGGACAAGAAAGAGGCTCTCAAGTACGCGCATACTAGGGAGGAAGGGCTCATTCTGTGGACAGATGGATCAAGACTCGAGAATGAGCAAGTAGGTAGCGCAGTTGTATCGAAAGAAGGGGAAGAATGGAAAAGTGAGAAGAGCTACCTAGGAAAGGAGAAAGAAGTTTTTGACGCCGAAGTCTATGCCATTCTAAGGGCCTTACTCAAAGCAGTCGAAACCAGCAAAACAAGTGAAATGGAGAAGATCACCATCTTCTCCGACTCAACAACAGCCATCCAAAGAGTCCAACACGTGCAGTTAGGACCGGGACAAGCAATGGCGATCGACTGTGTTAAACTCAACAACATGTTAGTGGAACAGGGTGCTCAGTTGGAGTAAAGGTGGGTTCCATCTCATCAGGGTGTTGAAGGCAACGAAAAGGCAGATGAAGCAGCAAAGGCGGCGGCAGAAAACGTGGACGGAGAAGCGTTGGAGCTGAGAGAAAAATACAGAGGGTGGTCTATGGCCAGGGTACAGAGAAAGGTTACCGAGGCCAAATGGCAAGACACAGAAAATGGTAGAAGGCCAAATTCAACAGCAAAAAATCGGTTTACAGAATGAATAAAAAGAGGAGGATGCATGTGCTGTTGGGGGAGGCCAAAAAGAAAATAGCGGGAAGGTACTTCCAGTTGAAGGTGGGTCACGCCCTCACTGGAGTGTTTCTGGAACGCATAAAAAAGAATGAAAGTCAGGAGTGCTGGTGGTGCAGGCACAAACGACAAACAAGGGACCACTTGTTTAAGTGGTGCAAAAGATGGAAACGGCAGCAGGATGACCTTTGGAGACGGTTGAAGAAGAAGTGCGGGTGGAAGGAGAGGATGAAGGTCCCTATGTCGCAGGTATTTGATACGGACAAAGCGGTCGAGGCGGTGCTGAAGTTCCTTCGGGATACGGAGGTTGGAAAGGTCACGGGGATGAGGGAGGGGGTCGAGGCAGAAGGGTAGAGGAGGGTGGAAAATGTAGTAGAGAAAAAATTTCCTTTGTATTTTTCCTTTTTTTTTTTTTTTTTTTTTTTTTTTTTTTTCGGCGGATTATGGGGAGAAGGAGACAGGAAACGTACGACTTGGATCCAAGAGGGCTGCGGGGACACCCAATGCTCACACTGGGGATGTGCGGGGGAAAAGGTTATTAGATTATGTCATGGCCGCAAGCGGCCGAATACAATATGATTCAAACAAACAAAAAACCAAATTGTATGGTTACACAACGTCTGGTTGGCTCAGTTGGTAGAGCGTCGGTCTCATACTTCAAATATGACTTTCACTGAGTGATAGCAATCCGAAGATCGCGAGTTCGATCCTCGCACCGGACATTGCTTTGTTTTTTCCTTTTGTCTCGGGGAGGCGGTGGTTCGGGTGGTGTCTGGAGAGTTTCCGGGCCGTGGGTTGATCGTTCGGGGATGAGATGCTTGAGATGGGTCGATCTTAATGGATGACGACAATGATTTGCTGGATTCTTGTTTTTGCCCTTTCATCCGATTGATGAGTTGCGGCTTGGAAGGAGGGTCGTATAATATCTTATTGTAGATAATGGTGAAAATTGCGATAGAATCTGGTTTCTGCAATATGTGGCTAAGACGACATGTTTGACAGGTTGAGATACAATTCGGGTGGCTCTGGTTTTCCAGAAGGCAACAATGAAATTTGGGGTCGAGACAATCTCCAGTGGCATTGTGCGATGGATGTGCTTTCCTTCCATCCAGATATATGCAAAATGTGGTGGGGTGTTATGGATATTCACAGATTATCACGCAAACAATTTGAGATTCTTACTCTCCGTAAAATACATCTTAATATTTATTAACTGTTCAATATAATGGCTCTTGTATAATCACACTTTTATATTCTACGCTGTCGACTATCTTTTTTTGGTAGATTATTCTATGTACTCATGACATACGCGTACACAGGCATAATTGAAACGTAAGAAGTAGTGTGACCACCTCAACGGTCTGTAAGATGTTGGTTCGATTCAGATACGATATATGCACTCAGTTCAGATCGCTAGACTCTCTTTGTAACGCACAGGTCTATATTCGTAACCGGGTGACGTGTTGTGATTGGCGCTAATCAGTACAGTAGTGGTGGTCCGTGCTTTTTGGCTTTCAGGCACCCTTGTCGCGTGAGTATAAGTTCTAGCTTCATCTCTCATCTCATCCCCCGACACAATCCACACGACTCCTTCACCACCGCAATGTCCTACTTCTCCAACATCCTCACCGCCACAAAAACACGCTACGCAAACCTCCGCCAGGGCGATGACGCCGACGGCGATACCGAAGACGACAGTCACATCACCCGTGCTCTCCGCAACTACTACCTCGAGTTGCCCCACCGTCCCTATCCAGAATGGCTCCCTCCGCCACCAAACCAACGCTCCCAGTCCCCTGCTCTTGCCCCCGTCACCTCCCTCCGTAATAAGTATGGTCCACGTCAGCAACAGCAGCAACAACAGCAGCAGCCGAGCGGAGCAAGCCTAAGCGATATCTGGGACGCCCCTGAACAGCAACAACACAACAGACCCAACTTTGGAAGAAACGCGAGCAATCCTAGTCCTCGCCCACAACTGTTTCCCGACGAGAGCTCGACGAGTTCAGGTGGAGGAAGTAACGGCAATATGACGGCACAGCAGAAGATTAAAGAGAGGCTTTGGGGAAGTAGGGGAACGGCCAGTCCTCCCCCTCAGGCTCAGCAACAGCAACAAAATTACGCGCCTCCTGCGGCTATACCGACAGGACCTCCGGGGAGAATTGAGATGCCAATGGGATCTAGGAGAGGAGCGAGCACAGGTGAATCGCCGTACTTAGGTGCAGGAATGCCGTGGGATGACGGTGCGGGGGGTGGGTATGTCGCGCCAACCCTGGTGGGAGGGGGTATGAGGCGTGGCGGTGTCGGGTTGCAGAATGGCCCGAGGGATGGAAGAGCACCTTATCGATGATTTAGTGCATGCTACTTTAATAGCAGAGCTGCGATGGTGGTTTCGAGCGAGCGCTGCCGTAGAATTCGGGTAGTTGTTATGAGCTTGTTTACGTGTATAACTTGTTGTAGTGATATCTTTGTTTTTTTCTTTCTAGGCAGCATTGGCAGATGCGGTGTAATAAAGCAGGAATTATTGAATGTCCCTCGGGTTCCGTACAAAGAAGCGGTGCATCATTGACTTGCATGAAACTGCACCAAAACACAGGGTAACGCTCTAACACCTACAACCCTCACGCCTACCTGCAGCCCCGATAAACACTCCACTCAACTACACTCCTCAATCACGAAAACCTACTCGAACGTCCCCAAAACCTTCTACCATTTCCTCCACAACACCAAAATCAGACCTCCCGATTCCGGCCGTCAATCTGCAACTGCCGGCCTCTGAACCGCCGCCCTCCGGCGATCCTCCCCCCAAGGGCAGGAGGCGAAGGTCATCCTCAGTACGGCTCACAGAGAATCCCCTCTTCCTCCCCCACCCGGATCGCAGCAAGCCGATGGCGCAAGACTCGCGGAATATCGAGAACCAGGAGCGGGGCGGCAATGCGACAGCTAGCAACCATGTCCCCGCCGCGGGGGTCTTGAGGATCGATACTACCCAGATAAGGCAGCAGCAGAGCGAGGAGCCGGTGATTGCATCACCGAATGGAGAGAGTAGCGGTGCGCAGACGGGACCTGGCGGTGGCGCAGGCGGTTTTAGTCAGAGTCCTGGGTTGTTGCCGCAGGATAGTCTAAGCCTGATGCAGTTGAAGAGGTTGGTCGGTGAAGGTGGGAGAATTGTGGTGAGTTTTGTGTGGGTGTTTTCCTTGAGTGTTTGGTGCGGATGGGTTGAATACGCGTTGTTGTACGCTCTTCTCCACTTCGAACTATTCATGCGGCGGAAAACGGCGTGGGCTAATGCGCTGGTGAGCAACAGCAACCGGAATATGCGTTCGAATACACCCCGTCTGATTCCCTTGCCAACGAGCTTAGCGAATGGTTCTCGTACTCTACCGCCGACCTCTCCCTCCTAATTGGTGGAGCCAAACAGACGTTCGAGTCGACCTACACTAAACTTTCTCTCGCGCCGCACCAGTCCGTTCCGCCGCAGGGAAGGCTGTCACGATGGGTTACGAGCAAAGATGTCAAGCGCCGCCGATATATCACCCGTTGCATGGACCTACTCGATCAAGCCGACCAAGAAGAGAGGGTGAAGGGTTTGGAGGGACTGAGCTTTATTGCGCAGGGTGTGTACGGAGAACTTCACAACCAGCACGATCAGATGATCTGGATCAAACGCAACAACAAGCTGCTACGGAAAGTCGGGGTGGCGGAAGGCGTTTTTGGATGTCTTCGAAAGTCGCTTGGTCGGGAGTGGGAGTTTGTGCAGCAAACCACTGCGGCGTCAAATGGCCTTGTCAATAGCTACGATCCGGATGAGCTTCTCACTCAAAAGGCATGGAATCGTCGAGAACTGAAGCAGGCTATGACGGTGCTATACTTTTTGATCGAGGTGACGCGGATGGTAAGCGATGAGGAAACTGATCCTAAAAATATTGGCCTGGACGAAGAGCTGGAATCGTTTCGAGACGAGATTGCGCAGCTACCCGGGGAAGGCGGGCTTTTGGGTTTCTTGATCAAGAATATCGCACGCGTGAGATGGGAGGACAACGTCGACATTGCACTTACACATATACTCATATTGACGTGGAAGGCGACCTTATTACTATTTGGATCTCCCCAGAAGCACCTCCCCAAAGTCAAACAGTTTGCAAGATTGGCCGAAGGATTATCCCCCGAAGTCGACAAGACTCAGATAACCGCCAACCCACTTGATTACTATCTTTTCCGTCAGGATTTGATCGCAAAGTACCCGGCATATAATCCCCCAAAAACCCTTTTTGCTTTCGATACGAATTCATATCTTCCATCTTTGGCTGGACATGAAAGTTCCTCCCGTCCCGGCGGGAATACAGATGTTCTCCTGGGCGGAAAGGGTGGTGGCGAAAATTTGGCGAGCATTCTAGAAAAGGCCGTTCATATAGCTACACCAGCACCTTCACCGCCCCCAAGTCCTATTGGCATAGGAAAGGGGCAGAAAAAGCAAAATTATCAGACAAACCAGAGTTTTCCGTTCATGTATCCACCGGCGGATGATGAAGGTGGTAATAAACTTTGGGAAAATGACGGTGGAGGTGTACCGAAGAGCATTAAGGAAGCCGGGGAGCTGTTCTCTCGAAGAACCAGGATAAGCTTGGCCATGAGACAGCTTTGGAGAGAGCGAGAAGCATTTGAGAAGTATGGGAGAGGGTGGCAGGTTGAAGAGCCGCGTGAGCGCAAACGGGGATGGGAGGAGGAGGGCAGAATCCCACGATGGGAGGAAAAGAGATTGGCAATGGTAGAGGAGGTTTATGTTTGTTTTCACCCATCTCATGTTTTCGGTGTCATTGCTGACTGGGGGTGACAGCAAGTCACTCTTCCTCAGCTTCAGTCGTTGGTGATTGTGCTTTTCAAGGTGATGTTACAAAGCATCACCGCACCACCGGCTGCTCCACCCCCAGCACCGCCACCACCGCAAAATACATTTGCTGACGAGGACGGTAAAGGTATGTTTGATTATACAACCGACTGAAGGGTTTCACTGAAATGGTGAAATTAGACTCTTCAGGTTCAAAGCAAGTGATAGTCGATCCTGTTACGGGCGATGTTGACTTTGCACCTTCACTATCACTTCGGAACTCCTGGAATATTTTCGGCAAACGAAGGAACGGCGGTGAAAACAACGGCAGCAGCCTCGGCGCGATCAGCGAAGACACTTCAGACCCAGTTGAATGGGAGAAACAACGGGAAAAAGAGCGTGCAGAACGAGAGGCTGCGGAGAAGAAGCAATGGGAGGAACTTGACACCACCCGATTGCGCGAAATCGCCTCAAAAGCTGTAACAGCGTTCTTCCTGGTTCTTCTGAAGTGGTTCCGGGTGTCTCGTTAGTTCCCCTCCTACTCCACCTCTCTTACTTCATCTCTAACATTTCCGTAGACGTATTGAAATTTGAATACCTCACTCAACTCCTTTGGGACTCCAATTACATTCCCCTCGTCCTAAAGCTACTTAACCAACAAGATATCGTCGCCTCCCTAACCGCAAAAACCGACCGCCCAGAGCGCGCCTACTTCCGCATCTGCAACCTCCACTCCCTTTCTCCACAACCCCTCGCATCCTCAACCGAGTCTTCAAGCCCCGACGAAGCCTGCCCACCACCTATCCCCTTCGCGCGCCCAATCCAGCAGCACCCGCAACCCACATCATCCCCCCCTCCACCACCCTCCGACCCCCTCCCAGAAGTCATCACAGAATTCTCATGGCGCAACTTCTTCACCTCCATAAACATCATGCGCATCCTCCAAAAAGTCGTCAAGGGTAAATCTCACCGCAACCTGGCACTAGTACAATTCCGCAGCTCGGTCATCCTCCGAAAACCCCTAAAGTGTCCACAGAAGGAGCTCCGTCTATACACCCTCAAGGTATTTAAGGGTCAAGTCCCATACTGCGGAAGAAAGTGGAGACAGGGAAATATGCGCGTCATCACAAGTATCTACCTCCACTGCCGGCCAGAGTTACGAGACGACTGGCTTGCGGGCGGAGACGTAGATGCGGATGTGGAAGAGGCGGGACCACAGGAGGAGGCTCTTAGAGCGCTCACGCTGTTTTATAATGTTAGTTGGTTTCCGAAGAGTATGGGTGCGGATTTGGGGTTGTTAGAAGAAGAACGAGATTTTTTTAGGAGGGAGTTGATGAGGATGCAGGAGGGAGAGGAGGCAGAGGAGGGAATGGGGGAAAGGGAATGGGTGGGTGAGGTTGGGTGGGGTTAGGAGTTTTTTTGTTTTTCTTTTTCTTTTTAAGTTAAGTTTCTTAGGTAGGTGATGGTGGGGGCATGATGTATCATGGTTTCTGTTGCTGTTTCTTTTGCTTTGTTTTGTAGTGTACCTATGGGTTGGTTGTGGTGTTGGTGGTGCCGTTTAGAGATGAGATGGGGGGTTTAATGAATGATATGGCTGAGGCTCATGGTATCACTCACTCCTCCTGGAATTCTGGATGGAGGATAACTGTCACTAAAGTAAATAGCAGTTAATTTGAGTGGAGATGAAGCCGACGTTTTGAATTTTCCCATTTCAGCACTGCTACATCTTGCAAAAGGGTCATCAACCTTTGTTGTTGACAGAATCGTTTTGATTGGCTACTGGGAAACCCACTCGCTCTAAGATTTACTTTGACGATACGAAAAGTAAGAAGCCTTCGGGGACGAAGGGTAGTAGGTGGGAGCACCGGCTCGCCCGGAGGCGGAGGTGATAAGGGCCCTGTCATACTCTAGCTAGAGTAAATACAGTATGAATAAACAACAAAGTAAGAAGCCGTGATCCTCTCAGCCTCAAAACTCATGCAACACCATCAAATCCCACCACTGCAAAATCCTTCGGCTCATTCTCACCACTCTCGACCCAGAAGATGCATACCAAGTTTACGGATCTCCTTTAGCCCTAAAACTTCGGCAATAGCCAAATTCTGTAATATCCCTCCCTCCTCTCCATATCCTCGTCCTCACTTTGCTCGTTCTCCTCCAAATCTGAAATATAGTCGAAGTCTCCCGAGGCAGAGGTCGCTCTACCTATGCACAGATGTCGGTAGTAACGGGGACCGTACTAGCAGGAGCCCCTTGCCAAGATACCTATGATATCCAACGAAGCAAACACGGGTGTTGATACGGGCGTCAATACAGATGTCGAGCTAGTTGTCCGATTAACTAGCACAGAAAACTGTCGGAAAAAACCTGCTTAATGAACGCCTCCACAAAAACCCCCCTGTCTTAGTCTTCCAAACCTATCCTACCACCAATACCATATGTAAATGTTGAAACATCATTGTCCAAGTGACCTGCGTCCTTCTCGTACACCAGCAATTATCTCCATCGATAGTGTTTACGAACAGTGTTCGTTACTAAGCAACAGACGGGCTAGTCTGTTCCCAAGCAGCGGCGAAGGACGGGGTTTCTAGATATCTGAAGGTCGGCCAGGCATTCGCATACAGTTTAGGAATGGTCAAGATGGTCGAGCAGTGACAAAATTGCTGTTCACGGAGGCCGAGCGTGAACGTGGCTGGATTGGGGCGGAGTAGTAGACGAGAGAGGTGCGGCCGTTGTCATACCATAGTTGGCTCTGATCCACATACATGTGTCTCTCATCATAGATGCTGCACTTTAATCGACCTTTGGCTGTAGAGCTGATCCAATAAGACAAAGATGGCGACTTGAAAGCTTCCGCCGTTACGATGAGCCCATGATGCAGTCTGAGAAGCAGGTTCCTCAAGGATACGCTGCAAGAAGCCTACAGGCTTTCAGATCCGTTCACGTCGCCTAGAAATACTTGGTTACCACTTCACCTATGCAGGATATTCTACATGCATCAAAAGAGGGGGATTCCTTGCGGAAATTAAAGCAGACAATGATAGGAGCGTCATTAGACTACCCAATCTCCCGTGTCTAAACACAAGGGAAGCAGAGGCCATCTTCCCAGAGAGTGTCTCGCTGCAAATTTTCTCATAAAGCGTTGCAAGTAATAAGGTAAGAAACAAGCGAGAGTTTACCTCAAAGATATAACTTAGTTACCTTTCTTTTAACCATGGCGACAAGAAGGTAGAGGATGATAGTAATGGTGTTGGTGACGGATGACAATGGTTATGACCAGGTGTGAGAGATACGGTTGTGCAGTGGGAGATGACGGTATGCGAGCACTACTAATGTTGATGAGTCACGTGCTTACTACTCACATCCTCACGCTGCACTACTCATCACTCGGTGAAATTTAATTTAATTTGTTGAAGTGATAGGGAGAACCGTGTGTATAGACTAAGGTACAGAGTGAAGAATAGAGACAAGGAGAGAGACTCGATATATATACAGGAGAGAGGTGGCGACTATTGCGCGGCCTTTACCACTCTTGATTTCCAAGCAACATAATTTACACCATATCCTGTCATTACATGCTTGATTTACACCCCGCTCGAGGTTTACACTACATGTATCCATAGTTGAATAAAAGTTGTGGAAACGGTCCGCAGTTGTGTTTCTTGAAGCCCCAAGAGCTCCTAGCTGTTGTTTCCTTAACCGTCGACCACCAACCAAACCAATCTCACTTCCCCACCACCACCACTGCCACCATTCAAAGTATTGGCAATGGGTACCACGCACTATGAGATATCCAGAAGCGATATCGTCTCTTGCTATCTACCGGCTTATTCTCGGCTTTCAATAAAAATTCCGACATGACCTCAAAGCTTCTACAGCGACAAGAATCTAAAGAATGCATCGAAAGCTGCAAAGTGAAGTTCTGGGGTAAAACTACAGTGTCTAGCAGAATGGCCCTCATACGGCTGCCGTTTCACTGACTCGTCACAGCCGATTTTTGTTTTCAAGCAAACGCGGTGTTGCGCAAGTTCGCACATTGGAGGCCATTCAGAGGTTCTCCTCGTACCCTGTTTGCCTTAGCCTCTTCAACACCCTGTTTGGCACTCGATATGCACCCCAGAATCACCGAATTTACAATACCTTCACCTAATTCTCCTTCACCAAAGTCTCCGACAAAGTCTCCACAAAAGTCTCCTTCACCTAAGTGCCCCAAAAGACAGTTGCAAGGTGTTACGGCTTCATGATTGTCCTTATACAGCAAGTCGGCGATCTACATGAGAACCTGTCTCTAACTAAGATCACATAATGCACGTTAGTGAGTCGCTATCCTCCCACTTCACCTCCCGTACTAACCTTATACCCCCTCCCAGGCTGCCCAAACCCACCATATGTCAACGCCTCATTCCAAGGGTAATTTAAAGAGAGGAGATTTTTTGCCTTACCGCACTCCATGTTTCAGATCCCACCCTGTTGGATCCTATGGCGTTAAACCACCCAAATGTTTGCATCACTCCCGGGGGTTTCGACCTACTAACATTACCGCGCGTACCGACACTGAAGCGAGACCAACAAAGGTTAACTAAGAGTCGTTGAGACAGGTGGCTGCCGTGTGGGACAACTCATTTGAGTTTGAATACGCATCGCCGGAACTCTGGGGTTTGATTTCTAGATGGCCAAGTCAAGTCCTTGCACCGATCCGTCATCTCGTAGTAGAGATGGATTCAAGCCCAGCACACCGCGGCAATCCAGTCATCACAACATTCGCCACCACCACCGACACCCTAAGTACTAAAAGACCTCTAGCTTCATCCTGGCTTGTTTGTTGTACTTTCCGTCCTACTATACCATTTCCTAACAATTCAGGACATGTAACTCGCCGTCGACGGGTGAGTGTATCACGTTGTGTTCGATAGTAACCAGTAATTGCAGGATGTTCGGAGGCACCGAAAGATGGAGGGATAGGGCAAGGGATATGGAACCACTCATTAATTGAAAGGAAGGGGGATGAACGACGAACACAAGAAGGGGCAGACATGAGGCGAACCGATGAAGTATGTCGAGCAGTTGCTTGTTGGTTTCCGGAGGTATGATGCGGGGAGCAAAGCTTAACGTTTAGAATCTGGGGCCCCGCACCGGGGAGCAAAGTTTAACATTTGAAATCCAGGGCCCCGCACTGGAGAGCAAAGCTTAATGTTTACAGGCTTTTGCCGCAGCGAACATAATGCACATCAGTGTTGCTTTGCCTGGACAACTTCCCAAATCAACGATGCCGACCAGGGAGGTAATTTCTATATTGCAGACTATGGAGTGAAGGTAGAACCTTACACTGACATCGCGAAAAAGGATCGGAGTCGTCTGCAGCAGCTGTTGAAACTGCTATCGGCCAAACTTTTAGCCGCTATCAATTTACTACCAGTAGGTGAAAAGCAATGTTCCTAACAACCACTTAACAAGTACGCAACAACTATACTCAAACGGGAAATTCCTTGGAACTCCCCTCAACCAGTAAGCTTAAACCCTTTCTCAAGTCCGAAAACCTGAGGAGCTTCTTCAAGCCGGAAATCACCTCGAAACTATCCCAACCGGTCAGATCGACCGCCGGGCAATCTACAGATCTGTAGTTCGGTCAGATGCGGTCGAGCTTTTTGAATACCGTCCTTGGCATGGCAAGAAGGAGGATGTCAAAATCCGAGATGAAGACACTGGCGAGCTTATTCTTCTAGTCATTCGAGACTCCTGCAGCACTGATGCTGTGTTGAAGTGGGCCGTTGAGGTGATGTAAGTTGGCATGGGCATCAAAGAAGGGTATTCACTTGGACGATTCAGGCAAGCTTGCCATGGATGGCTATACGGCATGCACTATCAGTAATGTGGGCGAATAACTTCTTGCGAAAACAAATAGCTATTATCCGCTACCGAATAATCTGTCACAGTTCAACTTCAGCTGCAGCAGTGTTTTTGCACTTATGTGGAATATGATGCGAAATCAATTGCCAGAAGAAGTTCTTCATGGTCTGTATAGCTTGATTATAAAGTGGGATATACCGGTTACTATGGATAGCGATGAACAAATGGACAGCTATTATGGATTTCAGCACCCCAATGGCGATTATTACGAATTCCATGATTGCTGACTTGCAATACCACAAGGCAACTTTGCAAAGGATCATGCAAGGTTTAGACTGGTCAGATAAGGCGTTCAAAGTTTGAATATGCAGCTATCTGCCCTAACGATGGATATCTGCAGACATCTAAAGATATCCGGCGGTTATCTAGGGGTTGTGGAAGACGCGGGTCCGTGAGAGCGGTGATTTCAATAAAAAAAGAACCTCAGCACGTCTGCAAATATCTACATCCCGATCAGATCAGTAATGGTGGATCGGCCAGATGTGATTTTATGAAAGTCGTCCTTGGTATACACCAGCCCGGCAGCAATCATATCTTACCAGACAGACTGGTTAGGAACATTGATGATAAGGCACTGTATCAACTCCCGCATCGGATATATGGGACTTAGTGGCGCGTGTTTCACTGAACGCGTGAAACATTTGGGATCCAGAAGACACAGTGCTCTTTATCGACAAACGAAATTTCTAATGGCTCAAAATCTGAGCTAAAGTCAATATTGAAGCTGCAATTCAAAATAGCTAAGATTGCAATTGATGAAATCGGTCATGCTACTCACAGCTTTCGATAATATTTTAGCCTACAGAACAAACTTAGACAGAACTCTAAATTTGATGCTGGCAAAATCGACACCCTCATTCATAATCACCAATAGAGCCCGCTTGAGGTTGCTACCTTCCACCAGTTTATGTGGGACCCCGACCTTAAAGGTTCCAGTCAGAATGACTTATTTGGAGAGCTCTGTGAAGAGCTAGGGCTTCGGAGGACAAGGAAGTTGCAGAAATTCGGATATTTTCAAGCAAGTCTCAGATCTCAAATCTAGGATGGGGGTCGCTACCCTACTCTCAGATCACTATCCCACACGTTCCACACTTCCAACTACACATTTTTCCACACGCAATGTTAAACATCAACACCAACACACAAGACAGTGGAAAGGACACCACTTCATCTCCACCTAAACTAAGAGTGGGAGTGGTTCTAGAACCGACCTACCCCCCGCCGGCAGCTGCTCTAGTTTCAGCCGGCTCTGTCAAATGGGCTAGATTGTAAGGGTCATCCCCACGTGATCCGGGTTAGGGTTGACTAGGCTCTCGGATGACATATGTTCTGACCCATACGCCAAATATTTCTGTAGGCCTATGGGTCGACCCATATGCCAAATAGCTTACTTGGCCGGTAGGTCAACCTACTCACCAACCGAGGACCCCGACCCATATGCCAAGTAGAAGGTTGGGGAGGTGGTTGGGAGCAGCGATGAAAACCTTGCAGCCAATTTATCACAATCTTTAAATTACCATCTCCATCTCCATCACCGCACCGTGACCCTATCTGTATCACATTATGCAATTTAAAATGTCTACCTCCACTTCAAGTTCTGCCACTGCTGCTGCTGCCGGCTTTGAGCTTGCAGCATCTATCCTCGGCGCTCCTGCAACTGCAAAGTGGCTTGTACTGGTCGCAGCAGATGTAAGAAAATCCAGGTTCAATGTTCAATTCACTGCCACTCCGATGAGCATGAGTAGTTTCTTCTATGAGCAACACAAAAAAAAAGCTCGTTTCAAGTGTAAAAAAATTGATAGAGTGATTAGAGGGTAATTAAATAAGAGAAGCAGTCCTGTAGATTTTAAGGACTGTCTACTTAAGTAAAGAATTCAAAAGGGTAATGATGGTGATGGGGCTCAAATGGTAGTCTCGTGACGCTTTGTTTTTTTGCTAGCGCAGAGGCAAAGAAACGTCTAAGACTGCTCAAATGACGAGAATGCGAGACTCAGGAAGGTAGGGTTCGGCTGAGAGATCTAAAGTTTTTGGATATTTCTCTAAGCGAGCGCGAATTACATCCCAATACCGCCCCCTAAAACCTTCGCGCAAATTCACCTCCGGTTCCCACGTAGGCTTCTTGTATCTGACCCACTTCACTAGACACTGGCTCAACTCCATCTTGATGCGGACATCGATCCACTTCTCCACTTCAAATCTCCATAAAGATGCTGAAAATTGATACCGATGGTGTGATGGTGTGATTGTGACGAAGTAATTGGGTGGGTGTGCAACTTGGGATAATTCTCACGATCATAGACTGGGAGTCGGAGTGGATAATCGATCTATCCTCGTTGATGCCGAATTCACTCATAGGATGGATAAGGCGAGCCATTCTCATGCAACCTACTCCAAAAGTCCTGCAATCAACATTTCAAAACCGGAAAGTCTTAACCATGCGAAGAAGTGAGAAACCTTTATGACCATAAGGAGCTTCTTGATCTTCAGATTCCAGATGCATATTGCGCCTAACTCAGAACTTTCAACACTGGAGTTTTCCGCGCACGTACCGCCTTCGGATCGAAGTTGGTGTACTACAGAATTTCTTATAGCCGTGCTGTTAGCTCTACCGCGCTGGAAGAACATATCTCACTCCCGACTGGCGCTGGTGCCAGGCCAGTCGCCATTCGCGCAAATACGACGAGCCCATTCGATTCGTATTAATACGACGGGGGTTCTACTTGGTCGCCACGGGGTTGGATGGAGCCCCCGCCGAAGTAGCGGTATTGGTATCGATATCGGTAGCGGCGGTCTTGAGAATTACCGGACCAGGGCGGCGAAAATTGTAGGAGTAAAATGCTGCATTGAATCACTATGGTGCGACATGTTGTTATGTTGCATGGTGATCTTGCAAGCTCGAAAAAGTTATACTGCTGCATACACTTATGTATGCGTTCGTGATCGTCAATATTCTAAGAGATTTTACCACCTTGTTACCCAAATATGATGCTCGGCAGGATTCGAGCAGGGGAATTTGCGAAGCAGCCAGGGCTTTCGTAGTGGATTGTTACTGCGACGTCACAGATCTGCCAAAGTCTGACAAGGCGTTGGTTCCTCAAATAACCTCTGAGGATACCCTTTCAAATGCAGATAAAGTCGAACTTGCGGATAGTATCTTCGAGGTCGACCTCGCGAATGTGGGGGTGTATCTTCGCGGCGTTTCAGCGCATACCGCTGCTTGTCCCTGCCTAACTTGTGGTACATCAGGACCGTAACTTCGCGAATTTTGATGTCTTTGTGTAGGTTTACATAGTTCGCGGCGAGTATGAGCATGACGCGTAGGTAATGGTTTTGCTGGACTGCTAGTACTTAGTTATGGTGTGGTGATGGTTATCGCAATGATAGAGTGGTGGTCGGGCGATTATTTTGATATAATTACGGGCATGAAGGAAACCAATGAAATGGAGAGATCAATGCCCTTGCTCTAATGTTGTGAGCTATTCGTGGTAGCCGCCCATCCATGGACAGGGCGGTTCCATGAATGGGACAACCAAAGTCTTTGCTTCTCTTCTATATATCTTACATGTCAGTTGTCTTTGCTTCGCTTCCATATATTTCTTTTACAATCAGTTGGCTTCGCTTCACTTCTATATATCTCTTACCGGTCAGTTAGTTTCTCTTTTATAAATCTCTTTTACAAGTCAGTTGGCTTCGCTTCGCTTCTATAAATCTCTTCCATCTTGAAGAGCTTTGTATTGTGGGGAATTATTGGTTTTGCTGGTTTCACCGATTTCACTGGTTTTGATGGCTTTGCTGGCTTCACTGGCTTCACTGGCTTCACTGGCTTCACTGGCTTCACTGGCTTCACTGGTTTCACTGGCTGCGCTGGCTTCACTGGCTTCATCTGTAATTATTTTACTCAGCTAACTTTACCATCAATTATATTACTGGCTCCCAAAACTTAGTCTTCTTAGTGGTACAAACTTAATTTAAGTCTTTTTTTTTGGTTGGAACCGCCCTGTCCATGGATGGCCGATTCCACGAATGGGACAGAACACTAACAACACCTTACCTTCGCACATTACGCTACCAACTAGCCAGCACACGTTATACCCATCCAATTTACTCTACTTATTCTACTTGATGGCCGCTACGCTGCTGCTCGACCTCCTACACACGATGGCACTGTCTAATTGTTGTTAGCTCTGGCCTCGCCCATTTTACCCTGGATGGCCGACCTCGCTAATTGTTAGTGGCCATCGCCTACGCAGCTACCCGCCGTATGGATCGTATGGATGTTCGCTAGCTACTAGTAGAGTACTCACACAGTGCAGCATATGAAAAGATGGATCGAGAAACCCGGCACTCGTACAGGCCTATCGCGAGTACTCGGGTCAGACGCCCCATTTCTAGAAATCGATACGTACTTAAGTACATACTATGTACAGGCCTGTCGCGATCGCGAGTAGATACCCTATGTACGTATCCATTCCATACTCTGCTACCAGGGTAGAGCCGTAGGAGTATCTTAAAATCTCCTAGATATGTCTCCAAGGCGGGGTTTTTCTAATATCCGTTGCTGTCATTTTGGCACAGGGATAGTAACTAAGCTTCTTTCTCGGCCCAGCGCCCTTGCAATTATTCTAAGCCAACCACCATTCACAGTCGTCCCGATATAAAGGCATTGCACTTACAATCCCATCTTATTCCTCCCACTTTCATTTATCAAACATGTACCTCACCACCCTCCTCCTCCTCCTCCTCCTCCTACTCCTCCTCGTCACCCATCTCGTCCTCGCCATCCCATACCTTAAACCTTCCTAGCACTCCCCGCCCCCACGTTGGTTTCGCATCCCGCGCCTAGAGCGCGGAATAGATCCCCACGGCCCTCATCCTACCGACTTCGACCACGACAACGGAGAATCTGTGACTTTCAAGGAGGACAGTGATTTTGCGGTATGGGTTGCTGCACAGAGCGGGTTGAAGAAAAGGAATGCACAGAAAGATGGGACGAACATCGATGTGTATTTTTTTCTTTTTTCCCTAACCTTTTGGAGGAGCAGTGCGAGGTTAATAAGGGATACAAACACAGCCTCTGGACGAAGAAAGGGTGCACGGGTGATGGTACGCATTTTTATAGCCTCAGGTTTGGGAAGCAATATTTTGTGTACGTATGTACCCACGCAGTCCGGTAAGAGGATAAACTAAAAAAAAAAACAGTGCGAATACCGAGTGGGTATCAATATCGCAGAACGACCACGGAAGGACGCCGTGGACGGAGAGTATATATCTACTGAGATGGGTCATCGGGACGACGTCGTGTAACATTTTGTTTCCGAATGGAACGATTATGTAGACAATGTGGATGGATACTGCTATAGTGATCTTCCGCTATTTACGTGTATTAATGTGAAGCCGTATTCATAGGGGGGAAGAGGGGGGATGAGAATTATGGATGATATATATGTTCCGACCCATTGGTAAAGCGATTAACCTATTGGCAAAGCGGCCAACTCTTTGGCCTATTGGTCAACCCACTCGCCAACAGGACGACTCGCATTGACTCTTTTTGGGCATTCGGCTTCTCCTTTGGAAACTCAACGAATTTTTGTACTCTCTAACTTTCCCAGTACTACTGGTACTGGAACAGCTGATGTAGATGCTGTAGTTGGGCGAACCCAACAGAGGTGTCAGTGGGGAAGGTGGTGAGAGCAAAAGAAGTCATTGTTATAGTCAGGATAATTTCCCATAGAGTTGGAGGCACAAAATAGTCACCATTATGAAGAAGACAGTTGTGATGATGTGGAAGTTCAAAAGTTGAGAGAAATAGTGTTTCACTGCACCTTCCCAACCTCCTCCCAATATCTTACTTGGCACCTCGGTCGGTTCAATCGGTTGGCATATGGGTCGACCCGTTGGCCAACAGGAAAATTTGGCGTATAGGTCGGAATATATGTATGAAACTAAGTTCATCGGATCCTTGAGGTAAAGTAGAGTGTAGAGTATGTATGTCCGCTAGTTACTGTTATAGAGCACTCATTTACGCGTTAAAGATATCTGTCAGGACTGGAAAACGGGAACGGTGTTTAGAGGAAAGTCACCTCCGGTGTGGTGGGAGGAGACGGCTATGAAATGCATGCTGGCTGGCTAGGTGGCTTCGGATCCGGTCAACGGTATACTGGCGGTTCAAGGAAACAAGGAAGATGATATGGAATTCTCGGCTAGGTCTCAGATCACAGGTTCGTGTTAGAGGGGGTCGTACATAGAACGGCGTCACGATACAGGAGCTTGGTGTACTCATGGTTTAAATCATAGCATATGATAGGCTAGCCTAGTTGGCTGAGCATAACGCAAAAAACACCAGGTGTAGGTTTAAAACTTGTAGTGCTGTGAACGCTGAGATCGTGGGTTAGAAACCAAATAAATGGTGCTGTAAACATTGAGATGGCTAGAAACTTACAGAGATTTTATCCTTCGTTCTTTCCCCCAAACGTAATTCACTAAGTCATTCTACACTGATCCTATGTTTGGGGATATTATGTATCCGGTACCTATATTTTTCCATGCTACAATCCACTATATTCTCAGCGCGATTCCTCCGAAATGAATACAGTTAGCCCTTGCTATAACAGACGCCAAAAATCCAGCCTTTTTCGTTCAGTACAGCAAGGGTTCGGTATAAATATCGATTAATAAGCACTTTAGTCACATGTAGCTACCAAACCTGGTATATACAGACAAAACTTAGCCCACTAGGAATGTGAGACTAGGGGGTTTCCGGTGTCTTAGGTACCTAATTCGGTATAAAGCACCTTGGCATCCATTATAGTAGAAATTATTTGTATGTGAGCTGGGGTTAATTTTTTCAACAATGTCATCTGGTCTGTTATAAGCTAGAATCCGGTATAACAGGTGGTGAAGGGACTTTTGCTCTCAGAGAATCCGATACAGCAGGGTTTCCGGTACGCCGCGGTACGGTATAGCAAGGGCTAACTGTAGATAAAAGCTAAGACTTTCCATCGAAGCATGCTGGGGATAAAGCGTGAATTTCAAAATTTGACCGGATATGATACCGGTATACGGCGACCTCCGTCTTCAAAAACCTGGCCCTTTTGTACTCTATACATACCCTGACCTATAACCCCATGGATAAAAAAACCTGGACAAATTTACATAAAAATCTCACTTTGTCCACATGCATGGAAACAGGATTCCTATCCGATGCGAGATCATGTCACCAGGTATTTTAGCGGTAAAAGACGCTGCTATATCTAACCTACCTGTGAGAGAAAGAGCAGGAGTGAGAGCTAAAACCATTAAGGCGCGGGGGCCCCGTAATGGTGCGAAATATCCGACGATAATGGAGCTAATAGGCTTTCGGTCACCACGGAGTCAGACGAAGCCGAAGTGAAGACTAGAGCCGAAAGCTAAAGCGGAGAAGTGGAGATGGTCCGATACATCAACTTTAGAATAGGAGTCTGCAGTAGGAAGACATTAAAAGAATCAGAGTCGTGATTGAGAGAGATGTGCATTCTACTTGAGTAGTAACTATAGTCAGACAGACTTGACGTCCAAACCTACACAACCACAGAGATGACACTAGTTATAGTGATGACAGGGCGGGAAATTGCGAAGCCACAATTTCCAGCCACATCTTACATATGATAAGTAATGCCGGCGTACCTGTGGGTAGTTAAATCTAAGCAGTGGCTAGTATAAATCCCTCACTGGGCCAGCATACCCTCACAGCGATGATATTGACATGGTATGGATAGATTGGGTACGTATCTCGCTCATTGAGTAAGCCTTCGAGTGATATCAAATGTATAACTGCGGAATGAAACCCCCAGACTTTAAATCTCGACTGGCCAATTAAGGATAAGGAGTATAACCTGGGAAGATATCAATACTGCAAGGATGATAGCTTTTGTAGATGAAAATGATCGTTGTCGTCTCCGCAGTCATAAATATTCAACATAAATGATAGCAGTCATACAGGGGTGTACATATGTGTGTTGACGTCATAGCCATAGAGTGCACAGCCAATTTGATCATGAACAAACAAACTATTCAATAAATAGATGCATCAAGCATCAAGCAAACAAACTAGTTAATAAACAAATAAGCAACAAAAAATGGTATTCCAAAACTCTCCGCAGGTCCTAGTATGGGGAATCCACCAGCGCAATTCCAAACCTCTTCTCTTCCACATCTCTCGCCAAGCTTCGACAACTACCAGGTTTTCTTCCACACCTTCTCGTCAAGCTTCAACAACTCCACCGAAGAGTCCATAAACCCTGAAACTAAACGACCTTCCATCTCCAGCTATTTACCCTGTTTAGTCTCGATTTGACGTTCACCCATTAAGTAGGGGAAAAAAGCATCTTATCGAGACTAAACCCGACTACTCAGCGCTTTCCCCTTGTTGGAAAGCAACAGCACTCTCCTGCTTCGCACTTTCCCCTTGTAGTAAAGCAGCCTCCTGTTTCGCCTTTTGCACTTGCTCGAGCAGAGCAACAAGCTCCAATTTCGCGTTTTCCACTTGCTGCAGAGCAGCAGCGCTCTCCAGTTTCGCCTTTTCAACTTGTTTCAAAGCATTAGAACTCTCCTGTTCCTTGTTCCTCCTGTTCTTTAGCTCCTTAAGTCCCTTGAACTTCTTAGTTCTGCTGCCGATTCTCTTGTGTTTGGCGCTCTTCAGATGGGCTTCCCATTCCGGAACGCTCGTGCAAATGACATTACAAGCCTCGCAAGTGCGCCGACCCCAAAGATCCGGTCGTTGCGAGATATCGTAGTCTCTTTTCGGCGTGAGGCATGATTTTGCGAGTGGTGACATCGCCAACGGGTCTGGGAGTTGTTTCTCAGCGAGAAACACTAGCAATCACATTAGAATATAGGGATACGCAGTTCAGTTTGGAGTTTTCTTGCCTTCGGTGATAGAGACGGCTGGCTTTACGATGTTTTCGTCGTACTTAGGAACATCTGTCGAATCGACTAGAAACAAACTTCCAGGGGAAGTTCCTAAGCCACCTTCGGCAGGTTGTAGCGCATTGAGAAACTTTATTCTGATCCACCGAACTTGCATCTTTGCGTACCGTTTGGTTGCAGTCTTCATTTCCTCGATAGCTTTGTCCTTCGTCTTCTTCATTTCCTTTTCGTTCGCAAGGCCAGCTTTTCGCATCCTCAAGAATGGGAGGAACTCCTTGAAGCCGATACTCTGCCAGATACCAGAATTTAGACTCACGGAATTCCCGCCAAGAGATTCATATAATTTCTCCATCTCTTCGATTTCTTCCCACATTCCAGAGTTGATCATCTTCCCCACTCGTGAATCTAGTCGCATGCGTAGAGCATCTGTCTCGGCGTGGACCCAGAATATCAAGTTCCGGTGTTTCGATGGGGATGAACTCGTCTCTGACGATTGTGACTTTGCCGCTCGTTGCGCTGCATACAATTCGCTCGCAGTCTGCTTGCATCCGGAAGCATAATAAATTTCGAGGGAGCGACGGATCTTGCGCCGGTCATTGGGATGCCACCGTGCTGCAATAACAGGATCAACGGATTTGAGTGCAGCGTAAATTTCATTGGTAGGTGCATCTCTGAAGTACAACTTATCAGCCCTGGATCGGTCTTATGGTAAGTTGGATGAAACGAGGGGATACTTGCAGGATGGGATGTTTTTCTGCCAGATTTACTTCCGCTGGTGGGAGCGGGTGTTTGCTGTCGTCGTCATTTGCAACCTCCATTTGGTCGTCGTTTTGGGAAGCAGGAGGCGGAAACAGTAACGTCTGTATATAATAGTGTGTCCCGCCTACTATAATGGGCAACCGTCCTCTCTGTCGGATATCTTGAATCTTGCAAAGATCAGTTTCTCCGACCGAACAGTTTATAAATCAAGTGTAGACCAACCGTTTTCTCGGCTTCATTCACAAACCGACCAACTTGCCACGCATCCTTCGTGTCTAAGAAACCAAGCAGATGGTGAGGAACACCCTTCCGCTCATCGTCCGTGATTTTGTTTGTGATAATGGGCAGGCCCTTGTACATCTGCATTGCATCTGCATTGATAACTTCCCCATTGAAGGCGAGAGCAAGTTCCACAGCGAGCTGATATCAATAAGCGATGAGACAACCCAAAAGGTAAGAAAGATGATCACCTGGGACTTTCCCGTGCCTGTCGCTCCGATCACAGATATCAGAGGTGGTAGTGTTGCGGGTTGAGCTTGCATTTTCTCTGCTGTGGTGTTGGTTGCTCTGAAGATTATGCGCAGAACGTTTTGTGCAATGGAGCCAGTTGCTCTTAGGAGATTGCACAGGACATTCATGCCTGATATCATGAGTGATTTATTGCGATACCCATCTACTCCTAGTCCATTTTTGGCGGTGAGCCCATCGTTGGCGTTGTTGTCTCTGGGGGGTGTAGTATCGGCTGTATCGGAATAGTGCATGTAACCCCGAGTAAGAATGAACGAATCGTAGAGACGAAAGGAGTGCCGTAAGTTTGCGGTTCGAGTCAGAAGCTCGTGATCGAAGCGTAAAAACGAGCTGCTGCGTGTGTAGACTATCTACATGTATAAACTAAGTTTTGCGATATAGGTTGCCCTAACCCTTTGAGCCTCATACAGGCCTTGGCCAAATGACGTATTTGATCGAGTACGTACCCATCTGAAACTGAAACATGTTTAACACCAACAACCTCAAACCTTTTCTCAACGTCACTTACCGAACCCAAATCTCAAATATCAATCAACATCACAATCACCTGAGACTCTTGTCGAGGCAATGCTAGGATACAGTCGACTAGTAATTGCATCTAGTCTTAGTGTCAGTAAGCACTCAGCTACTTACGGCATTTTTGGACAACATACTGGTATTCGTGAGCTCAGATTATTCCGCGAGGCACGCATCGGAAGGATTTATATCGTTAGAAACCTCTTTTCACAGCATCTCGACTGTTTCGAGCGAATCAAGATGGGAGGTGACACACTTATTCTAGGTTAGGTTCGATCGGACGCATTTTCCCCGCAACGCGGAAGCACTTGTTGAATGGGCGTTAATCGAGATTGGGATGCTGTCGGGTTCGATCCTCACTAAAGTACCCACGTTAGAATAACTTTTCTAGGCAGCCTTAGTCCCGAACTTGGGAGCTCTACTGTAGGGGCAATTCAGTTCAGAAAAACATTCGAACTTTACCAATGATAGTTTTCTGGGATGTCAACGACATAAATCCATCAACTTCACATCGTTTTTAGACACTGTGTTTTTGGCTGTCGTGCTGGAGGTTATATCTTCGCCACACTCAATATCGGAAGGAAAGTATGACTTTGAGCCTGCTTTGGGTATTGTGGAGAGAGATGAGGATCGAAACCCGTACGCAGTTAAAGAAAACCAGAGGCACGCGAGCCGATCCAGACTGCCGGAACAAAAAACATTGAGATTCGACGTTCAGGTTCACAGTTCGACCCTTGCAACTCCGCATAGTATGGTATGCTTCTTAGAGTGCTAATATGTACCCAAAGCCCAACCATCAGCTACGTGCGATCGAAAATCTGGCGCAAGTTATGCATGTATAGTAGATGAAGTACCTGAGCTATGCATGGGTTTATATTATCCCCACAATCTGTTTACCACGATTTAATTGCAGGCTTTCGGACACCAGAACTGCCGATGAGACTTACTCTACATATGGAAGTCATTTAGACGAAACGGTATTGCAGATCCCGCGTATCCGGGCGGAACCTATGCTCCCCGCCGGTTTGAGCAAACATCCCAAAGAAATAGACATCGGCCAAGCACGATGATCCAAATGCTCCCTCGAACGACATGGATTTCAGTGATGCCCAATATGACCACACATCTCTGGCGAACCATCTCAGTGGGCAGCACAGCATCTCTTGCGAGTGATGA
The DNA here is from genome assembly GCA_015178995.1 of Trichophaea hybrida. Classification (NCBI taxonomy): domain Eukaryota; kingdom Fungi; phylum Ascomycota; class Pezizomycetes; order Pezizales; family Pyronemataceae; genus Trichophaea; species Trichophaea hybrida. The sequence goes on from WHVE01000158.1 coordinate 147,313, forward strand.
CAGATGAAAGAGTGGACGGAAGATTTTTTTCGTCGACTTTCCCGAAAAGTTGTCGATAAGGGATTCATATGAGTGTTCCTGGAGAGGAGAGGTTTACTTTCAAAAATAACTTGTTTAATCTAATAAAGTAGGTATATGTGAAAAAAAACAAGAGAAGAAACCATTTTTTATCGCCGTTTAGTTGGTAATACAAAGCGCCATCAGTCATCTTCCCCGCTCTCTACGCTCCATCTAGTTCGTATAGCACTAAGTATAACTACCGACCTCTCTTCGGCGCCAATTATTTCATCCGCCTTGTCTTTTAACGGTTGTTTGATGCGGGGAGAATACTTTTTGACACCCCAGCAAGTTCTCAACTAGTCGTTATGGGAATTACTAGGTTCATTCGCCACTCTTGGACGACTCACCGAAAAACCTTTTTTCATTTCAGATCACATCATGTGAACCTGCCGCCACTGTCTGAAGAGATTTCCTCACCCCTGACAATATTTGGATGGCGATCATGATCAGCCCTGTGTGCGGGTGGAAACCGCAGGAAGAAATTTAGGCTGGCCCATGCAATGCAGGTTACATATGCGATGCGGAACGCCTCGTGATTGATCAATTCTGACACGAGCAGCGGCACTGCAGTAGCAGCTGGGGCAACAGACCGTTCCGGCCCCGAAAACTCTACGCAGCTTTGGAGCTTCGCGGTTCTGTTTCTCGTTTACTTTATTTGTTTATGAATCTATCGGCTTTATCTGGTATCAGGAGGGTAGTGTTGGTGAACGGGACGATATCGGGTTATCGGTAGAATGGGGTGAGCGAGGCTTATCGGTTGGCAGCGATAACGTCATGAGTGTTGCTGAGCAGGGAACGATCAAATATAAAAAACTGGCCTTGAAGATGACAGGCTGTGTGCGAGCTGCTGCACATAATTGCGACCGAGACTCATCACCTGTGGGAACAACTCTAGCTTAATGTGCTGACTGTTTCACTACCAGGATTGAAAGAAAAATTAAGAACGGTCGTCCACACGCCGCATTTTTGTGTTTATCTCGTGGATTTTCCGACGTCCGAACTGTAGCGTAGGAGCTTATAGTGACGAGAGCGAGCTCCAGCGCCCAACGGCGAAAAATAGGCTCCGTGCACAACCGAGTGCGACGTCGCTAACCGTTTGGAGCATAGTACGCTGATACCTCTTGCTTTGCTTCTTCTTCATATCCCTCTCCACCTCACCACCGCCCACCACCACCACCACCACCACCACTAGATATCATCAAGGGACCTCTGCACTCCTGCTTGTCAACTTCTCTGTTCCTCCCTATCCGCCCATACTGCGCCTTACTTTTTGCTATCTTTCCATCCTCTCCGACCACTCACAACAACAGCTACTATCCGATTGATCAACCTGATGTCTGCCTGAACCCTCTTTTGTTTCCCCACCACTATTATTTCGTTTGTTTGACGGTTGAGCCCTCGCGGTCGTTCTGATAGTATAAGTCGAGCTTTCCCTGAGGACGTCGAGGCTCTTCTCCAGTCGCCCTGATCTGATTCCTGTTGCATTGACCTTTGGAACTTGGAGCTATGTCGTATAATGATGATTCCAGCTCGACAAGGTCTAAGACTCCCGCCAACGAGGGTTCGTACTTCGAAGGAAGCCCGCACAACATATCGCCGTCCTCGAAAAGCCCCGGTATAAACATTCCTTTGCCCTCTTCATATGGCTCCACTGAAGGTCGACCACGACGGTATATATCAAAGAAAATTTCCTTTTGCCCCCCCGTCAATACAATTTCTGTTACGTATATATGTACAATTTTACGTAACTATTTCAAGGTGAACCAGGGGGCTGACGTTTGTTTAAAATTTTAATCTAGATCCTCGTTTGGTCTCTCTGAGCTGCGCCATGTCGGGGGTGTCAATTCCATAGATGCCTTCGCTCGTTCATGGACTCGTGCGGCCCATTTCTTGCAGATCACCCCTCAACAGTCGTATATTGAGGTCCCGCCTCATGGGCCCTATGTTGATGACGATACGGCAAGCCACGGAGAATCGGCGCTGTTGGATGACGAGACGGACCATGTACCCGCTGAATACACACACCTCTACCCTTCCTTTCCGTCTGCGAACTATGGCTCTCTTGGACACCCTTCACGAGGGGCAATGCCAACCGAGGGGTTGCGTGGTAGTGTCATTCGGCATGCGGAAGACCTGTACCACGAGCAACAACAGGCTATGGAGGAGGTGGGTAAGGATAAGGAACGTGAGCCTATACTAGTCAGGACTGTTGAGACGGAGCCAGGGGTCGTCCAGCAGGTGATTGTTGGCCAGAGTACCCTACCGCAGACAGTGTTCAATAGTGTCAACGTCCTGATAGGTATTGGTTTGTTGAGTTTGCCGTTGGGTCTGAAATACAGTGGCTGGTAAGCTATGGCATATTCATTCAGTCTGGAATGATTTGCTAATGTGCTGCACAGGATTATTGGTATGTTTTTCTTGGGCGCTTCAGCATGGACTACAAATTACACAGCAAAGTTACTAGCACGTTGTCTCGAAAAATCACCCAATCAGGCACTCGTAACGTACTCGGACGTCGCGTTTTTGGCATATGGTCAGACAGCGAGGATAGTGGTCTCAGTCTTATTTTCTCTGGAACTCATTGCCGCATGTGTTGCTCTGGAGGTGCTGTTTGCGGATTCACTACACTCATTGATTCCGTCAATCAGCGTCGTAAGTTGGAAGATTATCGGCTGGTTTGTCCTGACTCCTTTAAGCTTTGTACCTCTGCGGGTATTGAGCTTTAGCTCCATCCTTGGGATACTCAGTACCACAAGCATCTTCCTCATTGTCTTTTTCAATGGGTTGTTGAAACCGACTCATCCAGGCAGTCTAGTCGACCCAGCACCTCAGTACCTCTTCCCACAGAGCTGGCTTACTCTACCAATAGGCATTGGATTGTTGATGGCACCTTGGAGTGGACATAGTGTTTTCCCGAACATCTTTAAGGATATGAGACACCCGCACAAGTTCAACAGAGCTGTGAACATAACCTTCTGGTTCTCCTATTTGCTGGATGGGTCTATGATGGTTGTTGGACTTCTCATCTGGGGAGATGGTGTGATGGATGAGATTACAGCGAATGTTCTGAGCTTCACGGGCTATCCGGAGTCGACGAAATTGGCAATGGTAGTTATTATTGCAATCATTCCAATAACTAAGACCCCATTAAAGTAAGTGGCTACGAGATAATGTTTGTGAAACCATTGCTAACGCAAACGTAGTGCACGGCCTATCATAAGCACTTGCGAGATCTTGCTTGGCGTCGATGCTCGGTCTCTTGCTTATTCAGAGAGCGCCATAGGGATGACAAGCCTCACCAGGTCAATCATTAGGGCCGCCATCCGCATTATTATAAATATCATTTTCGTTATCATCGCAATCCTTTTCCCATCGTTTGATGTTATCATGTCATTCCTTGGCAACGCACTCTGCTTCTCGGTCTGCGTGATTCTACCGTTGATGTTTTACCTCAAAATCTTTGGAAATGAGGTCAGCACAAAGGAGAGAGTCTTTGCCTGGTTCTTGATTGTGGTCTGCTCAATTCTGGGGGTCGTTGGTACCGTATTTGCGTTTATTCCGAAAGAAATTTTAGGGATGTCATGATAAAAATGGCGGTTATGACTGATACGTATAAAAAAAAGGGAGGTTCGGGGGTCTTTTGTTCCTTCAGTCGTTGAATTGATTCTAGCGATTGTTTGATTCAGTTTTGTGCTTATTCAGTTTGTTTCTTTCCAGAATGAACCTCTACGGTTAGCGTTATCTGGGGATGTGGTTATACTAGGTGTCTGTTTATAGGATAATAGCTGCTCGTCTTATATTTGGGTTAGAAATGATTCATGTAGATTTTGGACGTACACAGTCACAGTGATTGACAAAGGCGTGGATGCATCAATTAAAATGACTCGAAGTGCAACCTAAACTCCAATCCAGTAACCCCGAAACGCCGCCATGTATATATAACACCACCTTCCAAATCTCATGTATTATTTCTTCTGCACTGCTAATCCTCCTCTGGATGGTACCGGCGTCCCGCTGCGCCGTGCAGCCTCGGCTGCTTTAGCGCCTGACCCAATTGCAGCACCAGGCTGCAGCAAGCTCCCAGGATCGCCAAGTAATGGCGCGTGGTCATCCATAAACTCGCCACGATGGCGCTGAGAGAGGTTTAGAGCTCGCTGAAGTAACGTCGTGTCCTGCAGGAGTTGTGTTTGCGAAGTAGCAGGCTGTAAGGGAGTCTGTGTGGAAGGTTGTTGCTGTTGCGAGGATGACGGGGGCTGCTGTTGCGAGGATGACGGGGGCTGCTGCTGCGATGATGGTTCTGCCACGGGTTGTGGCAGGGACTCCGACGAACCAGAAGTCGATGTTGCTGCCACCGCGAGAGCCAGTGTTTTCCGCAGATCCCTGGTTATTGACAGCTACATTTCAGTTCCGTCAGTACTACCCACCCATAACGCGCAGAAGAAAACTTACGACACGATTCTGCAGCACCGCCCCCACGCTCGGTGCCTGGTATATATTCTCTCCTATGATGTAGTAGTCCGCAACGATGGACACATCCTCAACTTTGGCTTTCTGACCCGCTACCATAACCTCGCGCGGCGCCCGTCGCATTTGTTTTCGGATCACCCACACCCCGGATTCATCACTGCCCGCAGCAATCACGTATTCCGTCCCCCGGAAGCTTTTCAGCGCCTCGTCGAAGTCTGTTGGACTCTGGATGCGCGCGGCTGCCACGGGGTTGCGCTCGAGCTGCTGCAGGAGCTGGCCATTGGAGGAGGTACTGTCGAAGAAGGGAGAAAGGTAGAAGTAGTGCATCACTACTGCTGTCAGCGGGGGGGACGCCCCGAGGAGGGAGCGGGGAAGAGGAGGGGAGGGGAAGGGAGGGGAGGGGGAGGCTATCACCCATGTTGACGTTGAGCGGGCCGAAGTGACGGCAAAAGTTTGGATCGCGCCAAAGCGTCTCATCGATCGGAGTGCGTGGGCGCGGGATGGTCGCTGCCATGGCGAGTGGTTGTTGCTGGCGAGGCGGCGGTGATGGAAGGTTTCGCGTGTGGGGGGCTGCTCGTGCGCGCGAGAGATGAGGTCAAACCAAAGTTGGCATGGGTTAGGGATTCCCAGTTCAGGGTCTAAACAACGAACGAAAGCAAACGCGATGAAGTGTTCTCCCCTCCTTGTCGCTTTCTCACCCCCGCTCCCCTTTCCTTTATCAACAGGCCCAACCCCGGTTTTCCCATTTCCCTGCTTGTACTTTCCTACTTGCGCTTTTTTATCCATGGTTTTGCTTTTTCCCCGCTCCTTTTCTGTTGGGTTTATTTATTTTTTTCTCATGGATTTTGCGGGGTACATACAAGCTGCATGCAATGCATGCGCGTTTCGGTGCACAGAGAAAGTGGAATGATTGGGTTGGCACGGATCACGGATATTTAGCAGCTGCTTTTCTCGTGGTACGTACCTTTTTGAGCGGTTACTTCGGCGGGGTAAAAGGGCTGGAAAAAGCGCAGTGTCGTTTCGTTCGTTTGTCTGGAACACAATTGTGGGGCGACCGGTTGCTTTTGTTGCAAACGAAAGTTTCGATTTATAGGTTTGTGGGGTGTTGTGCAGCAGATAGATCTCGATTACGCAATAAGCATATACTGGGATCTTATACACCACCGATACAGAGCTTTTTGGCGATGATGGATAGCGCTTTCGCTCAAAATTCCAATGACACGATCTTATCTTATCTTTTCGTATAAGATTTTTCGTTAAAATGCACCGTGACGATGGAGGTTGGGCTGGGAAATAGGAATGGGGAAATGGGGATATGAGTTTTATTAATCAGAGATAGTGGCCGCCGGCGGAAGTTATCGGAGCTGAGCGGGATTTTTTATTTGGGGTGATACCGAATGGTTTGAGAGCACGTATCGTATAGTAGAACATTCTTGCATATATTAGGGGGAATTCGATCCCGTTCCTTGCTTTGCGACAATGATGGTTGGAGGCTGCGCTTACTGTTTATATATCGGATAGGCCCAATTGGTATATAAAACTGTAAATGGTAATATGCTGCTCATTCCCATACGTCCAACTAATCTCCGTGGGGGGGGCGGTTGTATGCGCGAAGATAGAATCTGAGATTTAAGGTTTCCGGACTTATGGAATTGGTGCTACAAGATTGCAAGATTGCTGAAAAAGCAGCCTAGTTCAATATTAATACTGCTGACTTCTAAAAAGATAGATACCCTTTTTTGTTTTGTGAGTCAAAAAAGGAACACAAAGCAGAAAAATGACGTTGGCTTATAGTGCATGTTGCAAAGTGAGTGGATCATATATTACAACATCTGCACTAACCTCCCATGGATTTATGGCCAAATTGAGTGAAAACGTGATCACAAAAAACGGCGGTACATCGCTGCACCCCCGCAAAGAAGCAATCCTATGATGCATCGAGAAGCTTCACAGGAGCTGGCTAGCCCGCCGGACCAATCATTACACTCGACGCCCCAGATGGTTGGATCCACTTTTGGTGTCACTTGTATCAGCCGCCAGATGTGAAGAACTTGTAAGCTCACATGCCAGCTCCGGGGAAGCGGAAGGCACATGGGTTGGTAGGAATAAGGTTCTGGGGCTTGGCCGCGCGGAACGAGAAATTTCGGCGACCTGCGCGGATGCTTTTCCGTTATTATGTAGATCGTCGGTAGAAAGTGGCCTGGTAAGGTGTGGCTGAATCGATGGTAGGTGATTGGTAGAGGTTGCGAGATGAGGTGGTTGACTTTGAAATCTACAGACGATGAACTACGGGAGTTGGGTGGAAATTTTCAAAGATGGTACGCAGGAAGTATGTTGCGTGGATTGGCTGTCTTATCCACAAGAGGAAACTTCCCTAGCCTGAGTAAATTAAAAAGCATTGAGAATCGGACGGCTTTACTCGTTAACAACATGCTAGGTGCTCAGTAGGTGAGAGAGCTATTTGGTGATGTAGACAGAGTGTTCACAGCAGACAAGGCGCAGGATGTTATGATGTAGCGTTGCCTGCCTTTGATATCACTCGGCCGTTCTGGAATTAATCAACCTGTGCTATAGTAAAACATGAGCACCCAGCTCTTTTGTATGTCCTGAGTATTTCGTCTTTCTCTGCTAGTACATACAAGTATTCACAGACACTATTTATTCCACATTGGAACAAACCATACCCAACTTCGTCCAGTACATCAGTTTTGCACAATGGCTTTCAGCTCCGCGACTTTGCTGGCGCTAGTCACCCGTCTGCTTTCCGCGGCAAACCCAAGTTCCCTTGCTTTCCCATCAAGACCGGGAATGTGCTCCGAGCAGGACGAATGCACCTCAGTGAATGGAGCTATCGCGAGGATATCGCGGACATTTTCGGGCTTGATTCCTGCACCGGGCATGATCGAAATCCTTCCTTGCGCGGCATCATATGCTCTACGCAAACAATCGGCTCCTTTTAACGCAGTGAGTGCGCCGCCCGAGGTTAGGATTCTCTCGAATCCAGCGGAAATCGCGAATTCTACCGCCTCGGCAAAATCGGGGACGAGATCGAAGGCTCGATGGAGAGTCATCCCGAGGCCCTTGGAATGCGCAACAAGACATTGAAGAACTTCTGTGTCAAGACTTCCATCTGCGCGACTAGCACCGAGCACGACGCCGGCAAGGCCCGTGGACCGGATCAACTCGATGTCGGCTAGCATGAGGTCGATGTCGGCGGGGGAAAAGACGAAGTCGCCAGCACGAGGGCGCACTATGGCGTAGGTGGGGATGGGTAGAAGTGCGGCGCGTTGCATGAGACTGTGGGAAGGTGTCAGGCCGCCTAAATCGAGTGCGGAGCAGAGCTCGATTCGGTCAGCGCCTCCGGAAACAGCAGCGAGCAGCCCCTCAGCATCGTCCACGCAGACTTCAAGGATGCGGTGTTCAGCTGACATTAGATTTCCGCTGGTCTCTGTCACACTTGGTCATATGGAGGAGATTTGAGATGGTGGTTATGCGCTGGAAAAACAGTGTGGAGAACGCATTTGCGGAGTTGGAATGGAGCATTTGATGGGCGTTGTGCTGCCCAATCGCATGTGCAGTTGTTCAAACGTTCCGTCTTAGTCAATATACTGGGCGGTTAGGGCTGAAACATCATTTCCAAAATGAGTCTCTTTTCATTCTCATGAAATAGGTACCATGATTGTCCTAACTTCGCCATACTGCATGTTGCTAGCTTTAGTAGCGCTCTTCTGTCGTATTCGAATCTACATCCGAGCCGCCACGTTCACTGAGGTTCACTTGTTTTCGGTGGCAGTGCAGGAAAAACAGCAGTTACGACGAGTTTTATCTGTGAACCCATCTTAAGACGTAATCAATTGTACGATTTACCTATAATAACCAATAATTAAGTTTGCAGATTTGTTTTACTTTTGTTGTGGACATCTGACCTCCTCGATCGCGAAAGGATGTCTTACATATCCGGATATCGGCGTTTATGGGAAGCGGCTTTCAATAATCGATCTCGATCAAACGTCCGTTTATCAAGAAGTGAAACCCCTTATTCCTTCCACATGTCCATATTGTATCGCCGAAGGTTTTTCATCCGTGTGACCCTCCTCCCCAGTCATTCGTAGCCGTCGGCCTATTGCTCCTTCATTCGTGAATTCGCTATAGTACACACCGTCGTGTTGCGTCCAGGCTATACTTGAAGGGCTCTGTTCTAAATTGACCTGATATTACCTTCCAAGCTAAATCCTATGATTGGGAACAACTGGCCAAACACATCCGTGGTAATAACTTAGCATATGGGACTGGAATATAAACATGCTACAGAGGTGTTTCCTGTTCTTAGAAAAGAAAATCTATCGCTCATTTTCAGCACTAAAGCACAGGCTGGTAATGTTCTCTAGAAATACTAAGCCCGTTGTCTACTCCTATAGATTGCCGCGCGCAACTACATACATACACTCCACATGTTAGATTGCTTATTATTTTGTGTAATGAGCGACTACCTGCCAAAGCAGGAAAAACAATCAAGGGATCTTACCCAGTAGCTCAACCAACGAAAGGGCCATCAGTACATCCAAGAGCAGCCATATGACGGGCACCAGCTGCGAGTAGGATAGATTCAACCTCATCGATCAAAGAAAAGACGAACTGAAAGTCTAACACAACATGAGCATTGCACATTGATATTTAGGATGAACTGAAGGCGTTCATCGTTAACTAACCAGCAGAAGATACGGCATACATCTGGTATGTCCTCTCAACCTTCTTCATGACGTTATATTTCGTGTAAAGAAGGGCATCCAATGGCGTTCCACTGACGCGCCACTTGCCTTTCGAGTTGACGATTTTCTCTGGCTGACTTTCGCGATAGGCATTGACATTTGCATGTCTGGTCACTAGAAATTCGGAAACCCTTGGGAGTATGGAAAGTGCAGCGTAGTGAAGCAATGTTCCCCCCTGTCTATCTGTACAATCAGAAATACCGAAGTCGGAGGAGGAGGTGAACAGGTAATCTTTCAAGAGACGGCAAAGCTCGGCATCGTATCGGCGCACTTTCTCGTGTCCGTGGCATATTGCGGGTTCTGCAAGTTGGTTTATCACGTCGTATTGTGCCATAAGCCAGGCCATGTCGTCCATCCCGCGGGTTTTCTGTCGTGGGTCCGAGCCTGCCTCGAGGACCATACTCACTACTTTCAGGCTCCCTGAGTATATCGCGCTGGACAGAGGAGTCCAATCCAAATTAGAACGTATGTCCGTACCGTGTTTGATTAAAGTTTCCACGATGGACTCTAAAGTTGCCGGATTTGCCGTCGGATCACCGGATTCTGGTAGAAGGCATAATGCATTCCAACCGAGGTTATTGCGTACGTTAGGGTTGGCTCCGCATGATAATAGGGAGACGACGGCGTCGAGATCGCAGTGACGCGCCGCAAGCATTAAAGGTGTCAATGTGCCCGGCCGTTGATTGTCTTCCGTCTTCCTACGGGGATTGTCAGGATGTGGAGATGTTAAAGCGTCAATGTTGGCGCCCATAGATTGAAGTATTTGGATGGTGTGGAAAATTTCCCGACGGCGAACAGATGGTGGACCAGCAAATACAACGCTCCAGAATCTATCCTGACGAAATGTGCGACCAAGGCGATTATACTGAAGCCGATGGATAGCCATATAGCCTTCCTCGTCGGCACTCGACACATCGAAGCCGTTTAGGTTTTCTCGAGCGATTGAAAGTAAAGTCCTCCAATCGTAACTTGCTACCGCCAGATCAATTGGCGAGAAGCCTTCGGGCGAGTATGTTGGCGCAGGTTTTGAGAAAGACCCTTGAGTGTTGTGACCTTCATAATACAAATCCCTGACGTTCATGTCGTACATGTACGGATCACATAAGTTACGTATATTAGGATCGGCTCTAAGCTTCAATAGTGTCGATATAGCAGTTGTATTCGAGGCAGAAACCGCCCAGTGCAAGGGAGTGCCTGGAGGCCAACTAAACGGAAAGTGATAGTTGATGACACAAGAGCGTACAAAGGCATTGATATCTGCACCTTTGGAGACTAAAATGCGCGCCGTGTCTTCAATCTGGTCAGTTGGAAATACATGGAGCCAATGGAGACATGATGTTCCGTCGTCGGCCGGGATAGACGCATCGATTCCCTGAGAGCACAATGTTTTCACTGATTTATAACATCCTGCCAGACAAGCCATGTGCAGCATTGATTGTCTGGATAGTCCGGTTGTGTATATAGATGTTTTCTCCAATGTGTTTAATTCCAATGTTGGCTTATTCTCCTCTGAGTCAATAATGGAGAGCTGGCTTACTGCATTAGCCCCAAAATCCCGAGTCAAAAGATCATCCATCGCTCGGTTCCATTCTTGCCGTCTTTCTTCCGTTGAATAGAATTCCTGGTAACCTCCTCCCTCTCGAAAGCTTACTAAAGCCTTTTCAGCTAAGACAGCATCCACCTCTTGTAGAACATTGGTCGCGATCATAGATCCTGAGCTTGCACCATTCACTAGCCATGTAATTTTCAAACTTTGATCATAGTCCGATGGCCACGGTAACTCATAAGAAGCCAAGACTCTACTCACAACCGCTTGAGCAGGGGTAAATCCCTTGTGCGCTGCATCAAACAGAGCTTTGATAAGCACTGAATCGAGTGAAGGCGGAATTTCATAAGCGATGGAACTGTAGGAATTTAAGAGGAAAATAGAAAAGAGCTCTGCGCCAGACATTGAGGCGCCATAGTCTTTGTAGGATTTTTTGGAGCCTTCGAGCAAGAATTGTTGGATGTCGGGAAGGCCCCATGGGTGTATAGCGTGTTCTCCTTCATTTTCAATCGCATCCTCGGTATCTTTAGCAATATCGTACTCGGCGGCCCTTTCAAGTTCGCACGTTACTTTTAAGATCAGTGTATAGAGTTGCCTGTAAAACTTACCAATTCTTAGAAGCAGCTGTTTCATCGCGCAACAAGTTCCCTACGGATTTCGGACGGCCGGATGCTTCGTAGTTGAGAGTCAGCTTCAATGCTGTTTTGAAAGTTTCTTTCGAGGTTTTCGACAGTTCCCTGAGTTCTTGGATTGATGCAACCGCTCTATCAGAAGCATCAGATTTTGTCCCGTCTGGCGGTGTCTGTCCATTGAAACACAAGGTACTCCAGACCGTTAGCCCCCATGAATATCTGTCGGCCCTACGGTAATCTTCGGACAAAATCGGTCTCTTTTCCACCCGGTGCATATCAATCTCAGGTGCCTGCCAACCATCACTCCACCCAGTAACGTGAATCAAGTTGTCGCTGAAGCTCTTGCATTCCAAGGTTGAGAATCCAAAATCAGCAAGTTTTGCGATGTATGGCACATTCTCTGAACCCAAGTCATTCGAAAATATCAGTACATTCGACGATTTAAAATCAGCATGTATGATGCCGCTCTCGTGAAGTGCGTCAAGGCCTGCACTCATATCGAGACACAACTGATGTTTCACCGCCGAATTATGCTCATCCCGCTCCAGAAACCCGCGCAGATCTGCTATTGCCAGCTCTAAAACCAACACTGGCAAGGTATTCCGTGAGTAATCTAACGTCCATCCATACATCTTTACAATATTCCGGTGCTTTTTCAGGTTCGGATGCTGCAGAGCCAGTACTTCCAAGTACATGTCATGTATTTGTTTTCTGTATTCCTCAGTGGAGAGGTCTATGCGCTGGTCGGATTCTACTATGAAATGACACCTCTTCGCAGCGACTCTGCGAAGCACCCATGGGGGATCGGATTCCCACCCACAGATAAAGTTCTCGTACACATTGAAGGATCCGCCGCGAGCAATGAAGGAGCGTTGTAGGTAATTTTGCATTAGATCAAGCGGGCCTGGTACGGAGAGGTCACGGAGGGCGTCCACAAAGTCTTTAACGTTGTATGAGCAACGAACTCCAGGCTTCGTCAAGTCACCAAGACACACCGCACGTGTCGGGTCGTTGTTTATGATTTCTTTCGTCCAAAAGTCGTCGTCGATAACCCCAGTTGATTCTGTATAGTATTCCATCGTCGCCGTTGTATGTACTCTACAAATGTTGAAAGATGGGGGGGGATCTTGTGGCACTTCGGTCATGATATTCTTTGACAAAACGCTGACACTTCTATATATAGCCATTCAGCGTGAGGGTTGCAACCACCCGATCATGGCCAACATATACGGCGCCAAGACGTTCCCCGCTCATATGGAATGAAGAACACCTTACTCCACCAAAAATCCAGGATTCAACTATCCAGAACTCTTTCACATAATTACTACTCAGGTCTGTTTGTTTCTGGGTTGACCCGGGGGTTCTTGCTGACCAGTGTGGATCCTTAGCCCTCGAGCACTAGTACTTAGTTACCTCCTATGTCCGGTACGGCAGCTACCGTGCTCTTTGCTCTCCCGGGCCTCATAGATCTCTGCATAAAATACGGCGAGATGCTTCGGGACCGTCTAGATCTCTTTATGACAGCAGATTCCCACTCCAGTCTTCAAACGATTGTTGTCGATATTGTCGAAGGCAACATCAAAGACATGCTCTCATTTTTCAATGAAGTCTCTGAGCAACTCGAACCTGGATTTTCAGACCAACTAGAGGAGCTATTACGAATTCTGGCATCAACTCTGGCGAAGACTATCAGCGCGTTTCCGAAGGTGGACGATCTGAAGATGGGCGTTGTAGCGAAGGCCAAATACGCAATGTACGATGCAAAGAAAATTGAGCGCTCATGTCAAGAATTGGAACTTTGGCATGACCGTTTTCTCAAACGAGCTAGTATTCACATGCAATTTGTTTTCTACCCAAAGTACGGACAGTTTCATGCTCCAACGAGTTCTCCAGTGTCTACTACGCTCAGGGATACTCCAGCCGGAACCAATACCAACAACTCGGATCTTACCCGAAGAGTCGAGCGTATACGGCTAGGACGAAAGATGGTAACGGGCCCGTTGTTGATTTCCCATGACTCTATAAGAACATATGAACGGGTAGATGCCTTTTCTCCCCTTTGGAAATCTCATTCGAATTCCTCAGAAGAGCGAGAGAGCCTCGTCGAGTATCGCTCCTACGGCGGTGCAGATTCTAGAACGGTTGAAACAATCCGCGGCACCGTACGAAATGTTGCCGCAGAACTTCGTCTGGTCGATGCCTCAACCATGAGTATTCTTGAGTGTCAGGGGTTCTCTGAGGACCCCCTGAATAAAACGTTTCGATTGCATTTTTCGATTCCGGAAGGGATGGAGCATCCACGATCCTTGCGCTCGCTGTTGTCCGATGAACGTAACAGACGTTTAGGCAAAAAGCACTCGATCACTGATCGCATACAATTGGCACAATCCATTACTACTGCAGTGTTATATGTCCACAGCTGCGGTTTTGTGCATAAAAATGTCCGCCCAGAAAATATAATAGTTTTCGAGCCAGCCCTATCCGACAACATGCCTGAGGCGGAGAAAAGGCTACGCAGATTTCCGTATACGATAGGTCGGCCGTTTCTCTCTGGCTATGATGGTATTCGTGATGAGAAAGCGGTCTCCAGCCTGGCTGACGTTACAGACTGGAAGAGACTGATCTATCTTGCGCCAGATAGGCTTGGAAAAATCGCGGTCCGCAAACCATTCACCTGGAAATACGATGTGTATAGCCTTGGCGTAGTTCTACTAGAGATCGCTCTATGGGAGGATTTCACGGATGGTTCGGGACGTGTTGGGAAGCTCCTGAAAGAATCTCCAGATGAGATGAGGCCGGTGGTCTTGATGAATCAGACCAAGCAAGTTCCAAGGCTACTGGGAAACAGATACGCGGACGCTGTTATGGCCTGTTTGAGGATGCTCGAAAATGAAGAGGCATCTGGGAAATTCAAGGACGAGGATGGTGTGCTGATAGGCACTTCATTTATTTCTCAGGTAATGAGCAAGCTGGAAGAGGTCGTTGTGTAGCTTAAGCTTAGCTGCTTCTGTTTGTACCAAGGCACTTTATAGCTAGAGTAGTGAGATCTAGTTAGAAAATGGTTTGAGGGTATAGCACCTAGTCTTTTAGGAGCTAGGGTTAGTGCACTTGTTGTTTATGTCTTTGATTCCTGTGCAGTTATAACAAAGGAGAGTGATTGATTGATCTATTATGGAAGTTAAGTGAGCAATTGCAAAAGTTAAGTTTGTGTGTTATAATCATGATCAGCTCTACCTGGGATCCCAAGTACAGTTCGGTGTATTGAGACATGGGCAAACATACCTGTGTATGACACCATATCGAAACTGCACCTTGTACTCCTTTTGTGTGAAATATATAATTGTAGTATCATCAATGATCACTTGCACAATCACAACGTCGCATGTGTAATTTCATAAAAAAGGTGATATTCTCAATTGCAAGCCTACAGCTGGTGATTTTAAGCATGTATTAATCGTTCAGTTTGCATGTAAAAACGCACAAACAAGCGCCTTTATGACTCGCAGAGCGAAATTATATTAATCATTAACCTCTCAAGAGATTTTAAGCCATATAGCCATCTAAAATACTTAAAAACTATCACCTTCAGCAGCCGAGGCACAGAAAAAATGCTTAAATTGAGTATAGAAAAGACTCAAATGTAAAACATTGTGTCCTTCAACCGTGCATGCACACTCACCTCCGTTGCAGTACCTTCATGATCATCTGAGACGGCACAGACACTGGCATAAAGAGCACCACGCTTACACATAAGCTCGGCATAGCGCACCGGGGCGCAGACGGCGATAGACTTTGTTGCGCGGCCGTAAAGGTAGCAAAGATTGTGGGTCTACTTATTTTTGTCAGCAATTAGTGTTAAATATGAGGTAGTGATGACAGCTGACCAATTTTTGAATATCATTTGCAACAAAGTTGTTGTCGTCGTAAACCACCTGATAATAGGCTGGCCTAGCAGTCCCTACCGTTGCAGCATGAGATTGTAGGAAGAAGGAGAAATTATGCGGTGAAGCCACGGCCCTATCCTCGACCGTTCCAGGTGTAGCATTTCCATTCCGGTCTGCATTTTCGACACTTGTGGGGTAGAAACGGGTGTGATGGTTCTTGCTGACAATGATGATAGTGATATTGGGCTTATACTTCGACCCAGCTCCGCATTCCTTGAAGGATCGTCTAATTTGCGGTAATTCGAGCTTGTTGATAAGTGTAACTTGACTTTCGCATATTCCGCTGCGGTAAATGACCACAGAGTCAGGCCAGGTTCCATTATTCATCTGGGACCATTGCTTCAGCCGCTCAATCATCATCCCTTTCAGGTCCTGTATCGTCTTCCCAGTGAAACGTCAGAGCGTCAATTGATCAATTGATGACATGATAATTAATAAAACCCGCATTTACGCACCTCCATACGTTTTTGGACCCTGAAGGAGGCTGGATATAGATTGAATTGACTATCCATAGAAGCAACTACTCCAGCAATAGACTGGAATTGAGGTTGTGGGTCAGTCACATCATCGGAATACTCTCTGTAGCTGGGAGAGCAATGAGCAACTCTACACCCGACCTAAATTTGTTTAATTTGAATGGGATTCCCTTGAGCGACGAAGAACTTACAATCATCCTTTTCCCACTTCTGAGAGATCCGAGGCAGTCGTTTTGAATCCCATGATTTATCCCTCCGAGTTTTAGGTTGAGTTTCAGAGCAACGTTTGAGATATACTGAGACTTCCCCATCGAGAGCATATCCCATTTCATACATGCGGTGATGGCCCCACATTGTGTATCGCCCAAATGTTTGATCTCCGAGTATATACCATTGCTGTGAAAAGTGAGAATAACCAAAACGAATGTTACGTTCCCTGCCATTTGGCTCAGTTGGCGCTGGATATCTCTCGAGTCAGAATCCCGACCTATTATGACGGTACCGCTAAGCTCCTCGTCACACGGACCGATCTCCAATCCGATTTCGGCGCATTTAATCCTAAAATTATTAACTGCGCTGACGAAGTTGGGCACCTCCTTAACAGCACCTGTGACATCCGAAGCATGATCAATGAATAAGACTGTCCAAGAAGTTACAGTACCACTTGACGCTAGTTTAGCATCAACCAGATTCCATGATCCAGAAATAGGACTAAAGGCCTTGTTCTCGTATGTTAACGTTGGAGAACTCAGAACTCGGGCAGGTATGATTGCCATGTGATTAGAAGCGCTAATGCCGAAGTTTCTCTGACTCTAAATCAGTACTACTCCAAGCAAGTCACGACGATATTACCAGGTAAGCATTATTGACATCGTTCCAAAAATACAACCCAAACTCGGCCACCGTTTGTGCCGCCTCGGTGGGCGGACGACAAAAGTGTTTTATTACTCGTTCTAAGTCAAGCAGACGCGTAGGCACCCATAGCCGTTGTCCCCCGACAACACTCGCAAGTTCTATCGGAATCGGGCGTTTTACAGTTCCATGTCCGGCAAGAATGCATGGAAGTTGAGGGTACCGTAACCTAAGTTTGTACACTATGTGATCGAAAACCACACAAAGTTAAGAATGTATAGGTATGTGGATTTAGGTGCAATACCGCTGAAAAGATATTCCTCCAGATTCATTTCGCGTGAAAACCCCTGAAGGGGGTCATATTGCTCGAAAACCACTTGATTTGGGGTCCTAGTGTCAACCCCCGTAATACGGACGACATCTTGCTGATTCACCTTGACTACCCCTCCTAAAATCCTAACTCTTATTGCGCAAAGATATCGCTTTAGACTCTGGAGTTGGGACAAAGTGAGATGCTGTATTTCTTTAACATCGTTCATCCCTAGGCACTCCGCAATGAAATTCGTAAGTGGTCCTTCTTTGCAGAACTTAGAACCGGAGACATTGATGTTACAAAGTAATCCGCCCACCGTCGGTCTAACGCTGAAACGGAATCCCTTCAGTGCAACTGCACTAGTCCCTATGGTTTCGGTCCACTCTGGGTGGCCACCCGTGGGGAAATACTTTTTCCTATATACCTTTAAAACGTCCTGGTTGTTGGTTGGACATCTTGCGAGGATAATTTGGAGGGCTTGGAGAGCGGGTGCTGGATTGTATTCCCGTTTTTGTCCTATTGGATTGTATGGCGGATTCCGACCTTCCAAATATTCCCTCAGTTTCTCGGGTAGGATCTCTGCGACTTTTGTAATAGCGAAAGTACTTGTACGTCCATCTTTATCATTGACCGAGATCGACATATTCAATTTCTTTGTAGAAACGATCGTCTCTCCATAGTCGGTAGCGGCATAATTACTTGGGTAATCTGGATGGTTCTCGAGAAGTTCATATAACTTTCTCCGATCCGAAACTCTACGCATATTTCTGATATAGACGTGGTGAATATATATTGTCTGACTTAATAGTTGCATTGGGAAATGGTTGGTGCGAATCCAGACTTTATCGCCGCTGCTTCCATAGGCAGGGCGGCGGGGTCGACCACCCCTACTGGCCCCACTTGACAGAGTAAGGAACATGTCGCTAGTCTTGAAGATGCCATTATCCCCGACCACGGGCCCACTGACACTAGTACATTAAGTTAATACCGATATCCGCATACAAGACAATGGAAATTCATTGCCAGGACCTGGATAACTTACGGATTAAAGATTCTTTGTCTACACGAGTAATTTGAATAAATAGACAACCTTGTGCTTGTGGTGCCCTGTCGACGTTCATCTCCTAGGGGAGAAGGGACTACATCATCCATTAATTTCACGATATCCTCCTCGAGTCTCTTACATGTATCAGACTCTACTTGTCGAATGTTCTTCCAAAGATCCAATGGTTCTCCGGCAACTGTCACCGTTACAGGCCGCCCTGAGGTCGCCTCCTGGAACGCAATTTCCCCTCTCCTCATACCATCCATGATTTCGTTTTGCCGTGACCACACGATTCCCATAATTTTAAAAAGTACGTCAAATGCTCCTTCGTCCCCTAGGGCCTGTACTGTGGTTGCCGCGGCTCTTAAAAGAAGCCTTAACCTTAGACCGGTAACGTGGTTTCGATGAACTGTAATATTTCTGAGTTCTATCATGCTATTCATATCATCGACAACGTGCTGAAAACTGTCTACTGCTTTCCCAAGTTTATTCGAATGCAACCCATCTCGCAAAGTCCGCGCACATTCTGACAGCTCGGAGGATTCTGGGCAACTCCACCCCTTGGCATCGAGGATAGCTCCCTTCCAATACCAACTCATAACATCCAGGAAGTCATATTCACCCCGGCAAAAATATTCGTAGAAGCACCGTTCGAGAAGCGATTGAGTTTTCGAAAGAATGCGGTATTGGGTGCTATATCGAAAGGCAGGAAGCCCATTCATAAATGGAGTAGTAAATACCGAGGGCGCTGAACTGTTGACGCTTCCAAACAATGTGGCCCACCCTTCCGGATCGCCGCCAATATCTCCAAAGAAGGTGATCCAGCCCTCAGGCTGAATGTATGTCGGGAGAACCACACCCGAGATATCCCAAGGCCATTTTTTAGGCTCAACTTCCCCTTCATTGGGAGCATCGTTTTCAGGTGGATCGTCCGTTGGTGTCGATTCGGACCCGCTACGCACTGAATTCCCTGTGTCCTCAGGCCACTCGTCGTCATCGAACTGGTCCTGAATGGCTTTCAGATCTGTATTGAACAATTCGTTCAATTTCTTTATCACTTGAGAATTGGTATACCCGAAAACTCCATTGGTAGGTATGTGCGGCGTAACGTCAGCTAGAAGTTGATCGATAGATTCAGTTCTTTCGACATGCTGAGAAAGGGCGCGGACATAGACTTCGAGGGGACTGAGCATAGCCATTGGTAGCTAGTTAGACGTGATATTCGCTTCAATAAGATGTTTGGCAGGAGGCAATCGTTGGATTTCTGCTATCTTGTCTGCAATCTAGGTTGAGCTTGATTTTGCTGATAGTGAAATCGAAGACGGGCGATGGTTTAGAGCGATAGCTTTAGAGTGGGGCCGACAGTTTTTTCATGCATCCTGCAAGGCGAGAAAGCGGCGAATGGGATTTTTCATGCTGCAGAAACGAAAATTCGTTCATACGCTGTGCCGCTGGTTCATACGCTTAATTTCTACCATTGGTCTACTGTTTTGTATCGCATCCTCCACGGCAGTTCTTTTGCAACGCACCGCGGTCTTAACATATAAATTCACAAGTACCTACAGATCAGAAGTGGTTTCAATAGCAACCCATCCCACTCAAGAGATGCGAGGGAGAAAGTATTCTGGACTTCTCGTACAACCTTAGAAGAACCACTGTGTTTGTACCAGGACTGCGACAGGCCAAGTTAACGTTGCAAGTGTATCGATTTCGTTATATTGGCCAATTGGCAATGGTCATGGGTTCTCATCTTTGGAGAACATGTCATTGGTCACAGTCACCCTTATCAACCATTCATCGTAGACAACAATTGTGATAGGAGTTTCATTCGCTGTATGAGCTGTCTAATTCGAATATTCGATTCAATTTGTCCGTTTTTGGATCTATCTAACCCTAGCGTAAACCCATCTACACGTAACTTGATTCAGTTCGAATGTAAGTGTTCCTTCCGGCAATTAGAAAACATTCCGAGAAGGATGCAGTATTGACATTTGTCACTCTAGCTAGCACAGTATCAATGATATCCATATTTCAGAGAATCCAAGAATGCCTAGAGTCTCGGCATATCCCGCGCGCGGCTGGCCCCCAAATGCTCAAGTATCGAAGATAAAGAGGAACTCTGTGACTCTGCAAATGTATCCCTCCTCCCTCAACAATTACAACAAATTGTCCTGCACAATAGATCACCATACGCCTAACACCTAGACCTAACTCAGCGAAGCAAACAAAATGACCATACAAACAAATTTACCCAATACCTAAGTATTTCCTACACCTCCTCTCCTTTAGCTCTTTCTTGCATCTACTCCTCGTCCTCTCCACCCTTCAAATATTGTCCCCAAAACTTCGCCCTAACATCAAACACACACCCAATATCTTCGCCCTTGCGTATGACTCGTATAGTCTTGAATGCATTGCCATTCGGCAGCTTTTCGGGAGCTCTTCCATCCTCTTTGAGTAGCAGCGCTTCCAATGCAGTCAGCGACACAACATTTTCAGTCGTCTTATCTGCAACACCTGCGCGCGTCCATTCCGCAGTCCCCGGTGGATATGAGAAGTCTAATGTCCCCTCGGTGGTACAGAGAGATGTGAGCTAGTTGCGTTAGCTGGAAAGGGAAGAACGAGATTCGCAGTGCTTGGGGACCTACCACCGCATCCTTCCTCACCGCCAACCCACCAGCAAACGACCGTCTCATACTAAACACATCTCCCACCTTAAATTGGTGATGTTTCACCAAATCCGCTAGCTTAACCTTACTGCTTTCACCGGCCACAGCATCGTGATAAAACTTCTGCTTATCGCCCCAATGTAGCTCGAACTGGGCGTCCTTCCACGCATCAAACTCTCCTGTCATCCTACGCTTTCGCGCCTGCTCCCCCTTCGCGATATACTCTGGCTCGTATTTCCCGCACGAAAGGTCGAACTGGTAGTTTCGAATTCCCTCCTTAAAAAAGACGGAGTCGAAGAGCGCGGGGTTGATGATTGGTGCAGGGTCTGCGGCAGAGAGGTCGGAATTGGTGGGGTAGAGGATATCTTCGGCTGGGAGTAGCGCAATGAGAGAGTTGTAATCATCGGCACTCATGTTGGCGCGGGAAAGGACTTGCGCGTTGAGAATTTTCTACGGTGTGTCAGAGTATAAACAGTGGGAGGAATATAGAGATATTACACTGAGGTCGGCAGTGATGTACGGCGAATTCTTTGTAACCAAGTTTTCGGGTGCCCACAGCTCTTCGGCGGCCATTTTCTTCTTCCTTGGTTTAGGCGCCACCCGGGGCCTTGTTGGCTTCTTTGCTTCTACGGCAAGGCCTTCGATGTAAGGGTCTCTGGGCGGGGCGCGATTGCGGCCAGACCGCCGTGCTGGCTCGGACGGAATCTCAACTTCAGGGGCCGTGGCTTGCTTTCCTCCACCGCGTCTACGTTTCTTTGTTGCTTCAAAGCCATCGTCGACTTTGATGAGGTCACTGATTACAAGGTTGTCGTCCTCATCGACGTCGGCATCGATAGATTTAATTTTCCCTTTTCCCTTTGGTCGGCTAACTTTGCGGCCACGCTTCGATTTGGCTGGGGACGGAGAGATGGTGCGGGTGCGTTTTTGTGGTATCGAGGCGGCAGTGGGTTCTGGAGACGGTGATGGATGGTGAGTGACGTCAGGGATCACGCGGCGCGAAGTGCGGCGAGGGCGGTCCATTATATGTACTGTGCGTGGAGAAGGGAGATGATGATGCTGATGGCGCAAGGTGGAAGTGGTTCGTTTGTTCGAGGTGACGCGCTGGACTGGTAGTTCGTAGGTGACGTGTAGATTGGAGAACAACGAGCTAACTACGGGTTAGGGTTAAACTCAATCGTAACCAAGTGTAACACTCGTAGTACTCTGCGCCTACTCGAAGACTCCTACCAAGCTCCATCCTCCTCCCATTGACCACCTTATCGCTGCAACAACCAACCCCTCCTTTCACAGCGCCACCACCACTATGGACCTCCTCTCCGGCCTTCGTAAAGGCGATACTTCCCGCGGCGGACGCGCCGAATTCTCCTGGGACACTGTGAAGGAAGACAAAGACCGCGAGAACTACCTTGGGCACAGCTTAATGGCACCTGTGGGGCGATGGCAGCGTGGCAAGGACCTGACATGGTACTCAAAAGCAAACTCGTCGTCACAGATGACAGTCGAAGAGCAACGGAAGGAAGAGATCCGGCGAGTCAAAGAGGCGGAGCAAGACGCGTTAGCGGCGGCATTGGGTTACCCCGTACAGCCAAGGGTTAGGGACGATGTGGACCAGAAGGAGGTCGAGAAAGCGATAAAGGAAGCGCGCGGTGAGGAAGAGGGAATGGAGAGGGGCGTGGGGTTTGGGAAGAAGGGCAGCGTAGATGCTACAGATGAGGAGATGCAGGAGGCGCGAGAGTTACGTGGGGTATGGGAGGTACGAGAGGTACGGCAGGTATGGGAAAAGAGAGGGCGCGATAGGGAGGGGGAGAGAGTGCGTGATAGGGCTACGGACAGGGGTGGTAGAAGGGACAGGGAAAGACGTCACAGGAGTCGGTCCTATAGTCGTGGTAGGGATGAACGCGAGCGCAGGCATCGACATAGATCGCGAAGCAGAAGGAGGGAGAATCATAGGGATAGACACTATAGAAAGCACGATGAGCGGAAGAAGAGCAGAAGTCAGAGCAAGAGTGTACGGCGGGATAGAGATAGACGGCACTGAAGATGGATGTTTGTTTGTGCTGGGGCCTTTTTTGATATCATTGCGAATAATGAACATTGGATGTTAATGAGAAGCAGAGATGTTCAGCAAAGGTGGGTGCGTCATCATCCTACTGTGAGTCTGAGTATTGGTGAACGTTCCCCTCACAAAAAAAAAACGCTCAAGTCTCCAGGGGAACGAACAGTACTGCTCTCTAGATTGGCGAGTGCAGAACAGTGCGAGGAACCGCAGATCGCAGGACTTTTGGTGGTGACAGTTTTTTTATTAGGAGACAAGTGATGGTGTCTAGCAGATAATTACATAGGTAAATCAACGGATGCACGCTATTTTCTAATGATGAGGAAAACACGAGACGTCTCAGCTACACCAGGTGTCCCCGAGATACACACGTACCTCGTGACTTATAGACGAAATCTCAAGAATACCTACCTACGGTAACTCTGGAACTTGCAATACATAATACTATCGGTTACATCCTTCAGCTGAGATCTGGATCTTTCTTTCTATTAATGTTCTCTTCTCACAATGCTGGCTAGCACTGGCCACGAGAAAGGATGGGACGAGATCCCAACATAATTTGTGACTGTCATGGTGCTTTGGCCATGGGTCTCGCGATGTCGACCCGGGACTTTCAGCGAAGTTTAATATTGGAGAGAAGGCGAGTAGACTCGGGGTTACGAGACTTAGTTGTTACTTTGTATGAATAAATGCTTGATTCTGATGATATCTATGTCGAAATCTATGATATATATACAGCCTGACATTCAGCTCTAGAACTCACGTGCTTATGCACCATTACTATATGCATATTCTCATACACGTCTCATGTTCCCATACAAGTCGTATCTTCATACAAGATCTCATACACGATCCTGATGCATATATGCAACATTGGTTTCGCCGGTATCTGGGAGTGATGACCTATGACTCGGGTAACGGAGTAGCAGACGGACGAAAACCTTGCTTACCCCTCCCCTTCCATTTCACCTGTTCACCATCCTCAACCGGTTACTCTTACCACCGATATAATTTCTGCCGCTACATTCACTACAGTCTCCAACATGTCTCCACCGGCCGCTCTTCTAACCGATCCAGCTCTCCATGCCACCGAAGTATTATGTAATAGCTACAAGACCCCGAGATGGAGATTCCGAACGAGACTCTTCATCAGAGACTGAGACGTCTCAAGTCCACTCTTACGCAACACTATCTAGCCGTCGACGATATCTAATATTCGGCGAATACTTTCAACCCCCCCACTGCTGTATAACTAGAGTTATCCATGGGATGAGATGATTGATCTCGAGAGCAAGTTGGATTCATGAGTGATGCGCTATGATCAACTCGGTTTCAGCTGAGACCTTATCACTCTCGTGCACCTTCTTGTCTGCTCGTCCGTTCTGGGAGTGTTCAGACAGCCCTTGAAAGGCCCGCCGGAACCCGGATCACTGGCTAACATAGCTATAAGTTGATAATTCGTTACGTGACACTTCATGACAGGGCGGAACGGATGTCTGCCTTCACCGCTGATCTTACAGAATCTATTTTAATCGCCTATTCGCGCACCAAATATATGTTAATGATCGGTTCGAATGTTCCATCATGATACCTATCAATTACAATTTGAACACCAGTCTATCATAAAATCACCAAAATGCTGGATCTTAGCTAGCGTTTCCTCAACACCAACCACCATGCACCACTTCGGCATCGATTCAACTATTCCACTTCTCATTCACAGTCGTCCGCACACTCCCACAGCAGTTCAAGTCTTGCCTCTACCTCTTTACACCGCAACACCTCCAGTCTACCACAAACTTACGCTCTCCTATTTGGAACACAACATCGGTAGCAACGATGACGTCGACGACGGCCGTTGAAACCACCCTCACCAGGCGGAGATGCATCGATGACACATGCACAGCGTGCATATTCGGACATAAGACACATGCATACTCGCGTGGCTCCTACGTGCACACTGCCGCTCGCGTAGTCGCCTGAAACCGTAGCGAGAACACCTCACGGCCAGCACATCGCTCCGGTCGCAGGTCATGGTAGCTAATACACCTAGATCGGATACGGCGAATTAGATCCCGGCATAGATTGCTTTCGAGCAAACGAGTTGGTTAAGATCGGCACGGCGCAGCCGAGGGAAGACGACTTCAAGGACAAGTAAAGTGCCAATGCTAATACTAGGTTGGATTTTAGGACCATCGGAGAAGCAGTAATTGAGAGATGATTTTCTGCCGTTTGGTCCTGCATGCATATCAGAATGGTAGAGAAACTCTCCGGGGAAAGTCATTACAAAGGAATAGTGGGGGTTATAATACGAAGCTATTCATCCCATCACACGCTATCACTCAGAAACTCTCATAACATGAGTAAGTATCGCTTCCCAAGGAATAGTATCCCATTTTGGCCAAGCTTGGATCAGATCTGGAGCTGAGAGTTCTGGGGAACGAACGAAACCGCAAAATTGCATTCCATGATACGGCAGAATGGCCATACAACGCTGTCATATGTCGTGTGGATCTTATTGATACTTCAACCCGTGCCGACAAATTTTCAAAGCCACACGTCCTCTCCCCACCACTAGTTTTGAGCAAAGTTTCAACCCCAATTATCGAGTAAACCAGCACAGTCACTCAACCACAACGAACCAAACAGGGAAGACACCCCACCATATGGTGAAGCAACAACCGATGGATGAAAGGAATATCACAGACCAATCTAAGCACAGAGTCGACTAGTCTGTACTCCGGCAAAAATGACAGACAACCCGTTCGCCACACGTATGTTATATCGCGCTGGAGTACTAGTGCCCAAATTAAAAAAAATTAAGTACCGACATAAGGACTCGCACACAAAAACGAGTGGTGACAGATTATCCTCCCGGCATTGCACGAGCGGGCTCGAGTTCAACACCTCAGCGATTCCCTACCTTCCGCTCATGGTTCTGTATCTCCAACCAACAAAAACGTAACTTCGACCATGCACAAAGACGGGGTCAAGAGTCCCACAAGCAACCTTGCTCTCTGAGTCCTCCATCCAAACGCTCACAAGCCAAACTGCCGACGACTTCTCAGCCTTCAGCACCTATCAATCAGCAGATCTAACATCAGGCGCGACGAATCATGGAAAAAAACAAGGATCGGCACTGGAGCAAGCTATTGGCAATCGCGAGAGTCGTTGAAAAAACCGGCTCCACGATCCCGCTAAATATTGCATTAACCTAGTGCTGACCCTTTTTGGGTTATAAATCTGAGATCAAGACTAAGATTGAGACTGAAAGGATGCCATGTTATGGGTTGAGACCTACTACTAATTTTGAGACTGCGACCGTGACTCGGTCTCAAACTCTACGGGAGATATTCCAATGTCGATCTCACGTTTGGCTTCGATTGCACAAATTTCAACCAGGTCCCGTCGCCGCATCTGCTGCACCGCTCAAGATCTCGCCCTAAAAAACTGCAGATATACATGCTAAAATCGGGTTTAGGATCGAGAAGGTGCCGTTATATATTCACCCACCTTGTGGGAGCGATCCTTCCTTTCATGTCGACCGGGATAATCCAAAGTCTCCATGAGTGTTGGTCGTTTGCTTAGAGTAAAATGTGACTTTGCAAACGGCGTTCACCGGCCAATTATCCATGAAGTCATCTTGGGGACCACCTGGAGCAATGAGACTGGCAAAGACCTCAAAAGAGGCTACTAATTGCATATCAATGAACGATAGCCATAATGATTAAAACAAAATCGATGCATTACGAACTACCGTCTACCATATAGACTCTCTACCGCAGAGGCCTGTTGTGAAGATTATTACTGAGTATCTCATCAAAGGCAGCTCGAACAGAGTCGGGAAAAACGATGCAAAGCCATCTCCGTGAGCACCTTTTAGAGTTCTCGCAGATGTATTTCAAACATTTGTCCAAGAGAACAAGAAGGAATCGGAAACCCAGTTACTGCATAACTTATCACTTGGTTTAATTTCGCGCACATTTCATTGCGTCCAAGATCATCCCTCTGGAGTATCCAAAAGTCCGCCACAACCCAATATATTTCCTCTTTCTTTTGGTGGTAACGAGAGATAATTTCAGGAAGTCCATTGTCAAATCACTCAACTCTAGTGCAACCCCGGATCTGGCGCTCCGCCTGTACCGCCGATGGACGATCACTGATGTACACACAGCCTGCAGACACGCCCGTTGGCACCACACATACACGATGTATAGAGATCCTCCCAGTGAGTTACCTCACGGACCATCCAATGGCTACTTCGCCAGCACCTTAGGCTGTGCACTTCTAACAGAAGTGCTATTTGGTATGTATTGCATCCAAAATCACTCATAGATTGAGGAAGGATTATATCCTCCTAACCCCGTGTCTTGCCGCCAACACATCGACAAAATTCCATCCTGAAACCAGTACGTATTCCACACCTTGTTGATATGCCGAATTGCTCACATCTGGCCAACTGCCGAAGCAAGGGAATCAGTTGCAATAGCTCGAACATAAACAGAACAGCGACCATTGAGTGTGATATCTGCTGAGTGTATGCATGTGTAGTAGGAGTACAACCAACTAGATAATCAGCCAAGAGCACGTATTCTCATGCATGCAGAGAAGCTTGTAGGGTTAGCTTGAACCTGGCAACAACGACAACAATGATATTTCCTCCAAACCCCTACAACACATAGTGCACTCACTTCGAACAAAGACTCGTCAAAACTCCCTCAATTCTTCAATCAATAACAATCTGCCAGTCGCGATCGGCCCAAGAGCATAGCTCCACTGATTTCCCAAAGGTGGGATTACTGGTCCTTTATACCAACTTTGCTATTACTTCATATTTAGAAGCTTGAATACCCCATGAAGGTGCCGATAATATTGCGACCATCCCGCGTGGACACAAGCTACATTGCCGAGTCCATGGTTTCTTTACTGCGAGGTCCCGCGAAAACGTGGATCCCGTCCACGCGCAGTCACGCTTCAATATCCCTACCTACAATTCGCTGGTGGATCCGAAGAGATAAACGGCTGGCACCAGAGCTCTTACATACATGTATATACTTGTACATGTATATAACCATGAATCACATAAATAATGCGCAGTAGGTGATATGTTGCAAAGACACATTTTGAGGAGAGCGCATTATCTAGATTATGTTGGAATATTAGCCTGGCCTAGATTCGGGCTGAAGAGAAGACGCGAAGTCACAAGGGAAAAAAACGTGAGACAGAGAGACAGTCGAGCAAAGAAAAGTGGTGATTTTCGGTTGGACTACGCAAGTTAGAAGCTAAGAATCTCGAATGTATATATTCCATTCGTTCGGCACCTGCAACTTTTTTACTACGTGCGGCAGATAGATCGCGATCGAAGGTGTCAGAAGAATCAAAAAACTACCGGTGAGCTAGCTGCCTACGCTAGATATATTTATGTATGACACCCTATTTGCTGCCAAAGTATTGGTTTTATTTCCTAATTGGTCAAAGGTTCTGTGCCACAATATCTATGGTGATGCAGCACACAGCCTAGTGATGAGTGCATAAAGTGTGTGACATGCTCCTGCATTTCTGAAATTCATGCGTTGCCCGCGAGTCATATATCGTCACTCGATATTTCGCATGAATCTCTGTTCACCATGCACCATGACGACAGTTAAACAAATCCGATTCGCTTGTAAGCTACGCTTGCATGAGGTTCTATCCTTCTAGAGTACATAGCCTAGCTCCCGTTCCCCCACTTCTAATTACTGGTGGGTTTGTGATCATCGCGTCATCCTAATGTGCAGGTATCTACCTGTGATTGTGGAGTTGCCACCGGCGCTGCGACCGTTAAAAGAGCGTAATCTACAGTAATTATACATTGCAGTTCGCTTATTCTGTGGGGAAATCATCCGGGCAATATCCGGTCCTTTGTATTTATACTAGATCGCAACCTAATATGAGTTCGATTGGCATCGAGTGTATCTAATACCAAATTTATACATGACCGCAGCAACAATTACATATATTCCACCGGTCAATGAATTTGTGGCGAAGCTAGGTGTTTCGTATGATAATTATTTGTGATCTATCCCTCAGCATATGCATGCCGGTGAACAAACCAAACCCGGACCAACAGAATAACACGAACCATGGGGCTGAAGAGAGCTCAGCTCACCCTAAAAAGCTGAATATGTGACCGCAAAAAGCTGAGTATCAGTCCGCCTGACGAAATATCTACTGTGCCTTTAGAACTATATTGAACCTGCTGCTCCAATCAGACTCACACACTCGTACGATTGCGTTGATAGGGAAAATGTTTCATCGAACCACATTCCACGCACGCATCTTGTCTGAATTTATTGTTAACCCGCATGTCCCTTCATCTCATCCCATCCCACCATGTCATCCTGCAATCGCGGAGTTGGTATCACTGAATTATTACTAAGACATTCCGCAATGTTATCTATATACCCGATTCCACGCCCAGGAATCTATGGCTCTGAGAGTAATGCAAGCCTCCAAAAAAAGATTGGGACTTTTGTGACAAAGCTCGAATCACTGTTTTTGGGAGCCGCATCCGCAATATCAATGCATGATACCTGAGTGCTTGTACATATCAGCCACAACGTGGGTCGGGTTTCTGCATGGACTTATATGATTATTGGCAGAAGAAGCGGATACATGTCTACAAAGTCGACTAATCACCGGGCGTCAGCGCAGGAACATCTGCATATCAAAAAAAAAGTGGTAGTTACAGCTAGCCATGACATGTCGACATCTGCCCATCTCGACGTCACATCTGCTCGGAGGAGCTCGGATTCCTTCCCAAATAGACCCCATGCGTGAGGGTATGAGCATGCCTATTTCGCACCTGTCCAATGAGTATGCCGTTTGAACGGCAGCAATCCCGCTTAGTAACCTAACCCCGTAATCTTGCATCACATTCCTCGCTATACTAGTCTCAAACAGTGGTAAACAACCTCGCGGCCACTATCGACCTTGATTTCATACGGTGGCGTATTTTTCCCAACTCTTACCTTCCATGTTGTTTAGTCCCAAGTCATTGGTGCGCATGCCGACTACTCGTATTGCACTTCGTTTTCATCCTATGTGCATAGAAATGATCCATAGTTAGGAACCGTGCAGACTGTCCGTGCTCTAGCCTTACAAGCATGCGTTAGAGGTGGATAAAACGTTGGAGGTACCTGCCGCGTGCATTTACCGAAGAGAGATTCTCCACTCTATTGCATATTGCCGCGGCAGCCGACGCGATTAACCGCGCCGCGTCAAATGAATCTCATGCTCGCGGGCTATTTCCCTAGCAACTGCGGAAATGTCTTCCTGTTGGTTTTGCTGCTATCATCTTCGCCAGGTTCTTTAGCTTAGGTGCTAGCTTTGCGAAATTATACATGGGTTTTGCTCTGGCTCTCCCAGATTAATTGCCTATTCTGGCTCCCCACTTACTCGTAAGTGTCGCGGCTTTATGCAGTCAACGTTTGCTGTTCGGGTCACGAGCCCAAGAAATTGATATTCTTCCACATGTCTCCACGGTTGCAACGTTACTCTGTTTGCGTAATTGCTTGTTTGCTTGGATGGGCGTTCTCGACGTCTTTACCTTCATTTCCTCGATGTTCCGATTTCTACGGATGCCAACATTGCTGATCGACCGTTGGTATTCTGAAACACCAGGAAAATCGAGTGTTGGTCATGTGGCTACCTGATCGATATCGCGATCGTCATAAGGCATGATGATGCTACGTTACACGAAGATCAGATCATACAGAAAAAGAAAATAACGTCAGAAAAAGGAAATAACTAATAAAGGGTTAATCCAGGACTTCCATTGCCAGCACGTATTCAAGTACTTAAGTACGCACATAGTTACGTACACTAGTGCCTCGAGAACGTAGAGTATACGTATGCCAACTCGGCTCTCGGCTAGAATTAAGGGACTCGGAATACGACACCAACATCACTTTAATATACATACTTATGTATATATCGTTCACAAGCTCTTCAAGAGCACTTAGTCTCGGACATTGGTGACAGCTGTGTGCCACACTTCCGAGAACTGTAAATCTAAAGCTTGGCTTTTGTACCCAACTTAGACTGATTCCGACGTCTTACTGTATGTCAGCAAGTTCCTAGCAGCTATTTACCGAAAACCTCTGAATTGACATACTCACACATTCACAGATTACTGCCCTTGTCCTGGGCCTGGTCATAGCGGAATGTACCCCGCCTCGCCCCCGGAGAAATGACACTGCTGTGTGCCGCTTGATATGTATGCAACCGTGCTGAGCTGCGTATTAATATTACGGCTACCTGAGATGCGTATGCAAGGTAGAGAGTTTAGAAGGCGTTTAGTCTCAAGTAATTGATGCTGCTTTAATTTCGTAGTCTCTATGAAGCATTAGCGATGAGGTGCACCATGCACCGGTGATGCTTGGTATTGCTTGGTTGGACGGCGTAAATACTGGGCACCATGAAAAAACACCAATTTAGTGCTGGGTACTAACTACTTGAGTAGGTAGCTAGCAGAGCACCTATACTCGACTAGGGTCGAAGCGAAAAGTTGGAGGTCCAGGAATTCCGCATGAATGTATGTGCCTTCTAGGCTGCCTGCAAATTGAATATGCGTGGGGAACGTCACTGTAAGGGGGCACTTTACAAATCATGGGATCAGCTGTAGGGTGGGGTTATTGGGAATAGACCAGGAACCCACGGAGAATTTTGACGTTGGAAGCATATGCATAGGGTAAGGTAAGAGTCGAAGTGCCGCGCGATGCTCATCAGCCAAAGCCGAGGATAAAAAGCTAAAGTACTTTCTCTATCAGTTCGTGGATTTACCCCACTCTAGAGTAGCAAATAAAGTAAACGTCACCACCTGACCTACTAGTAGGATATAATCATCCAGCAACGCTCCACCGGTGTCCACGCACCCGCCACCATGGTCCAAGCCTGTCAGATTCCGCTACTCAACTGCCGGATGCGTGGTCTGTAGATTAAATGACGGGAAGCTAAAATGTTAGCTACATATGGCTCAGCCAGCGGGGGCAAGGAACCTTAGCGAGAGGAGGGGTACTGGTATGTGGAACCATGATAAAGGTATGGGGTTCTGGAAGAAAGCACCTTTGTCATAGCACCTTGTGACCCATTCATGGGCGTATTTTTCGCAGTTACCGGACGCTTCTCCCATTCAATTCCGCCATTACGTTGTGGGTTGGACATATGTAATATAGTTTATCGTATCACCTTCCATCGTCCATGGCCAGAGCGTCGGAAGCTGCTATACGTCGGAAGCTGCAAACTTGACCAAAATGGTACCCCCGTCACCCCGTGGGAATCAGTCAATTTCTGACCACCTGTTATGTACCCCACACCAACGCGTATATATACTTTCAAACATTTGGCAAATTTGCAAAGGGCAGGTCAAATCGGAGACATACCATTCTCGAGTGGTACAATCCCCACGGTTGAAGATTTCCAAAGGTCTAGGAAAAACGCTGCCACTGTCGGGCATACGGATTACTGTATTCCATAGTAGTACATAGTAGGTAAACTACATAAGCACAGGGCCCATATTCATGCATACTTCATCGCCGCTCATCCCACTCAATATATTGCATACATGTCTCTCCCGACCTACCATGCCCATGTGTCTGGCATTACAAAACGTTGTGACGGCACTGCATGCGCAGGCCCCAGCATTATATATGAAATGTTTACCTAGAATATGATGTACTTTACTGTAGATCTGGACGGCGTCTCTTCCCCTGTACACGTCGTCGACGTCGCTTCTGCGCGGAAGCACCTGCCAAGGCAGACAGCAGTCTTGCGTCCATATTAGATACCCATGCTGCTGTGTTACCTGTTGTATGTTGCTGTTTGCTGCCTCATAATTATATTGTAATCAATCAATATGCTGTTTGCTGCCTATCGTAACTATATCATAATCAATCAAACATCAGATGAACGCCGTTGTTGTTATATGTAATCAATCGAAGGAATATCGATATCAGACGAATGCGTACGTTGTTGTATGTACAACATCACCGATGGTAGCTGTCAAACTATGCGAGGGCTACAATTGGAGAGATCCAGATCATTACGAGAAATTTGGATGGGGAGATTGGTGTTCGGGGAATCAGATTGCGAATAATTGTTGATAGCCCTAGGATGGTACGGTAAGCGCTCACCTTTCACTCGAATCGTATATCCCAGGCCTAGATACATGATTTACGCAACACCGACTGTTTGACTGTGCATGTATGTGTACATGTTGCGTGTGAATGGACCCGTGCTATTTTTATATGGACAAATGGAGAACTTCCCTCCTTCTCTCTTTACTCTACCGGTACCTTGGGAACATGGGAACTTAAATAGAAAGATTTCTTACATTCGCCCCCTCCCACCGCTTCTCTGCACGGGTACTATAAACCGGTAACGGTGGTTTTTTTGTCGCTGGGGAGGATCTACTTCGTTGGTCAAAATTTCTGGCGATGCGTTGACAGAATCGACAGGATCTACATATGTACTCGGAGGATGCCAAAAGTCGGGTGCTCGCATAGAACACAGAAATTCTAAACCTCCACCACAACAATAGAGAGAATTCTGAATGAGTATTGAGTGAGAATAGGTCACCAGAGATAGCTTCTATTAAGTTTTCTCAGAAAAACATTTGCAGTGTAGTGAATGATGAGGATCTTGGCATTTTTTGTTGCATGGGGGAAAAAGTCGGGCCCTGTGTCACCCGCGCCCCAAATACCCTTGTACCCTAGTACATATGACACCTTGCCAAAAGTTGAGACTAGCAGGGGTTCTGTGAGCGACTTCAACGTTAACATGTTTGCATGTTGGATCGAACGAAACCAGTTGTTCTGCGATCGATTCTGCAATAGTGATTATCTTATTGACCAGACCCTTTCTCTCCCTCTATAGACGCTATTCATATAGTCCTTCATTTGATATTTAACTCCCCCCGTCTGAGTGGCTTCGGGTATTGGGTCCGGCATTCATTACTGTTTAGGATTCCACTCCTCGAAGCCGGCATTTCCATAACATGCAAGCTGCTAGACCTTCTTGGACGAGCAATTTTGAGATGCTGGACAATCTCCATTTTAAGCAAGTCTCAGTCAGTTAGTCAGAAGTTTTGGCGTCTCTTCCTTATCCCAGGCTCAAGTATATATAGACGCATAAATAAGAGGTCTAAGATTAATCTAGATTTCAATGCATTCATTGTTAATACCCTCTTTCTCCGTGAGAGACATCATGCCTAGTTAGGAGGACCGGACTTAGCTACTAAGGATGATATAGATAAGGGGCACCAGTGCGTTCAGGGTGTTGAACTCATGAGACCCTATATACGTTCCAATTGTGCCTCTTTTGTATATACCTTGCAGTGCATTCATTGGCTCGCGCCTTGCGGCTGCTAAGTGACAAGATGCTAATTGATTAATCTAATAGCTAAACCCATGCAGGATTCAAGAAAAAGAACGCATGACCAATCGGGAACAATGCTGTGCTCGAGCTATGAACCTTGTTGACAATTGGTCGCCT
This sequence comes from Trichophaea hybrida, assembly GCA_015178995.1. Lineage (NCBI taxonomy): Eukaryota > Fungi > Ascomycota > Pezizomycetes > Pezizales > Pyronemataceae > Trichophaea > Trichophaea hybrida. The sequence continues at coordinate 181,674 of WHVE01000158.1, forward strand.
AGCTGGTGCCTGGGGAGCATAAAAAACATAATATTTTGGGGCTAGATGCAGATGCAGATGCAGCCCGAATGGTTAAGTAAAACTGACTGAATCAATTCGTCATAACATAGTACAGAAAACAAGGCATTGATGTCGCGCGCTCCCAGCGCATCAGATAAAAAAATTCGAAAAATCCAACCTGCGCCAAAATAGCAATTGCAACACAGAACCCCCCTCCCGACCCAACCGTTTACTCCCGCAGAAAAAAAATGGCAGAAATAAGATAAAAGAAAGCCAAAATATAAAAACACAAAGTGCAAAAATGGAATGGCAAAAAAATCAAATCGCTCACCACCCTAATCATGATTGGTACACCGGTATATACCATGATGAAAAGAAAAAACAATCCAAGCAATGAGGTGCACAGCTCTTTAATTGTACCTCTCCAAAAACTTCTCTCCTAACTTCGCCCCACGTTCAATTACTTCTCGTATCTGATCGGACCGCGGCTTAATGACACAACGAAATGGCTGCGGCTTCGAATTGAATCCATCCGTGTACGCAAAGATATTATATTCATCTTCCTTACCAGTAGCTGGATCGATCGATTTCCTAATATGAAATCCCCACAGTATCCGCGTGATGGAAATAAACAACGAGTTTTCGGCAAGCTGTTTTCCGGGGCATATCCTTCGTCCCTGTTTCGTCCCACGTTAGACTTGTTCGGCGATTCGGGGAAGGTGGTGCGTCTCTTACCCATCCGAAAGCGGAATGTCCATCACGATGGGGATATGGTACTGTTCCTTCCTGCGCTTCCAAGTATCTCTCCGGAACGAAATCGTGCGAGTTCTTGAAGTACTTTTCGTTGTGGTGGATAGCCCAGAGGTTTCCCAGGATTGTAGTACCCTTGGGAATAAAGTGACCCTCGTAGTAGTCATCTCGAATGCTGGCATGCGGCGTCCCACCCATTACCGCTACCGGCCTCCACCGCAGCGTCTCCGTGATGACAGCCCTACAGTAGGGTAGATCCGGCTCGTCGCTCCAGGTCGGAAATCGATCTCTGCCAACAACGCGATCGAGTTCCTCCTGCGCCTTACGCGCCACATCTGGAAAGCACGTCATGGCGAGAATGAAACTCATGAGCGTGGAGGAGGATGTGTCGCTCCCGGCGCCAAACAAGGAGCCAGTGGCATAGGCAACTTCACGCTCTGTAAGCTCGCCCGGGTTGGCGTCAAAACGTTCCCACAATGTCTTGGTGAAGGACGGTGGGGCGGTGTTATCACTCATACGGTTGCGCACTTTCTGTGCGAGGTCTAGAAGCAGCCGTGACGAAGATTCGGCCTGTTGCTTCACCTCACGCTTCCACGGCGCGAGACAGTCGGGTACCAGCTTCAGAAGAGGGAATGATTCCGCCCAGTAAGCGCCTGGGCTGATGTTCAGAATTCGTCAGCCCCGGTACTGCCACGATCCCAAAGACTTGGACTGCAGATATTACCGCCTCCATGGTCGAAGTGCATGAAAAAGCAACGACCAGTTGCAAGGGAAAAAAACAAAGGAAGTAAAGAACACTCACACATTCAGAGTTGACATGTATTGCATGCGCTGGTAAATCCGCCTCACATCGCCATCGTCCAGATCGTCCACCCTACGACCATAAGCGACGCACACCATCACCGATGCTGCATATCTCTCCAGGTGCCTCCCAAAAAGTTCCGGGGTGTGGAGGAGCGCGTGGGCAAGTCTCTGCGTCTCAGCTTCCTGAATTGGCTTGTACGTCTCACATGCTTTCCGTAAAAGTCCGGAGTGAAATATCTTGCGGGTCTTCCTCCACTTGTCGCCGTGTGGCATCGTGAGAAGGGAGTCGTTGTTTGTAAACAGCTCGCCTGTATTCACAGAATCAATCAACCCAAACTATTCCAAAAAAAGCCCCAAGAATAACAACAGGAAATTAACGTACCCATTACAACGAAGCGAGGCCGGGAAGAATATATTGCTGAACGCCGGTCCAGAAGATCACAGGCAACCTTTGGGTCTCCAATAATAATTGTTGGCCGACGGCCAGCCCATACAGTTACTAACGAGCCATACATGTCCGTCCACTGCTTGAACTTGTACCAGGGCTTGCATGGGGGTAAATCCCATTTGTTTCCTACAAACGGCACAGGCGATGGTCCTGGTGGCCTATTACCCCACAATGTTAGAGATCGAAATACAACCACAAAAGCAAAAACGCATAGTGTAACGGGAGGTAGAAGCATACATCACCGCATGCCGCCGGCGGTCGGTCATGACAACATAAAGAAACGCCAGGGTCATAATTAATATCAACAGAGTCATCACAGAGGTGAGATGGATTGCTGCTGTCATCGATGACTGATATGGCTGGAGTCGGCCATGCTCCGAGAATACGTGAAGGGGAGGTGCCATTGAAGCCAATGGTTGTTCTGCCGCCGAAGAGTATGGTTTATATGTTTGGAAGTTGCGGGCGGCCATCGTTGTGCCTCGAGTTAGGTTTTCGGTGGATCTCTGTCGTCACTGAGATGGTGAGACACCTGATGCTGTATTCAAAAGGTTTGCGGGAGGTGATATTCCCAAGTGGGGAGTATCAGTGTACTGAATGCCTAAGACATTGTATATGGGGGGGGGTTGTGATTTATACTCCAGGCGGGCGTCTATCTACGTCTGGGCTGTCTCTGTACTTGGTCAGGCACATGATGGGGGAGAGCATAAACCCCACACCCCCCTCCACACTCAAAGATGATAAAGCGGCGGCAGCCCCAAAGTTCGGGAACCGCATGAGCGTTTGAGGGAGGGGGCTAATACGGCAGCGTGAGGCGAATGCAATGTTCAGTGAACAAGGGAGTGTTCGCAGGGGAGGGACTCATAAGGCACGCATAGGGTCGAAATAAATTATTCCCGCATCCGGAGGGGTGTGCATTCTCGGTGCGCAGGGGCATTATTTACTTTTGTTTTTTTTAGTGTGTACAGCCAGCGTCCCGAAAATCAGGTTGCATATAGGTGTGCGGGTTGCATGGCTTCTCGTGAGATGTCGTCGCACACGCCTGAATAGACCAACCCCCCGTTTGATTCTGCCTTTCGATGCAGTGTGACGCAATACAAGCCCAATTACTGCAGGGCGATTGGCTCTCCATCTAATTTGTTTCCAATCGCTGGGGAGATATCATAGACATCATCAGCTTGAACAGAAAACGTCGCGATGAATTTTATTTGCTTCTAAGCGGGCGTTCAATACCATCGGGTACCATGCTGTATGCACGCACGGTGGTGCCCTTGGGTGATCAGTGCTCAAGCGAGGGAGGACCGGCAGTTGTCAAATTCCTGGAACCAACTTTTCGGGACGGGTCGGCAACTGGCTGGCTGGCCGACTAATGTTTCCCGCTACGCCGAGGTCAACGAGACAAAAAAGTCCAGCGAACGTCAGTATAAAATGACATATGCACTTTAAGGTGCTCCTTTCAATATCCCAAACCCCCGTATACGAGCAAGCCGATGCTGAAATCCGCATCCCCACCGGCTCTATTTGCAGATTTGCCGGTACCGTTGTTTAGAAACCCTTTTGTTTTCAATCCCATGACCACGTCCGTCACAGAAAGACTCTCCTAGCCTCAATTTAACAACACCTCCCTCCAACTGCAGAAAAGGGCGATCTACATACCTTAGACCTAAGGTACATAGGCACCAAACACGCTGTCCTAAAAGAAGGATACTAGACTGCACAACATATGCCTTAGAGATTTCATCATGCGACTGCACGATGACTGCTCTTACTCTGGGCATGACCCAGTCTGCGGCTGACTGGTCCTCAAGCTGATCGGTTGAAGTAGACCCCAAGACGAAGAAAGGGCGACATCTGTAAGTGTACTAAATACCAATCATTTTGGTATCGAGGCAAACGCAGCAAATTGCAATCTATCTATCTAGAGATGCGTGGCCTTGAAAGAAGAATCTCTAACCAAACTGACACCTGCGTCGTGCATGATCGTAGCGTCTTCTTTTCAGCCTTGTGGGTGGGTGGGCGAGCTTCCAACAGCCGGCAGTTGTGTTGTTTCAGGCTTTTTCACCCAATAATGGTCTCAGAGAAAGCGCGTGGCAACAAATGACTTGCTCCGTTTCCAACACACAAAGACGCAGGACGAAAAGAGATATCGATTTCGGGCAGAGGAATATGTCCGAAGCAAGGGTTTCGACCAGGCATTCGTAAAAGCCTTTTCCCTTTCACCTCCGTAGGCAACAATGTGCATGGACGGCGAAGACATGCACACGAAAGCAACGTACGTACTGGAGTTATGTTATGAACACCAGCCTTACTAGCGGCGCCGCCGCCGTACTCAGGACAAGACCAGATTTAGCCAGCCCTCAAGCACATGCTCCAACTACATACGTAAGTACGTACGCGATACCTACAAGCCGATTGCATTATTTGCCGTTTGCTATTTGATACCCGATACCAACTGAGGGTTTCGGTCGGATCAGGGCTGCCGAAGATCTGACCGGACCCACAATTTGATTTGAAAGATCCCCATAATATATTACAAACTCCAGCTGAATTGCATACATCTTCATCCATTCAAAAAAACACGCCAGAACGTCTGTACTTTCCAAAAGCAACTCCTACCCAGCGCCATGGGATAGGAAAGAGTACGTTCCCTCGGACTTCTCCGGTGGCGATTAACGACGTCAATTGAGAAGGTGATAAGACACATTGTGGCGCTTATGGATGGGGGATAAGGAGTTCGTCTGAAGTTTCTGTTGTGTTTTCATCCCGGCATTTTGGGTTCGCAGTTGCAGTTGCCGTGTGTTGAATTGACGCCGACGTGACTTGATCGTTGCTAGCTGTATGGGTATGGACCTGCTGTGCTGTCGTTGTCATTAGAGTAACACTGCATGTACATGTTGTTAATTTCGAGCTGTCAATCGTAAGCTGCGATCAACCCTAACCCTGCAATCGAAGCGAGGCCGCGAGGAGTTTTCTTTATCTCACTTTGAGCAATGTTGTACGGGTATGTAGTCCGGTATGTAGTTCAGTGGCAACTTCTATGTACCAACGAATACCTGCAGGATGAATTCCGAGGGTAAGGAGACGGGACGACTGGACTTGCTCCGTTCTATTTCGTTGGGAGGAAATTTCTCTCCCAAAGGGAATGGTATGATACATTTCCAGAACCTGTGAAATGACAGCATAGGAGAAAGGCTGTCTGACTCTTCTCATTGGATGGTAGATCTTAGAGGAGGTTATTTCCGGCCGACAGCCTGGAAACAAAAATGGTCTGACAGCAGACAAGTGCGGTTGCGAGCACGATCGAACTAGCGCTCTCAGCTGTAAATTGACACTGGACAGTCCTCATCATTTCATCATTTCTTTTCGGCAGTTTCTAAGCGAGCCCCCGAGCTCCACTGACAAGATCGAACTGGTGGGGATAAGTCTTGGACACTACGTCTTTGCTTTTTTCGCAGAAGGATATTTTCCGGCAGGTGCCGGGTGAGGCGTGATGTTTTTAGTTATTAAGGAAGTCGCGTGGAGTAGTGTTGCAGCGCAGAGTGCAGAAGAACAAAAGTGACATTTTCACGTAGGGGCCCAGACCGCGACTACAACCATACATCCATCCCTCACTTCCTCAACTGTCACTCAATTCAGCGACCTTCTCTTCGTCTCAACAATGGGTAAAGTCTCGAAGAGGCGCTCGTCCGGCTCTGTGCTCCTCTCAAGGAATCGATCGTCCGCCGTGCCCTCTGTAAAGCCGCCTACATCCCTCTCTAGTAAGGCTGGCCGCACCTTGATCCGCAACCACCACACCTTGCAGAAGCAGCTCGCACAAGCTGTAGCGCGCAACGACACCGAGGCTGCGCAGAAACTGCGTCACGAAATTGAAGCGAGCGGCGGGCTGGAGAAATATCAGAATGCTAGCGTATGGTATCCTCTGCAGCTATCATGCGTATCGGAGCTAGCTGACGCGTACAGATCCACGGACAATCATCACAGCGCGGCGGTGACTCCTCAAAGCTCTTAATCCAGTGGCTGAACGAAGACAAGGCGGCTGCGCGTGGGAAAGGATCCCTCAAACTTCTAGAAGTCGGCTCTCTCAGCCCCAACAATGCTGTCTCTAAATACCCGCTGTTCACGGTTACACGCATCGACCTGCACAGTCAACATCCCTGCATCGAGACGCAGGACTTTATGGAGCGGCCGTTACCCACCAGTGAGGACCAGAAATTTGACTTGATTTCGCTGTCGTTGGTTTTGAACTATGTCCCTGATCCTGCAGACCGTGGGGAGATGCTCCGTCGGACTACACAATATCTGAGAACACTGAATACTGAAGACCCATTATTTCCATCACTGTTCCTGGTGCTACCTGCCCCCTGTGTTACAAATTCAAGATATCTGAACGAGAAGCGTTTGGGGGAGATGATGGAAAGTCTTGGCTACACGTTGGTGAAACGGAAGCTATCGCCGAAACTAATATATGGGTTATGGCGGCTTAATAATTTGGTGCTTGCACAGAAGAAAACGAAGTGGAAGAAAGAGGAGGTGAACGCTGGAAAGACTAGGAATAATTTTGCAGTTACTTTCAAATAGGTTCAGCAGTATATGGGATAAATGCTATTTGCTATCCTAACAGCGTTTCACGCGCCAGTCAGATATTAGCTTTGGTTGCTGACGTGGAGTTTTTTACAGTTCGTTTACTTTGCATATATCATCAGGTGGACGGAATGGAAGTGTCAGTGGGTTCGTATCAGATGAGCCAGTTAGAATCGTATCTCCTTGTGGTTGGACGTGCAGTCAGTTGATTACATGCCTTTTCACGAACAGACATCAATCAGGTCAGGCACCGTTACTGCAGCCTCAGATGCAGTGTTGCTGACGGAATACGTACGTCATATATGCTCCTGGTTTTATTAAGCTATACATTTATAGCATGCTCTGTGTGGCACAGCATCTCGTAGGCTAATGAGCTACGCTATGCACCCACCCGTTTTACGCAGCGATTGCAATTTGGGGATTCAATTCGTCTGAACACAACAACGTTACATGGCACACAGTGAGGCTCGCGGAATCTCGCAGCACACATGATGACTATACGAGGATCAGACCCCCCCCACGGGATTGTGTTAGACCTCTTTCGATAGATAACTAGGTAGATCGATATCATGAATTTGGGCCAGTCGGTTCTATGCAAGATCTCACACCACTGATAGATACACCGATATTAACTATCTCTTGCACTATGAATTTGCCTCTTGCCTTACTGTATTTATTGTGAATTAAATCCGCCCAAAAAATTCGCTTCTGTGTGTTATCGATCCTGAGATTTGAGGTATTTACTGCCGATCGATTGCCTTATCTCGTGGGTTTCTGCTCGTGGGTACAATGGCTCTAGGTACTCTATATCAGTGCCAGTTATAATATCTACTGTAGTATTGTTGATTGTTATCCTGTTCTCACAATGTCTTGTTTGATCGTTATCGTGTTCGCATGTCTTGTCCAAACAACTCCCGTCATCTTTTTAGGGACTAAACACTGGAAATGGCATAATATCCAACTATACTTTCAGGGATATAAGGAGCTCCGGAATTCTTTCTTAGCCGCCTGTTTTTCTTCAAAGTTCCGAGTTAGCATATAGAGTATAGCATCCCGAAATTATATACTTATCGATAGAATGCCGTTTCATAGGTCCCTGCACACATGACCCCGACAATATGCGGCAAGGATTAGCTACAGCAGCAGAACGCCTCGCAGCCTATCATCCTCAGCGGAGTTGGGTGTCGGAGTGGAGTGGAGCTGAGTTGGTTCCGAATGGAGTATCCGATGGCAATACCGATGCCGTGTATAGCTTGCAACGCGGTTCCGTAGGATGGAGGAGTAAGTGGGGGGAACCGAACTATCCGCCGGGTATGGTACCCCCACGCGAAGATGCAAAATTAAACGTAGGACCGCAGGGATGTCAATTCCTAACCCGATATCCAGGTACCTGGCTCGTTCGCGGCAAGCGCTGTGACTGGTCACCGTAACGACCATGAAGCTTAGAAACTGGTGGCAGTGGTAATCGAGACAACGGTAGTGGATCAGTCAGCCAACCACATAAACACTAAAGCTCGGGAAGAATGTCTGGGAGCGGTAGGCTGGCAATGATGAACCCTGGACCAAGATCCAACACAGCACATCACGCGGATGGTGGATCTCCAAACCAAATGTTCACCGACGGGACGGGCCAGTGCTGTGCCTGACCAAGTGATGACACGCCACACTCTGTTGTAAGCAGTTCCTTCCAGAAGTGTACGAAGCTCCAACAAGAGGTGAATTATTTCTTTCACCGCTCACCCATTGAGAAGACTTCATCGTATGGTTGTCGTATACCACCAACTACCACAGATAGCTTGCTATAATGATGAAACAATAATAGCTATATACGTAGTCCAGGTGTTGGTATCTCAAAATAGGATATAACTCTTCCTATAAGAACGGATACGGATCTTTACAGCGAAAACGATATCAGTTTGGGGGTCACCGAATAGCGAACATTAAGGAGCGGCTTTGAGCACATTTCGTAATAGAAACAGGGCCAGTGCCTCGCTGAGACATCTCGTATCCGCTCTTCATAGTTTGTCACCCTCAATTCTATTACATTCTACATTCCTTGATCAGATATGTGCTTGAGTCGCATAATGCGTTCCTGCTAACCTATATATGTCAAGACTGCAGTTTGAAGGCTATATCTCGGCGATACCGTTCTATCTAACCCCTGGAACTCTCAGAACAGTGTTGGAAGTCGATGTAATGTAGATATATCCCTTATAGGAAAGAGGAACAGCCCATCGATCCGTCTAGCAACTACTGCTCGAATAGACGTTCGAATGACTTGATATGAGTGGTTGCCGCAGTTAAAATTGTCTCTGGTGCCGGAAGCTCACCCGTCTCGGTTTTTCCGAGGCTTATGTATGTGTGCTTATCCGGGAGCGGTGTGGAGTTGATGCTCACCTGTCGTTGCACATTGCTAGCTAGCTTGGAGTAATAGATCCGTCAAGGTTGTCTCCGTATGTCGAATGCCATAAGACCAGCGCTGGAGTTGCACTTTCGTGTCGGCACAAACGTGCATATCAACCGTGCGCCCCATTTGCATCTTCTTGGCGTGAGTTTTGGATGTCCTGTCCGATCGAAGGGCAGAAACGGTCTCAACTGACAATTAAGAATCCATCAAAAGAAATATGAACTGTACGACTACGAATACAACTCTTCTGGTGTGAGACTAAGCTACTGTGCCCTGTAGTACTAGGGTATGGAAGCGAAAATCGGAACTACGCATCTGTAAAACAGTGGGGAGGGGTTAGGAGACAAAAAGATGGAAAGTACGGTGGTCAAAGCCACATTCGTTATTTCAGCCAATGAAGTTGGGCTTGTTTCGAGCTGCTTAATTTTCATTCCAGATCCTTTTCTGATTTTTGCTTCCATAGTAATATTGCAATTGAAACTAGATCGCAACAAATATCTAGAGCCATTGAAAGGTAGATGTCCTATAACGACATTGGTCCGGATGGGCTACGTGGCTGAGGCTTGGTTTAGTCTCAAATGAGACACTGCCACAGCGCCAACTGTGAGGAAGTCTCAGCGAACTCCAATTGAAGCATCAAATCTCAATAACGTTAGGTCGAACGAGTGGGACATGCCTACAGACCCTGCGAAACGTCTGTTGGAAGCATAAACTATAAGCTCCAACTCACCGATGTGCCCCGAGCTTTTAAGCTCCGCAGTCAGTCAAGTTTAAAATTCAGGAGACAGCTTCGCCTCGTTAAAAGGCTGGGGACATTTCGTATACTTATTTCTTTTGGCCTCGCTTGCGGTAAGGCCCCGTCTCCCTACATATACAATGTATCCGAAAACGAGACCTGAAGTTTCTGGGAATGCTATTGGTGCCAAGGTGAAGTTCTTCGATTCACCTTGCATAACGGGACTCGCTTAGGTGTGTAAAAACGTGAAACAGTGCGGGCCCGAGACAACAGACTGAATCGGTTGGGGGCGGCCGCATCTGACAACTGATTCCACCTTAAATCGTGGCGTCGATCTCTGTACTCATCACTAGGGTAGTACTTAAGTAAGCATCGGGTCTTCGACTCCATCCTACAGTATCTATAGTCCAGTGTTATCGTATCGTCGTCGTATCTATTCATTTTATATTGTGTCGGATTGTTGGATTTTCATTATTTGGCTTATTTATACATGATTGTTTTGAGTCGCCAACCAGGATAGCTCGAGAGTTGTTGTGTTAGAATTCCGTGAGCTAGTCGAATTCGAGCGGGAGGATTAAACCAACGATTGGATGAAATTCCACGAGATCGATATGATAGCTACTCAATTTAAACGAAAATAAACTTCGTTGCCGCATGCGGGAACTTGTTCTTGGCTTCTCGTTCGCCTGACACACCAACATTCTGGAGGGCTAGGCAGGTGTTTGGGCCACGAAGGTTTGTGTATACGTATATACCGGGAGAAGGTCGCCTAAAAGTTCCGTGTGTATTTCCAGTCACACAGTGTGCCACGAGGGTGCAAGTCCGTATTCTGACCTGCTGCTTCCTGGGTTCTTCATATGCATGACCAAACCAATCTGTGGATTGCAGTTAAAACCTGATACCATGGTCAAGTCGGGATGCGGGATTGAAACCAATTATTCGATACTAGTTGGCAGAAATACACATACAGTGGAGTTGCGGCGACTCGAGTGACTGTATATGCTCCTTGGATTCGAATCAGTTGTCTCTGGATGGTTAGACAACCACTACATGACCAAGGTAAAGGGGGAATGAATACCTGTGAATGAATTTAAAGTTAGACATGTTGGGTGGTGTTTGCCACTGTGAGAACCAGGTGCTGGCAATGGCGGTTGACCATGTCACCATCCCTAAGCCTGAAACCACCACTTAGAACTGTAGTCGGTGAGCGGAATCTGGGAAAGCTAAATTAAACGAAAGGAGCCTGCATCCTGTAATGCGAGTGCACCTTTACAGGAAAAATCCTTGGCGTGGGGCACTAGGTTTTACCTGATGTGACTCCGCCTGCAAGGACGGTCGTGCGAGTGCACTCCAAATGCACTTGGTATGTTCGAGACCATATCGAACGAATGCAAGTCGGTAGATTTATGGTTTTTTGGATGCTAAGTGCGCACATTCTAAGTAATTACAACCTTACGTGTTGCCGACATGTTGACAGTAACATCAAATTGCCTTGCCAAGTGAAAATTTGGCAAGGTATATTATTTGACTGGTTAATTTAGGATGATGCACAGCCCATATGCACAGTTCCCCGGCGAACAGAGTGCAGTGATGCAAATTTATTGTGGTTCGTTCGGAAGGCAATATACGTACTAGACTCATATGTTTAAATCGTAATTTGAACGGATGTAGTCTGGAGACGCCATAAGCGCTGCCTTGTCTATGATAACTTGCAGTAGGGCTTTATTCTCTCGTGATCTGTTTTCAATTGCCAAGTTCAATGCTAGAGTATCGTAATGCATGGTTCAACCTGGCTGCGGACCGAGTTTAAACTGCCGGGGCGGGCTGGAGCTGCGGGCTTCATCCAGTTGGCGGCGAGAAGATGTCTGGCAACTTTCAATCATGGAATATCACTCATACGAGCATCAAGACGAATTGTTGCATATGTTACGGATATACTTAGATAGTCAGTATTTGTATGGCTTAGGGATATACTTAGATAGTCAGCCTTTGTAAGGCTTATGGATACAAGCTGATGATATGGGCTGACAAGGCTCAGCCATATCTATAGATAGATGAAGTGTATGCACCTGCTCTCTGGAGTAGCCTTCATGGCCTCCTAGATACAATAATCAAGTATCTATTCATCACTCAAGGTAACAGGTTATGAGCCCGGTAGTGTTAGCAACGGTCCTGACCCGCTAGTACGATTCTGGGTTAGGGTTGGGACCGGGGCTGGACCGTGGCAACGGGTTTTACCACACCAAAAACCCGGACTGTTGCATTTGGGCCAGTTTCCACCTGAAAACCCGTGTTACACGTAAGTTCGCAGCGGGGTCATGTACGATCACTCGAAATTCTCTTGAGTAGGATGTTACTTTGAGAGATGAATAGAAGCTTGATTGTGATGATATCTATGTCGAAATCTGTGGTCTATATACAGCCTGTCATACAGTCTAGAAGTCTCATGATTATGCACCATTGCATATTCTCGTATCTTCATACACGTCTCAGGTTCTCATACAAGATCTCATACACGACCTGATGCATATATGCAACACTTCCCCCTCTTCCTACAGTCCGTAGGAAGACCAAATAATATCCTCCGGTGCCTCATTAAAACCCTCCTCCTTATAGTGACTGCGGTAGGTAGGGAAAGAGTACAACTGTAGCCTGATAAGGGAGGCCATCCCAAAAGAAACAAAGTGAAAGAACCTTAAATTAACCTTAAATCAACCTCCTCCATTTCCTTCAAGTGTGTGCACATCCACTAAAATCGTGAATCCATGAATTACCACAACCCCATCGCTTTGGTGCACTTTTGGTGCTTATCTCTTGCAAGTGCTTTAGTGAAGATGTCGGCTGTGTTTTCATTGGTTGAAACTTAAAAGTAGTTGACGATGCCGCATTCGTGGAGATGTCGGCTGTTGTGGTAGCAAACGTCGATATGCTTGGTTCTAGCCTTTATAATGCCTTCAGTGATATGTGCTAGAGCTCCTTGAGAATCGCAATAGATCGGTAGAGGTTCGAGATTTTCGCCGAGGTCTTTGTGTAGTTGAAGTAGCCAACGGGCCTCTCTGGAGGCTTCCAAGCAGGCTATGTACTCGGCTTTGAGGGTTGAGGTTGCGACTGAATCCTGTTTTCGCGATTGCCATGAGATTGGACTGTTGGAGATAAAGATATGTCTGCCTTGTGATTTTCGATCAGCACTATTGGAAGCCCATTCGGAGTCGGTGTATCCGGTAAGAGAATTCTGGCCAGTATAGTGGAGTCGGTAGTTCTTGGTGGCTTTGAGGTATCGTAAGACTCTTTTGGCAGCTGTGAGATGAGTTTTGTACAGCTTGGAATTGTATCGACTAAGAGTGGCCACAGCAAATGATATATCGGGCCTGGTAGCTAGAGCGATGTACATTAGAGAGCCGATGATTGCTTGGTATTACCTTGGATCAACTTCCCCCTCGTCTGGCTCAGCGAGGTCTAATTTGACTTTATCGTCGAGTGGAGTTAAGGCGTTGTAGGCATGTTCCATGTGAAATCGTTTGAGAATTGAATCAATGAAGATCTTTTGGCAGAGGCTAATCGAGCCGTTTTCTTGATGGATTTCGATGCCGACGAATTGGCGAGCTGGCCCCAGGTTAGTGATCTTGTAGGCTTCTGCGAGCTTCGCCTTAATTATTTCGGCATATTTTGCAGCAGTCGGTGCGTAGGCCAATAGCATGTCGTCAACGTAAAGGAGCAGAAGAATATCACCGACATTGCATATGTAAAGATTGGGATCAGTTTCCAATTGGATGAAGTCTAAGGAGAGTAGAAAAGCGTTTATATGTCGGTACCATAGGCATGGTGCTTGTTTCAGTCCATAGAGAGCCTTGTTTAGACGAACGATCCTGCCTGCAAAAGGCCATCCTTCCGGGAGTACCATGTGGAGTGTGTTATCGTCGACTTCGGGATTTAGGAATGCTGTGACGACGTCAAGGTGGTCGATGATCCAGCCCTCTCGTGCAGCAAGGCTTATAAGGAGTCTGAAAGTCGTTAATTTGCCAACGTGGACATACGTCTCACCATAGTCTGTTTGTTCGTAGCCTTTAATCACCAGCCTGGCTTTGTAGCGTGTCGACCCATCGGGATTACGTTTCGTCCTAAAAACCCATTTCGAGCCAATTGGCTAGGTTGCAGTACTGTCGTTGCGATGCAAATCGTTGATTATTGTGAAAGTCTCATTTCGTTGGATGGATTTGGCTTCTTCAAGGATCGCTGCTTCCCATTCGTGTTTTAGTGGCCTGGACATGGATTCATCGTATGTTCGGGGGTCATCATCGACTGTAGTTGATGTTAAAGCACTGTATATGAGTTCGGAGATGTTGACTTGTGCTTTTGTCGAGCTTCTGATAACTCTATCAGTTGATACAATCGCTGGGGCTTTTGGCTTCTTTGTAGCCGCGATGGTTCGTCGCACAGAGTTGATCTGCCTTCGTATTCATCTATTTGTGGTTATCTCGTCTCTAGATGGGGCTTGGTTATGAGAATCGAGAGTTTGATGGCGACTATCAGTTAGCACATCAGTGTCAGTGTATGTATGGGTGTGGGCATCCTCGTTAGGAGCCATATGTGTAAGGCCTACTTTTGCAGCACCTGCAGCAGGTGGGCTTCGGTCTCCCTGCCCATTGTTGTGCCCAGTTGTGTGTGATGGGAGACCGGCGTCAGCTCCAGCCATATTATCGGGGGCGACTTTTCCACTTCTAGTGCGGCCGTGAGAGATGCTGTCACCCGCTCTACTCTCTCGAGTGCGGCCGTGGATCATCTCCTCATCCGTTCCACCAGGATCTTTGTCAATTATCTCCGTGTGTATTTCTTCTTGTGGTAGATCAAATATGTCAATTTCGGTAGTCCCTGATCCGTGCTTTCTTTTTAGTGATTGTGGGCACGATATGTATGAATTTCTTTCTTCGTCGAAGATGACATCTGATTGAGTCCTTATCGTCTTAAATTCTGGGTCCCAAATCCTCCAAGTCGTGGTACTATCGTGTACATAGCCGACCATCATGCAGCCGGATTGAGATCGTGGGCCGAGTTTCTTGTCGATACGCTGGCGTTCTGGTATTAATCGACTGACGTGGCATCCAAATCGACGAAGATGATCAAGTGGAGCTTTATAATTTATTGACTTTCGTATGGGATCATTGGCTGGTTTATCGTATTCCGGCTTTCCGTAGCTGTTAAGCATTTCGTACGGGGTCTCATATGGGGCCTTATAGCCGTCTCGATCGTGTCTCTTAGTTAGGCCTTCGTTTGGAATTCGCTGGTGTAGATATACGGCCGTGTTTACTGCTTCCCCCCAGAATTCGTGTGGTGCTTGAGAGTCGAGGATCATGGCTCTAGCTTTCTCTGTAATCGTTCGGACCATTCTTTCCGCAACGCCGTTTTTATGGTGAGCATATGGAGGGCAAAATTCTAAGGCGGTACCGCGTGAGGCTAGAAGTATCCGGAAGAGCTTATTGTCGAATTCTCCTCGCCCGTTGTCGCATCGGAATCGTTTGATTTTGTAGCCTTGGTTATATGCGTTGATTTTAGCTTGGAAATGCTGATATGCGGCGATGCAAGTTTCTTGTTTCTTATCCGGGAGTAGGTAGACGGTTGTCCAGCATGTGTAGTCATCGATGAAGAGAATATAGTGTAGGTGGCCAGCCTTTGTCGGAGTTCCAAAAGGGCCGCATGGGTCGGAGTGTACTAGTTTGTATGGCTTGGTTACTCGCCGAACCTTGGTGCGTATAAATTTTTGTTTGTGTTTTGCCTGGGTGCAAACGTCGCATATTTGGGAGTTTAAGATCTCGGAGCCGTCAATAAGGCTTTTCATTGCAGCATGGTGCAAATGAGCTAATCGACGATGCCACAGGTGGGAGGTAATGAATGATTTGTCGGGAGTAGTTGCGATAGGTCCACTTGTGGGCTGGTTTCCGCCAGTTTCGGAGGTGAGAGCTTGAGCGTCGACTTGATATTGGAGAAAGTAGAGGTCTCCTACTCGTTTGGCAATAAGTGCAATTGAGTCCATTAATATAGAGCAGACGCCACGTCGAAAGGTAGTGGTGTAGTTGGACCGGTCAAGCTGGTTGATTGAGAGTAAAGATAAATGAAACGAAGGTGTGTAGAGTGCTTTCAGACGTAAAGTAGTCGATCTCTGTGATATGTCAATGAGACCATGGTGGGTAGCAATTACCGTTGTTTCATCTCCGAGTTTAATAGAGATTCGAGATTCCAGCCTTTCATAGGAAACGAACGAGTTGCGGTTGTTACACATATGGTGAGATGCACCTGAATCTACGATCCAGGTTGTGGAGGTAATTGTGGAGTATAAGGCATTTGTGGTGGAAAGAGCGGCATGTGCGGTATGGCCGATGGTGGCTTGTTCGGTGTCGTCGGATAGTCAGAAAAGGTCTTCTCCGGCGGGGATGCCGTGCGGGGCCAGTGCCGCATTTGCTTCTGCCATTTTGTCGTTACCGCCAGTTTTTTGTTTCATGACCTTATTTTGGGCGTCGCGCCCTTTCTGGTGTATGTGGCATTCGTTTTTAACATGGCCTTGTTTTCTGCAGTAGAAGCACGACCTGTCGTCTTCCTTCTTGAAGCCGCCGCTGCCGCTGTATGTTCCGCGCCACTTGAGAATTCCACAATTCTCGGTGCTATGGTTATTCATTTTACAGTGCGTGCAGGAGTATTCATTACCGTCTTTATCCTTGGTTTCTCCTCCTCGATTTCCGTAGCCTCGCCAGTTGCCACGGCCACAGCCACGGCCGCGGCCTCGGCCTTTGTAGCTGCCTCGTTGTGTGTAGAGTGCTGATCCGATGGTGGCGTCTCCGAGTTCTTTGACAAGGTTGGCCTTTTTTTCGTCTCGTTTGATGGCATCCATAACTTGCAGTGGAGAGGGTGCTGGAGTTTGATGTTCAAAGATCATAATTGACATTTCGTACTCTTTTGGTACAGTAGTAAAGATGTGGGTGTTGAGAGTTTCGTCTGTGATTTCTTCGGGGGTACCGACTAATTCATTCCGATAGTCAAGAAGCCGTGTGAAGTATTTCTCGATTCCTTCGTCCTGGATTGGACGGGCTGCATGGAAGCTGCGAAGGATTTGGGTATGTCCGATTTTAGTAGTTGTGTTGTTGAGTCGATTTTGGAGGATTTCCCACATTTCAGCTGGATCGTCGATATTCTTAATGTATGCAAGTAGATAGTCGGAGCACCCCATGTAGATTTGCGTTTGAGCTTTGCCAGCTCGTTTTTGCCAATCGCGTTGTTGAGATTGAATGACTGAGCCAGAGCTAACTGGGAGGAGCTCTTCGCTTGTGACAATTTCGTATGCGTTCATGGCGATGAGTACTCAGCGCATCTTTTCGCTCCAAATGGGGTAGTTCGATTCGGTTAGCTTTGGAATGCTTCCGAAGTCAGTTTTGAAGGTTTCGGTGGACATGGTGAAGGTGGAAGTTTTTGGAGGTGAGATGGTGTTGAGTTTGAATTAAGTTGTTTGTTGTGATGTTTTAGTGTCGTTACTGGGGTGACGGAGTTTCAGTGGTACAGATCAAGTTGGATGACGTGATTATAGTGTGAGGAGTAACCAAAAGAGGTATAGAGTGTTTCAGACGAATAGATCTCTAGATGATTGCGACCGCCAGGCTCATAACCTGTTACTTTGAGAGATGAATAGAAGCTTGATTGTGATGATATCTATGTCGAAATCTGTGGTCTATATACAGCCTGTCATATAGTCTAGAACTCACATGATTATGCACCATTGCATATCCTCGTATCTTCATACACGTCTCAGGTTCTCATACAAGATCTCATACACGACCTGATGCATATATGCAACATAGGATGTTACTGTGTATGGTAGAGTGACTTGATTGATTGTATCTATAAGGCCAAGAAGGCCATATATATACTTGTGAGTAGGTTCATCTATAGCTGAGTATTGTATATTGGGCCTTGATATATGCATGCCCTACAGCCCTATGGCTCTATGGCGACTGATCTTCTAAGTATACATGCAATACTTCCCCCTCTTCCTATAGTTCATAGGAAGACCTATACAGATAATATCCTCCAATACCTCATTAAAACCCTCCTCCTTATAGTGACTGCAGTAGGTAGGGAAAGAGTTCAACTGTAGTCTGATAAGAGACAGCCATTCCAAAAGAAACAAAGAAAGAAATACATAGTATCTGTCTGGAAAAACAAAGTAAAAGAACCTCTATATTTAACCTAAATTGACCATTTCTGTTTCAAGTGTGCATATCCACTACAAATGGTTGATCTATGAATTACTACAACCCCATCCCTTTGGTGAAATTTGGGCACTTATCTTTTGCTAGTACTTAAGTGGAGATGTCTGCAGTATTTTCATTGGTTGAGATCCAGAAGGAATCAAAAATACTGCATTTGTGAAGATGTCAGCTATTGTGGTAGCAAATATCCATATGCTTGGTTCTAGCCTTTATAATGCCTTCAACGATAAGTGCTAGAATTCCTTGAGAATTACAATAGATTGGTAGAGGTTCGAGATTTCTGCCAAAGTCTTTGTGTTGTTAAAGTAGCCAATGAGCCTCTCTGGAGGCTTCCAAGCAGACTATGTACTCAGCTTTGAGGGTTGAGGTTGCAACTAAATCTTGCTTTTGCAATTGCCATAAGATTGGACTATTGGGGATAAAGTTATGCCTATATTGTTATTTTTGGTTGGCACTATCGGAAGCCTATTTGGAGTCAGTGTATCTGATGGATGAATTGTGGCCAATATAGTGAAGTTGGTAATTTTTGATAGCTTTGAGATATTGTAAAACTCATTTGGCAGCCAGCGGATGAGTTGTATAAGGCCTGGAGTTGCATCGAATCAATACTGCCACTGCAAATGATATATTGGGCCTGGTGGCTAGAGCAATGTATATTAAAGAGCCGATGATTGCTTGGTATTCCCTGGGATTGACATTCTCTTCAGCTGGCTCAGCAAGGTCTAATTTGACTATATCGTTGAGTGGAGTTGAAGTGTTGATGGTATTTTCTATGTGAAATTGTTTGACAATCGAATCAATAAAGATCTTTTGGCAGAGGCTAATTGAACCATGTTCTTGATGGATTTCGATACCGAAGAATTGGCGAGCTGGCCCAATGTTGGTGATTTTGTGGACTTCAATGAGTTTTGGCCTGATTATTTTGGCATCTGGTGCTGCAGTCAGTGTATAGGCCAATAGCATGTCGTCAATATAAAGAAGCAGGGGAATATCACTGACATTGCATATGTAAAGGTTGGAATTAGTTTCCAATTGGATGAAGTCTAAAGAGGGTAGGAAAGTGTTTATATGTCAGTATCATAGTTGTGGTGCTTGTTTCAGACTATAGAGGACGTTGTTTGGATGTACGAACCTTCCTGTGACAGGCCATCCTTCAAGAAGTACCATGTGGAGTGTGTCATCATTGACTTTGGGATTTAGGAACATGGAGACGATATCAAGGTGGTTGATGATCCAGCCCTCGGATTCAGCAAGGCTTATAAGGCGTCGGAAAGTTGTTGATTTGCCAATGGGAGTATACGTCTCACCATAGTCTGTTTGTTTATGGCCTTTGATTACTAGACTGGCTTTGTAACATATCGACCCATCAGGATTTTGTTTCATCTTGAACACCTATTTGGAGCCAATCGGCCTGGTTAGAATAGGATCATTGCGATTGAGATGTGAATCATTGATTATTACAAAGATTTCATTTTGTTGAATTGAATTGGCATCTTCGAAGATCCCTGCTTCCCATTTGTGCTTCAGTGGCCCTGTTATGGCCTCAGTATATGATTGGAGATCATTATTGACTGCAGTGGATACTAGAGCACTGTGTATCAGTTCAGAGATATTGTCTTGTGCATTTGCTCTTGTTGAGCTTCTAGTAACTTTATCGGTTGATATAATTACTGGGGTTTTTGATTTCTTTGTAGCTATGGTGGTTTGTCGTGCGGAGTTTATCTGACTTCGTATGCTTCTTTTTGTAGTTATCTTGTCTCGAGATTGGGCTTGGTTATCAGAATCAAGAGAGTGAGAGTGTGTATGGGCATCCTCGTCATGGGCCATATATATAAGCCCTGTATTTGCTATACCTGAAGCAGGTGGGTTTCAGCCTCCCTGTCACAGTTGAGTCGAGTGAGGATCGGGGGAGGAATATGGATCGATGATTGAGATACAGGAATATGAAGGAAATCAGCATTTGTTGGTTGGAATCAGGTTTTGTTGGGTGCGTTGTAAATATGGCGTGATGGTGATGGCGTAGGCTGCGGACTGAAAGGGTTGCGTACATAGTTGGGTGGAGTTAGGATGTATCTCGGAACGAGTGAGCAAAGATGATGACAGTCGCGTTGACTGTATATTAGGATGCTGGATTTGCGGAGGATAGGTTTGTTCTTCACTCGTTCTCTAGTCTACAAAACAATCAATAGCTTCGGCACCAACCTCTGTTCACTTCTGTGATTCAGGATTTTGAGTCTCTAGTTTGTTAAGCAGTACCCGCGATCACTGTACCCTCCCGTTTGGTTTTCATAACCCCTAGAACTCCGAGCCTTGAACCCTTGACAGAATAACGAGTCTACAATCGATTCTACCGGTTATAATTCAGTATATGTGCCGCTAATTTCATCAAAGCGGTTGTTACTTTTGCCACAGACCTTGCAACCCCCTTTGTTCCATGTTTAAGTCAGTTGGAAACTTCGAAAACAAGCTCACAGTACACAGCTTTTGGAGACACTCCTGCGTTGTGTGCCTGTGGAAACATTGACGAGAAGGATCCACGCTGTTTTAAATGGCAGCGTACGACAGCAACAAACTTCAACAATCCCGAATCAATTTCCTCGACCTAGCTGGTCGAACCATCAACATCTTCAAACAAGAACCCCTGAACGCCTTTGATAGCATCGACGCTATCCTCGATGAACCCGAGGAACCTTTGGAAGCATAGTTCTGGGACGAACCACAAACAGTATCTCCTTGGAATAGCTACTGGACAGAAGCAGCAAGCAATGGAGGAGGTCTCCAAATTGACGACACAGTATTTAAAAACTTCTGGACCAAGTATTACGGTCTTCACATCGATTGCCAGAACGAGGAACCGTGCTACTGCGAACATAACTGCGGAGGTACGCATACAACAATCGGCAGAGCAGCAGAAGCTCAATCAACAAAATCTGAATCTATGATCAAAGCAACACAGAAGGACATAGAAAGCCAAATCTCGTGGGCGGATTACAACAAACGAAAAGCGAACAAGGAAAAGGGAGTTGACTGCGAATTACATCCGGCCCATTTACCAACCCTGCTAATTATCGTAACAACACCCAGCAAACACGAGGTGTTCTTCTGGTAGATGGTCAACCCATTCTTAGAAGCCGAAATCAAAGCGGCAGTTCAACAAATCTAAGACAACATAGACGAAGTCAGAGACTGTCTGACAGAACCTCGCCTCCTCACAGCCGCCTCTCTACATTATCAGAAAGATGTCTGGAGAATCCTCGAGATCAACTCGCGACGTTAAGTTGATGGGAGCTTTACACATAGAACTGGAACACGTGGCAGCAAAGAACACAGAAATCATGAACGAAATACAGCTCAGGAGTCACATCACGGACATCAACAAAGGGCTAAAAGCAATAAGCCAACTACCAACGACCAGCAGACTGAACGAATTGCTCAAGGAACAGCAATCTGTGAAGAATGCGGAAGTATGAATATCGGAATTGTTGGCAGAAGGAGAAAAAGTCGTCCAGGAAAGGGACAATCTGAAGCAGGAACTACTGCTTACTCAACAAACAGCGGCAACAGTAGAAACACTGCAAACATGCAGTCATGGGGACCTGGTTGAAGAAATCCGGATCCTAAAACAAGCATTGGAAGAAGCAAATCCAGACCTGGCGGAGTTGAAACAAGATCTGGAGGATGCTCAAGCTCAAATGGAGAAGTTTAGGGACCTGGCAGAAGAAAATCGATAACAGGTGACCAGGGTTCTGAAGTTGACGGAGGGAAGAAGGGTAGAAACGGGAGAAAGGACGGATAAAGATGAGCGAGAGGAAAAAGTGAATGATATCACCAGCTTTTCAGGAGAAGATAGGAAGGAACTTCGAGGATGGAAGGTGCAGTTGGCATTGAAGATAGCCGGAAAACCGAAGACATTCAGCAACGAACAGCAGAAGCTGAGGTATGCAGTTGGATGCCTAAAGGGAGTGGCTCTGGCACAGTTAATGCCACACTGTGACGAAATCTCAGGGGAAGTCAAGCTCAATACCCTGAAAGACCTAATTGATCTGCTGGATGTAGCATTCGGAGATCAAGACAGAGCAGCAACGGCAAAGAAAGAACTCGAGAAACTCAGACAACGAGACCGCAAATTCTTTCAGTACTATGCGGAGTTTCAAAGATACGTAGTAGACACCAAATGGAACGAAGATGCACAACTAGATGCACTACGAAAGGGACTATCCAATGAGCTCAAAGATTCCTTACAACACATCGAGGAGCCAGAAAGCATGATCGAATTCGTCAGGATGGTGTCAAAAAGAGACTCGCAACTGAGAAGAAGAGCGGCGGAAGAGAAATCTGGGAAATGGGAAGGTTACAAGAAGTCCGATTTGACAACCAACACCACATTCGCCCCAGACCCCGCACCCGCGGGATCAGTCGCAGGCTATCATGGCCCCGCCCCGATGGATCTTTCAGCAGTTCAGGGAAAAAAAGATCACACCTGAGGAAAGGAAAAGACAAAGGGAAGGGGGACTATGTACGTACTGTGGGGATGGCAGACATTTTGCCGGCATCATGCCCAAGGAAGCTGAAGGTAGCATCAGAACAAACGGAAGTGTACCCGTTCAAAAAGGCAGCGAATGAAGGGGATGCAGATTTGACAACAGGAAAAGGAAAGGAAGTGGAGTTGGGAAAAGTATAGTCCAGTGCAATAAGGATGGCAATTGCCGCTGGAAACGAATCTCCTTTGTCAGTTAATGCTAGTTTTGGTATTTCGCAGTTTGCTATATCAAGCGCAGAAATTAAAGAGTCTTCTATGGAAAGCAAACATCTCGTTGTGAAATACTCGCTGAAATAGAAGACAAGATCATTGATACCCACGCTTTGATAGACTGCGGAGCTACTGGAATAGCATTTATTGACAAAGATTTCGTCCGCCATCATCAATTACAAGAACAAGAATTAAAAGAATCAAGAGAATCAGAAGTTATAGATGGAAGGCCCATTGAATCAGGAACCATCACCACTATGGCTAAACTGAATTTAGGCATACGCGGACATCAGGAGCAGTTACCAGCATTCGTTACGAAACTTGGACACTATCCAATCATACCTGGATTACCATGGCTACAACTTCACGATGTTACAGTCAAATTCCAAAAGAAAAGAATAGGATTTGAAAGCGATTACTGCCAGAAGCACTGTCAATATCACTCGAGCGTATGGGTATGGGGAAATCATATGGAAACAACGGAATCCGATGGACCAAAACTGGACATATGCGCCATAGCAGCAGCTCCATTCATGAGACGGAATGAAAAGGAGAAACTCAAGGTGTACTGGGTAACCTTATATGAAATCAACAAAGCCCTAGAAGTGAAGGACCTTCAAGAAAAACCGCTGGAACAGTTAATTCCCAAGGAATATCATGAGTTTCTCCCCCTCTTTGATAAAGTAATCGCTGAAAGGCTACCACCCACAAACCATACGATCATAAGATCACACTCCAAGACGGATTCGTCCCACCATTTGGACCAATATACAGCCTGTTCAGAGAAGAACTTCAGGTTCTAAAAGAGTGGATTGAAAAGAACTTGTTAAAGGGATTCATCAGATCGTCATCATCACCATGCGGGGCACCGGTGTTGTCCGCACATAAACCGAATGAAGGCTTACGACTATGCGTGGACTACCGAGGACTCAATGAAGGAACAATAAACAATCGATATCCGTTACCGTTAATCCAGGAAACCTTGTTGAGATTGTCAAAAGCCAAGTGGTACACCAAACTGGATGTCCGGGATGCCTACAACATGATCCGAATAGCAGAAGGAGACAAAAGGAAAACAGAATTTAGGACCCGTTATGGCCTGTTTGAATCCTCGTGATGCCCTTTGGACTCACCAATGCACCAGCTAGCTTTCAGGAATTTATCAACGATACTCTTCGCCCCTTTCTGGACATCTTCTGTACGGCATTCCTGGACGACATCCTTATTTACAGTGACAATTTCAAGGCACATAAAGAACACGTCAGAGCAATAATGACAACGCTCAAGGAGGCCGGTCTGCATCTGAAAGCAGAAAAATGCGAGTTTCATCAACAGGAAGTGAAGTATCTGGGATTGATAGTTGGGGTAAATGGGATTAGAATGGACCCGGAAAAAGTAACAGCGGTGAAGGAGTGGGAAGCACCTGGCAAGCTCAAGGAAGTTCAAGCGTTTTTAGGATTTGCAAACTTCTACCGAAGGTTTATAAGAAACTATAGCAGGGTGGTCCAACCATTAACCAAACTTACGAAGAAACTGGTACCTTTTCACTGGGGCCCTGATCAAAAGAGAGCATTTGCTGAATTGAAGGAAGCATTTACAACAGCACCAGTTCTAGCACACTTCGATTACGAAAAGGAAATAGTCCAGGAAACCAACGCATCGAGTTATGTATCCACCGGAGTACTATTGCAGTACGATGATCAAGGAATCCTCTATCTAGTGGCATTCTTTTCAAAGAAACATACACCAGCGGAACAAAATTACGAAATCTATATTCAAGAGCTGGGAGCCATCGTTCAAAGTCTGGAACAATGGAGACCGGAATGCGAAGGGTCAGTACATCCTATTGAAATACTGACAGATCATAAGAACCTTGAATACTTCATGACATCAAAGCTACTCAATAGAAGGCAAACAAGATGGTCTGAATTCCTGTCAAGATTCAAGTTCAAGATTATATACCGCCCAGGAAAACAGGGTCAGAAGCCCGATGCACTCACCAGAATACCAGGAGACATTCCTCCGAAGGGGGGGGCAGAAAAAACCTAACAAATCGTGCTGAAGACGGAAAATCTTGATCAAAGAATACAGAAGGGATTGGTGGTAGCGTTTGCAGAAGTAGTCAACCGAAAAGTAGATGAAACTAGTCCAGAGGAGTTATGGAACTGGATTCAACAGATATGCAAGGACTGCCCATATGACAGCAGCGAAGGACTGTGCACCAATGCCACCAAAATCATCAGCGAAGAAACTTCAAAGAAACTTCAAAGAAACTTCAACTGATACAGAATCATCACGATACACCGACAGCAGGACATCCAGGAAGAGCAATAACCTTCAAACTCCTCAAAAGAAGTCATCAATGGCCAGGTATGAGGAAGGACGTGGACAGATATGTACGAAACTGCCACGTATATCAACGCAGCAAAGCAACCCACCAGAAAATCCACAGATGGCTCAAACCACTGGAAATACCGCAACAACCGTGGAAGGATCTGAGTATGGATTTTGTGGTGGGACTACCAGTGAGCGAGGGGTACAACGCCATATGGGTAGTGGTTGATAGGTTGTCAAAAATGAAACATTTAGTACCATGTTGGGACGATACAGACGGCAAGAAGCTGGGCGAGATGTTTATACGAGAGGTGTTCAAGTTACATGGCTTGCCAGACACCATAGTATCGGACAGAGGACCCCAATTCGCGTCAGAGTTCTGGAGACATGTTTGTGAAAGACTCGGAATCGAACGAAGGCTGTCAACCGCGTTTCATCCGCAGACAGATGGACAAACAGAACGAATGAACGCCATTATGGAACAGTACCTCAGGGCCTTCGTCAATTATCAACAGAACGACTGGACACAGTGGCTACCAATGGCAGAATTCGCATCGAACAATCACGCCTCGGAAACGACAGGATGCTCACCATTCTTTGGCAATTACGGATTTCACCCAAGAATGACCTTTAGTCAACATCTGATTCAGAATGGAAACGATATCAGGGAAGTAAACGCAAACACCCTCTCCCAGACAATGAACGATATCTTCCAACAGATGAAGGCTGAAATGACTTGAGTGCAAGATATCCAGGCGGAACAAGCGGACAAGCATCGACGGGAGGGAGTGCAGATAAAGGTTGGGGATCGAGTCTGGATGGACGCCAGGAATATTACAACACAACGACCCAGCAAGAAACTTGACTGGAAACGCCTGGGACCCTACAAGATTACGGAGGTCATCAGTTCATGGGCCTATCGGTTACAGTTACCCAAGGATCTCCACATTCATCCAGTACAACCAATCTCCCACTTGACCAAAGTATCGGAAGATCCCTTGCCAGGGCAAAACGAATCCGCACCACCTGCAGTTATTGTGGACGGAGAAGAAGAATACGAAGTGGAATGCATCGACGACTCGAGGATGTTTCGACGACAACTGCAGTACCTGGTCAAGTGGAAGGGCTATGATGAACAAAGCTGGGAACCAGCAATCAATGTGGACGGACTTCAAGCAATCGATGTATTCCACAAAGAACAACCTGGCAAACCCAGATCAATAGCCTTGTAGGAACTCGGCCTGTGGAAGGGGGAGCTACTGTCACGGTTGTGTCGAGTGAGGATCGGGGGAGGAATATGGATCGATGTTTGAGATACAGGAATACGAAGGCAATCAGGTTTTGTTGGTTGGAATCAGGTTTTGTTGGTTGGAATCAGGTTTTGTTGGGTGCGTTGTAAATATGGCGTGATGGTGATGGCGTAGGCCGCGGACTGAAAAGGTTACGTACATAGTTGGGTAGAGTTAGGACGTATCTCGGAACGAGTGAGCAGAGGTGACGACGGTCGCGTTAACTGTATATAAGGATGCTGGATTTGCGGAGGATAGGTTTGTTCTTCACTCGTTCTCTAGTCTACAAAACAATCAATAGCTTCAGCGCCAACCTCTGTTCACTTCCGTGATTCCGGATTTCGAGTCTCTAGTTTGTTACGCAGTACCCGCGATCACTGTACTCTCCCGTTTGCTTATTATAACCCCTAGAACTCCGTGCCTTGAACCCTTGACACTTTCTGTCCATCATGATTGTATCCAGATGTGTATGACAGGAGACCAGTGTCAGCTCCAGCCATATGATCGGGTGTGACATTTCCACATCTGGTGCGGCCATGAGAAATGCTATCATCCATTCTACTTTTTGGAGTGCAGGCGTGAGCCATTTCCTCATCAGTTCCATCAGGATCCAGTATTTCAATCACTGTTTCCTCTTGTGGTAGATCAAATATATCAATTTCAGTAGTTTCATCTAGTCTGTGCTTTCTTTTGTGTAATTGTGGGTATGATATATATACATTTCTTTCTTCATCGAATATGCCATCTGATACAGTTCTTGTTGTTTCAAACTTCAGATCCCAGATCCTCTAAGTAGTAGTACTGTTGTGTACATAACCAACCATCATGTAGCCAGGTTAAGGACATGGGCTGAGCTTCTTGTTAATACGTTGGCACTCAGGTATCAATTGGCTAGCATGGTATTTGAAACTACAAAGATCATCTAGGGGAGTTTTATAATTTATTGTCTTTCTTGTGAGATCATCAGGTGGTTTATCGTATTGCAGCATTTTGTACGAAGTCTCATATTGAGACTTATAGTTATTATGGTCATTTTGTTTCGTGATTTCTTCGGTTGGCATGTGTTGGTCCAAAGATACGGCCATGTTGACCACTTCCCCCCAGAATTTGTGTGGTGCTTGGAAGTCAAGAATTGTGGCCTTAGCCTTCTCTGTGATTGTTTTGACTGTTCCCTCCACAACACTATTTTCATGGTGAGAATAAAGAGGGCAGAATTGTCAAGCAGGATCTTATGCCGCTAGAAGAATCTTGAAGAGCTTGTTATCGAATTATCTTCAGCCATTGTTGCATCAGAATCGTTTAATCTTGTAGCCTTTGATATGTGTATCAACTTGGCTTGGAAATGTTGTTATGTGGCAGTGCAAGTTTCTAGCTTCTAATCCAGGAGGAAGTAGATAGTTGTCCAGTATGTAAAGTTATCAATAAAGAAAATATAGTGTAGATGGCCAGCCTTTGTCGGAGTTCCGAATGGACTGTATGGGTCAGAATGTTCTAGTTTGAATCGCTTGGTTGCTCATTGAATCTTGGTGCATATAAATCTTTTCTTATGTTCACCTTGGTGCAAATATCGCATATTTGGGAGTTTAAGATCTTGGAGCCATCAATAAGATTTGTCTTTGAAGCAGGGTGCAGATGGGCCAATTGATGATGCCACAGACAGAAGGAATTAATGATTTGTTGGGAGTAGTTGTAGTAGGTGCACATATGGGCTGGCTTCCATCAGTTGCGGAGGTGAGAGCTTGGAGCATCAACATGAGATTGGAGACAGTAGAGGTCTTCTATATATTTGCCAATAAGTGCAATTGAGTCTATGGATATAGAGTAGACACCATTTCGGAAAGGAGTGGTGTAATTGGAGTAGTTGAGCTGGTTGATTGAGAGTAAAGATAAACGAAATGTACATGTATAGAGTACTTTCAGACGTGTAGTAGTTGATTGCTACAATATGTCAATGAGGCCATGGTCGGTAGTGATTACAGTTGTTTCATCTCCGTGTTTAATTGAGATTGGAGATACCAGCCGTTCAGAGGAACAGAACGAGTTACGATTATTACACATGTTGTGAGAAGCCTCTGAATCCATGATCCAGGTTGTGGCGGTAATTGCGGAGGATAAACAATTTATAGTGCAAAGGGCAACATATGCAGTATGTCTGATGGTGGCTTGTTTGGTATTTTTGAAGTTGTTGGATAGTCAGAAAAGGTCTTTTCCAGCAGAGATGCTGTGCTGGGCCAGTGCTACATTTGCTTCCACCACATTGTCGTTACCATCGGCATTTTGTATCATGATCTTATTTCGGATGTTGCGGCCTGTTTGTCGCATTTGGGATTCGGCTCTCACATGGTCTTGTTTTCTGCAAGGGAAGCATGACTTATCATTGTACTTTTAATTGAAACTGCCACTGCCGCCATTTGTGCTGCGCTATTTTTGGTTTCCCCAATTCTCAGTACTCTGGTTATTCATTTATAGTGCCAGTAGAAAGTATTCATTTCCATCTTTATCGTTGGTTCTCCTTCTCGATTTCCGTAGTTTTTGTGCCAATTACTGCAGCCTTGGCCATTGCCACTGTACTGACAACGGTTCGTGCTCAGTTATCGAGGGTTGAGGGTTCGGGTATCTAGGAGTTATAACAACTGACAGCTGGAAAGGCTAAAGAATCAAGCAGAGCCTGTAGCTAAGGAGATGAGGACTGTATGCAAGGGACTTGGTGCAGAATCACCGAGTGTGAAGGAAGTGAAAGCCAAAGCTAATTGATTGTTTTATAGACGAGAGAATGAGTGAAGAAAGATATTCATCCTCTGCCCAATGTCTGATTTATATATAGTAATTCACTTATTCCATAATACCTACCAACTCCTGCTTTCTTTGAACACCACTCTTGCAAGATTCTGTCGTATTCCACAAAACCTGATTTCATTTTCATTGTACTTTAGGCTTTGTTTGAAAGCTGATTTCATTTTCATTGTACTTTAGGCTTTGTTCGAAACCTGATTTCATTTTCATTGTACTTCACGCTTTGTTCAAAACCTGATTTCATTTTCGTTATACTTTAGCCTTTATTCAAAACTTGATTTCGTCCTTGCAGTGCTTCAGCCTCCATTAAAAACCTGATTTCATTCTTATTGGACTTAATGTACATTCGAAACCTGATTTTGTTCTTGTTGTGCCTTATCTTTTGTATGACCCACCGATTATTCATCACAGTTGTGTTGAGTGAGCATCACAGAAGCAGTGATGATCGATAAAGTATATATAAAGAATCTGGGATGCAAGGATGGAATCAGGTTTGTTGGAAGAAATCAGGTTTTGTTGGAAGAAATCAGGTTTTGCTGGCTGTGTTGTAAATATGGTGTGACGGTTACAATATGGGCTGCAGATTGAAAGGGCTGTGTACATAGTTGGGTGAGGTTGGGAAGTATTTTGGAAGGAGTAAATAAAGGTGACGACAGTCGTGTTAGCTGTATATAAGGATGATGGTTTAGCGGAAGATAGGTTTGTTTTTCACTTGTTCTCTAGTCTACAAAACAATCAATAGCTTTGGGACCAACCTGTGTTCACTTCTGTGATTCCGGATTTTGAGTCTCTAGTTTGTTATGCAGTACCCGTGATTACTGCACTCTCCGTTTGGTTTTTATAACCCATAGAATTCCGAGCCTTGAAACCTTGACAGAAGAACGAGTCCACAATAGATTCTACCAGTTATAATTTAGTATTTGTGCCGCTATTATCATCAAAGCGGCTGTTCCTTTTGTCACTGTCCTTGCAATTCTCAGTGCCAGGTGTTTAAGTCTGTTGGTAACTTCGAAAACCAGTTAATGGTACACAGTTTCTGGAGATACATTTGCATAGTGTGCAGCTGCCATTCCAACGAGAAGGAGCCTGCATACTGCAGTAAATGTTAGCGTACGATAGCAACAAACTTCAACAATCTCGAATCAACTTCTTCGACCTAGCTGGTCAAA
>WHVE01000159.1:0-209214 GCA_015178995.1 Trichophaea hybrida
AATTAGAATGAAAGCCATCTTTATGAATGAATAACCTACTTGTGGGTGCACATACAATTAGGTTACGAGACCGAAAGTGAGCGTCAACAGAGCATCAACGATATATAGTCGCACAACACTTCTAGCACGACGGATTGTAGGTGCTACCTTCGTATGTTCTATTTTTCTGACTGCCTTTATTGACTAAAAAGTTCTCAATGATGCACTGATGCTATCTCTGAAAATGAGTATCCGCAATTATTAAACCACAATTCATCGGTATCGCAGGACGCATCATCATCAAATAAGGACGAACGCCATTGATTACACTTGATTATGGTTTTTGTGCTGGAACATACGCATAAACTACGGGACTGAAAGTGAGCGTCAACGGAGCGTGGTCGATTTTTGGTCGCACAACACTTCAAGGACGAGGGATTACATGTGATACATTGATGTTTTCGAAACATTGGACTACCTTTATGGACTAAACAATTCTGTATGATACACCCGATGCTCTCTCTAAAAGTGGGTATCAGCAATTGTTAAATCACAATTTATCAGTATCGCAGGTCATATTATATTCAAATAAGTATGAACGCAATTTTCTACAGGTGATTATGCTCTTTGTGCGCGACCATATACACAGGCTACATGATGGAAAGTGAGCGTCAACGGAGCGTCAACAATTTTTGGTAGTACAACACCTCTAGTGCGAGGGATTATATGTGCTGCGTTCATATTTTCCAACTTTTGACTGCTTTTGCCTATTGAAAAAGTTCCCAATGATGCACCAATGCTATCTCTGAAAGCATAAGTAATGAAAAGATCACCATATTGAAATTAATTTTATACAATGAATAACTGGGCAGAAAGCGTGAAATGCCACTAGACGCATGCGCTATGCTTTCCATTCATGAAATTCAGAAGAACCCTTTTTGGGAACCCGCAGGTAAGACCCGGCGGGTCTAACTAAACCCGGTGAAACCCGTGGTCAGCCGGTGTGGTTCCGGGTTTGGAACCGGAAATTACGTCTGGGTCGGGTATAGTACGGTTCCAGAACCGGAACTGGAGAAGGGATCCGGTTTGGAACCGGACCGACGGCGGGTAACCCGGATCCGTTGCTAACACTACATACAAGGGGCTATATCCTTTTATAGTTGCCATCAACTTGCAGTAGTCAATTGATTATTTACTGTCACACACTTGATTCACAAATTTATTGATTACTATATACAAACAAAATATGGCTCTCAGCTGGCTCTCGGCTAGCTGGAGGTGATCGAGCTGGGCTAGCACTCGGCTAGCTCTCGGCTTTCTGGAGGTGATCAAGATTGGCTGGCTTTCGGCTAGCTGGAGATGATTGAGTGGGGCTGGCTCTCGGCTGACTCTCGGTTAGCTGGAGATGATCGAGCTGGGCTGGCTCTAGGCTGGCTCTCGGCTTGCTGGAGGTGATCGAGCTGGGCTGGCTGTAGGCTGGCTCTCGGCTTGCTGGAGGTGATCGAACTGGGCTGGCTCTCGGATTGCTGGAGGTGATAGAGCTGGGCTGGCTCTCGGCTAGCTGGAGATGATCCAGCTGGGCTGGCTCACGGCTGGCTCTGGCTTGCTGGAGGTGATTGAGCTGGGCTGGCTCTAGGCTGGCTCTCAGCTTGCTGGTGGTGATCGAGCTGGGCTGGCTATCGGCTGGCTCTCGGCTAGCTGGAGGTGATCAAGCTTGGCGGGCTCTCGGCTAGCTCTCGGCTTGCTGGAGGTGATCCAGATGGGCTGGCTGTTGGCTAGCTGGAGATGATCGAGCTGGGCTGGCTCTTGGCTAGCTGGTGATGATCGAGCTGGGCTGGCTCTCGGCTAGCTGGTGATGATCGAGCTGGGCTGGCTCTCGGCTGGCTCTCGGCTTGCTGGAGGTGATCGAGCTGGGCTGGCTTTCGGCTGGCTCACGGCTAGCAAGTTAAAACACATACTCGTTTGTAAAAGCTTCTAAGAACGATTACGATATTTAGCAACAGGTTCGCGAACCGGTTCGCACGAACCCAAAAATATGAAGTTTGTTCGTGGCAAATCTCGAACCAAATTGGTTCGAATGAACCTCAGTTCGATTCGTGCCAGATTTGACGAACCCTAACCCTGATTCGATTCGTTC
Source organism: Trichophaea hybrida (assembly GCA_015178995.1). NCBI lineage: Eukaryota > Fungi > Ascomycota > Pezizomycetes > Pezizales > Pyronemataceae > Trichophaea > Trichophaea hybrida. The sequence continues at coordinate 2,117 of WHVE01000159.1, forward strand.
GAATCAAACCGGTTCGTCAATTCCCACGAACCAGAATGGTTCGTTGCCAACACTAATGGTCTGTGCAGGAGAAGAATCCAAGTGAGAAGGAGAGGGAGAACCTGAAGAATATATAAGAAATTCAGCAAAATTCAAGTCGAATTAACATTTTAAGGGATCATTATATATATTCTAGTTCTATATAATTTCACAATAGCCCCTGCGGTATGGTGGCAGATTTGCAAAAATGTTGGCCTGATAATTATCCGGTTGATTAATGGTAATGATAAATGAAAATGAACTGCTGGCAATATAATGTTGTTGTCACAGCTGCCAATTGTTGAATATTCAGTATATTACCTGTTAAAACTGCAGCGATGTCTTGTGAAACAGTTTCTGCGGTCATGTTGAATGGATGTTGCCTTGAGATTGAACCTAGTGCAAATTCATTCCAGCTCTAGCGCCTGCTAGTAATATCATTTTAGTTGTCAGACTAGATCAAATCAACAACCATAAAGACCCACCTGTCACCCGTCATCATACTGCCATCATCTCCAAAACAATGTCCACATGAACCACACGAAAGAGCAACTAATATTGTCTACACACCAAACCAGGATTGTTCGAGACTCCTAGATGGCATATACAGAAAATCGACAATACATACTATAATACCATGTAAGAGTCCAAACCATGGCAAGACTGGTATCGTGGAAGAATGGGTTTGTGCACTTGGCATATTACCTTGTCTTCTTCCAAAAAATTGTGCAGCGGAGCATAGACCTGAATCAAACTGTGTGACCAATGGAGCAAAAGAGATGTGGATGGAGGAATTTGTTGAGAGTGAAACAGCAGCAGCCAGTAAGAGGGTCACAGAAGCGGAAGCAGTGGTAGAAAGAGAGCAAAGTACTATGTTGAAAATGGTGGTGGCTGATAAAACTAAAATGACATTTGAAGAGACATTGGAAGCAATTGGAGATAGTGTTGACAATGTTGCACCTTCAGACAAAAACGTAGATGAAGATGGGCAGGATGATGGAGATGTCAATGAGTATTCTGAGCTAAGTGATGACGACAAACCTGACTGGGTAGTTTATAGGATCTACCATTAAGAGCAGAAACAGCTGGACATCCTTTGCATGAATCAATTGAAGTTTGAGGAATTGACAACTCTGGAATGGGCAGATGCAGAAGATTACTTTTGTGGGCGTGACAGAACATTTGGCACTGCTGAATTGAAGGTTCCGGTGGTGTTAACTCCAAATACAATTTCCAAACCTGCCATATCATATCTGGCCCTACAACTCCCCCCTCCGGGCTGTAGTCATGTGCTATTAGAAATTGGAAAGCCGGTTGAAGAATTTACGCCAGTCAAATCAGTTGAATCAGTACGAAATATTCCCTTGTAATGCCTGTCCCCTACTAATTGTTATACAGAGGTCCGAATATATGGGTACAGTGCATGATAGCCCAGATGCATAGATCATCATATAGTCATGGTCATAATGCTATTTATAACAGTTTCTTAATACTAAATTCATTTTTAGTTGCATTTTGATATTTGTTTGTTTTCTATTATTTCTGTGACACGTAAAAAAAGTATTTGGGCATGTGCAGGGATGAAACCGAACAAATGAACTTTGACCATGCCAGATATGCGACATACACTGCCTAAGTGGTTGCTTATATTGACAATCATTATTTTAAGTAGGAAAGTAAAAACTTAATTGGTACATAATATGCCACCCTGAATTTTATATTATTGTTGTGATCTTTGTCTCACTAGTTGCGGTTTGATCACAAGATGAACCAATTTAAATCACAGCAGTTATGAATAATTCAAATGGAACTCCAACTGCATATGCAGCCACTTAGGCCATGAATAGGTGATGGCGATCTCACAAACACCTCATGGGTGACCATGAATATTGGGCACAACCAGCTGGATGACAAAAGTGGGTTATTGATAATACACACTCATGTCATTGTCATTCTGCTGTGCACAGCCGGTCGAAAGCGAGATAATACTATTAAATTAATTTCATCAGCTAGGCAAACTGTATATCCAATGTCACATACCAGTAACATTGTACATAGAATATAATCATATCGAAACAGATATTACAACTGCTAATGAATGGATGTCAATATTTTTCTTGAGACATCAGTTGTAACTGAGTGATCCAAGTAGCCACTCAATCAAACAGAATAAATCACGATTTATCTGTATCGCAAGATACAATCTTGTCAAATCAGTTGAAACGCCAGCTTTGACAATGAAATAGCGTACAATTGTGCCATATGATACATATGCTCCTGCAGTAAAAGTGAGTGTCAACGATTTTTGGTCACCCAATATTGGGAATGGAAGGGAACAGATACAGTGTATTGGTATTATCGGGGTGTTGACAGCCTTTATCGACATATCAGCGGTATGCAATTTATCCAACTAACATCTGAATTGATGCAATTAAATCACAAGTTATCAGTATCGGGAGGTGTGTTCTTGTTAAATGAAGAGGAAACACAACTTTCACAATGAATGATAGTGCGATGGTGTGACAAGACAGGTAGAATGCAGAAATAAAACTGAGCATCAATGCAGCGTCAACAATTTTCGGACACACAATTTTTGGCATGGGAGGCAATAGATTGTTTGTTTGGAATCATATTGTATTCACCCCGAAGGGGTGCCCAGTGTTGTTACCTAACCGGCCATCCTCGAAAGGACATGACATATGCCCTAAATCCACGGCCCTTCAGCGGTGTGAGCGCTGTGTGTCCGCAGAGCCCTCCTTGCGTCCCAGTCGTACCACCTAATCCCCTGCCCCCCATTCTCGCCAAACAAAAGAAACCGCTTAACTACATTCTTCCACCCTCCTCGACCTCATCTCTCCGCCCACTCCTTGCTGTCGTGACTCCCTCTTGTGAGGGCACCAACTATCATATCGTCCATCACTGTGTCCCATACTGTAGTGACGCCGCGACCATCATTAACTATTGTGCAGGGACCAATCAGTCTCCACCTTCTTCGTAACTCTTGCCACCCTGCCTGCTTTTCTTTCTCTTTCTGCCTGGAGTTCCTCACGTTACCTTGTGATTCCCTCCTGATCTTATTTTGTCTGGGTTTCGGATCCTTCTGTTGGACTCTTCCACCCTTATCTTTTTCTTTCCCCTCATCCACTCCTGTCGCATGCATTGAGTTCATTGAACTAGGTGTGTGAGACAGCTGTCGTAGCGCCTTTCTTGGTCGTCCAATAATCGCTAACGGATCGTTGATGTCGTAGTCATTATCCACATCCATGACCTCACTTCCGGATTGCTCCTTCCGTTTAGCCATATTCCGTTTTAAAACTTGCTGGGTCAATGGGGTGACCACCCATGTCAGAGTTTTCGGTGGGGCTGACCGAATCGCGATTTGTTTCCGTGGAGTGGTAGGCGGTGTGACAACCTGAGCGGCTGCTGGCATTGCCTTCTGGTCCACTGTCGCTTTCTTGCCCTCAGCCAATAGCTCTTCAATACTTGTCTTGAGCTCTCGGTTTTCGTTTTCCAGTTTTTCAACTTGGGCCCAGAAGGTTGTAATGTCAGAAACATGTTTCATCAGGATCTTCACCACCGACCGAAGCTTCATTTCCATCTCAATAATGGTCTATTGGTTCTGTCGTTGTGACTCCCCAATTTTTCTTGGAATAACATCCAGTTTTGGCGAGCAACTTCGCTTTGATGCTGTGTAGAGAGTTTTCGAACTCCTCCGGTAGCGCCTGAACCAAGGGGAAGGCGTCAGTTGGGATAGTATCGTCTTCCATAAAATCGTCGGAATTGTATTCATATTCGGACTCTGGCTCAGAAGCAGCAGAGCTGTCATCGCTGTCGTATTTTCGTTCCCCAAAGTGAAGTCATCATTGCCCTTGTGTCGCGTACCCCTCGGGTGTCGCTGGGCGTTCGGTCACTGTCACTGGTTTGAGGGAGGCGGCAGAAAAAGAGGTGGACGGTACTGGATGCTAGTCCTTGGCGACAGTCTCGATTTCTGCTTTCTCTCTAGATGGGGCGGAGAAGCAGGAGGAGGCCTGAACCCCCTTTCCTTGCTTCGATCGTTTCTTTGGGGGCATCGTGAAGTCAAACTGAAAAGATGTGGCAAAAGATGATTGGTCGAGGGACATCTTGCCAAAAACCTGCGGCGGTTGGGTGTGTCGTCGGAGGTGTATGGAGGCAAAAGGTACTGTGCCTGAGTGCTGTCAGAGTAGTGAATGCATGTATCGACAAATCAGTGGTATACAATGTATCTGTGTAATACCTGAATTGAAAGGTTCAAATCACAAATTATGTGTATCCCGAGGTGCATTCTTGTCAAATAAGCAGGAAAGCCAACTTTTACAATCAAATACAGTTCAATCATGCAATATGATACATAAACTACAGAAGTAAAAGTGATTGACAATAGAGCATCAATGATCTTTGGTCACAGTATATTGGGCATGGGAGGGAACATATACAGCTCATTAGTGTTATCAGAGTATTGATCATCTTTATATGCCAATATGAGGTATTCCATTCATCCGAGTAATATCTGAATGGACGGAATCAAATCACAACTCATCTGTATCGCGAGGTACATTTCTGTCAAATAGGCATAACAACCAGCATTCACAATCAAATGAAGTACAATGGTACGACAAGTCTCATAGACTGCAGGCGCAAAAGTCAGCATCAATGAAGCGTTGATGATTTTTGGTCACACAATGTCCAACAATGGAAGGAACAGATACAGTCCATTAGTGTTATCAGAGTGTTGACCGCCTTCATTGACAAATGAGTGGCATGTGATTTATCCACATAACGTCTGCATTGCAGGAATTGAATCAGGAGCTATCTGTATCGCCATGTATATTCTTGTCAAATCAGCAGGAAAGCCAATTGTACACTGAAATAGAGCGCAATCGTGCGTCAAGACATATAGACTGCAGCAGTACATGTGAGCATCAACAGAGCGTCAATGCTTTTGGGTTACACATTTTGGAGATGGAAGGGAACAGATTCAGTGTATTAGTATTATCTGCATATTGACTGGCTTCATTGACAAATAAGTGGTATGCGATTGATCAGAGTAACATCTGAATTGAAGGAATGAAATCACAAGTTATCTGAATTGGCAGGTATATTGCAGTCAAATCAGCATGAAAACCAGCATTTACAATTGAACAGGGTGCAATGGTGCAACACGACCTGTAGGCTGCAGGAATAAAAGTGTGAGTCAACGGAGCATCAATGATTGTTGGTCACACAATGTTGGACACAGGAGGGAACAGGTACAGTGCATTATTGTTATCAAAGAGTTGACCTCATTGAGCGACAAATATGTGGTATGCGATTTAGCTGAATAACGTCTGAATTGAAGAAATTAAATTGCTAGTTATCAATATTGCGAGGTATATTCTTGCCAAATAAGCAGAAAAGCTAACTTTTACACTCAAATAGAGTTCATTCGTACCACAAGGGACGCAGGTTGGAGCAGTAAATATGAGTGTCGACGAAGCATCAATGATAATTGGTCACACAATATTGCGCATTGATGAAAACAGATATAGTGCATGAGAGTTATCACAGTATTGATAGGCTTTAATGCCAAATAAGTAGAATGCGATTTATCTGAGTAATGTCTCAATTGAAGGAATTAAATCGATGGTTATCTGAATCGTGAGGTATATTCCTGTTAAATAAGTATCAAAGCTGGCCTATACAATCACCTGAAGTGCATTCCAGTGATATGACATGTAGGCTTCAGGAGTGAAAGTGAGCGTCCATGGAGCATCAACGATTATTTGTTTCAGAACATCTATAGCCCAGAAGATTTGTTAAGCTCTATTACCTCAATTGCAGTTTTGACTGTTTTTATTGGCAAATCGATTTTTTTCTTGATGCACATGAGGCACCTTGGTAACGGAGCTTGGAGACATAAAATCACGATTAATGTGTATTGCATGGCATGTTGATATTGAATATGTATGAAAGCCTGCCATTGCAATGATATCTATTGTTTTTGCACAATATGACACAGAGACCGCAGTACTAAAAGTATGCATCAATCGAGCATCAATGATTTTTCGTCACACAACTTTGAGCACGCGAGGGAACAGATATATTGCATTAGTGTTATCTTAATATTGTTGGCCAACATCTACAAATCAGTTGTAACTGATTCATTCGAGTAACTACTGAATTGAATGGATTAAATCACGATTTGTTTATATCGCATGGTATATTCTTGTTAAATAAGCATGGATACCCGATTTCACAATCATATTGAACGCAATTGTGCTACAAGACGTGCAGGCTGCATGATTTAAAGTGCGCATCGACCGAGCATCTACAATTTTGGTTCACACAACATCTCTAGTCTGTTGAGTTTTTTTGACTGTACTAATTTTATTCTAGTTTTAACTGCCTGTATTGACAAATAATTATTACTGACATTCTGTCCAACATTTCTTTCTACAAATGGTGGGTGGAAGCAGATATACATGTCTTTCAGAAATCATTCAACGAAGCAATATTTTTGATGGCAGTAGAGTTCAAAGTCCTTCCAATTCTGCTTGTACATTCTTCAAATACTTCTTCAATGGCAACTGCAATGTGCTTTAATACATCCTCACTCGCAATAAGGTACTCCAGTAAGAATAAATGTTGGTTCAAACGAGGGTTGACTGATAACATATTGACAATGGGGTTCGATAAATGGTGGATCTCCATAAATGTTGGACGCCAAACTTAAATTGTGTAGAGCAGCTCCCAGCATGCAGTGTCATTGCAACTCTACAATCATTGCACCAAAGCTGAAAATGGCTCCCCTGGCTTCTGTTGTATTGTTTGTGAGACAGTTCTGGTACATCCATCAGTAAATTGTTCAAGTACTATGGCGAAACACCTCCAATCAAAGTCACACAAATCAGAGCTGAATAAGTTAACAGAATCAGACATTTCCATATTGACACATCTGGCAGGTGATGAGCAGGCTTCAGCTGTACAGAAGAAGAAATGCAGTCAGGGTGTTAAGGTGGCAAGTAGTTCCCATCAAACACAGGCTGATTGAAAGACCTGACCATACTGACAATTTTAACAGATGAAACGTACAAAACTGGCAGATAATGACTTTACAACTCTTGAATTCAACCATGAAACGTGGAACTGGTATTTGCTGCTGGGATGGGTGTCTGCTCACAATCCGCGGACTGCCATGACGAACCTAGAGTCACAACCAACATTCATCGTGCTACACTGTGATTCGATTCTTCCCTCTGCCAGTACTCTGAGTGATATTTGTGCAAGAGAATACTCCCTCAAGTCGATGCCAAAAGAAAATGAAGTCATTGTAGCGTTTTATGCATCGACATCAACCAATGAATTGGTGATTGTGTTGGTCATTGGCTATAATATAAATCTTAACTGGTGACTTTGAGAAGTACAGCTTGCATTCGGTGAGGTTAGTGGCCACTTGGTTTTCATATTTTGTACCACTGACAAACAACTATAGAATGAAAGGAAACATACAGGTGAGCGACTGGCCGAGCTTTTGAAGGAGGTACTGGAACATTTTGGCCTTACAGAGGGTCAATTGCTTGGTATAACTACTGAGGACGCCTCATCCAACTATTCAACAAATCGGAAGCTATAATCGACCCTCAAATCATCTGCAATTGAACGGTTGCCATTATGAAACCATATACCATGCATGGCGCATGTCATTCAGCTTTGTTCAGGGGTATTCGTCAGTAGTCAGGGTGTGAAAAGATAATCGAAATCATGGGAAGCAAATGAGTGTGATAATCAATTTGGAGAAAATTAGAGTGTGGCATTGACCAAAAGCCAAAAGCTGCAGAAGACTGGAAATGCAAGAATCTCGAAGCTGCCAGCCATGACACCTGGATTAGCTGAGATAATTGACACGGTAGTTACTGCATGTTATCTACACTTTGATTCTGAATACTGTCAATTGAAATACCAGAGAATGCTTTAAGTATTGATTACGCCGACTCCTGGAAGACGTAATGAGTTTTCCAACTGCCAGAAATCCAAAGGCAGCAGTGCAGTTGTGCCTACCATGGATGTAATAACATGGTTGAATTCAACTCTGGAATCACTGGGGCGGGAATTCAGATTGTGAGAGTTTATACGCGAGTGTAAGCACGGCTGCGGACCAGCATGGCTCCATACTCCACAATAAGAGAAGATACGGTTGCAGACGAAAATAATTGATGAAGTCATATCATTCAAATGTAGGATGATCAGTAGAGTGCAATTGCACTCCCGCGAAGTAACTATATCCCAGGCTGTTACCCGGCCCTGGCCGGCCGCCGTTACATTTTTCTCCGCTCTAGCTGCAGATCCCCTGGGCAGCTATACTGTAAAGTAGATAGGAAGGAAGGAAGATCCAGACTCGTACACCCTCGTACGGCCTCATGAATCCCGCATCCGATCGGTACCACTCATGGCTGACCTTTCGGTTGATCTGGCGCACGGTGAAACTCAACCTCCTGTGGTAGGTGGTAAAAACCCAGGCCGACGCCATTAATACCGGGCCAAGATCCAATAAGAGAAGAGATGAGAACAGAAGGAAACAGCTAATTTTCCCGTAACACATCCCAGTGTCCGAATTCAAGCTTACTGCTACAGCAGGCATCGTTCCAAGCCTACCTCCGAGTGCATTCCCGAAACTAACTTTCCGCATCTCCATACCTGTGAGTCCAATTTCGCTTGCTGTCGTCCCGATCCAAGTCATTGCTCCCGGTAGTGTTTGCTCGGCAGAGATTATGTCATCATTGGCTTCCGCAATCGATAGTGCGTATGTAATTTTTCTTGGTGAACACGTTTCCGGTCTCGAGGGTGGCCACCATGGCCAATAACATGTATCTCGGGCCGATCGGCCTCCAATTCATCTCGGAATAGTCTCCACCGCAGTCAATTGACGTCAATACATATACCCATCTTGATTATGACAGGCCATCGTTCTGAGGCTCAGATCTTCGGTTGCCCTTCGGCTTTGCCCTTTGACCTTGCCATTCGCATTCGGTTACAGTGCAAACAAGTATGCTTCGGCTCCAGGTGCAGCTCAGATCTCAGTACGCCATCAAGTAAACCTTCAAATAAACCTTCGAATCTATGCTTCGGAATATCCAAGTGGAGTTCCAGTTGCTCCGACACCGAACGTACAAGCCTACGGCAGAGGTCGTCGGTGATAGCCTCCGTGTTCGGCATAAATTGTATGTCTCATTGTTCAGGTCTAGATTGACTCGGATATCGGCTATGCGGATTTTCTTCATCTTTGACATTTGGTCGCCATTCAGCTTCAGATTCAACGGTGGTTGATGTGTTTCGGCTTCGTCCAGCATTCGATTGCAGTCATCATATATCGGCTTGCATTCGGACATGCTCATTCAAGTTGTGGTTTCTAACCCGTTAGTGTGCCATACAAGGTCTTACTCACGATGTAGCTAAGAATGCTTCTGTTCTAGATGCATCAAGGCATCAATTCTCCAGTTCACATGCCTTTGACTTCCGATTTCGTGGACCGAATGAAGTCGTTGATTTGCAAGTTAGTGATGAGAACTTCTGCGGATCTCACCCCAGCGAAGGTCAACTCCAAGTTAAGCAATTGCAATCAGCAATCCATTGGCTTTCAAAAAGTTCTTCTGTGTGGATGGAATCTAGGAACTGCTCCAACTGAGGTCGGGAGAGGAAGCCCATTGAACCGCTCTCGAAGGGTAATATTGGTTGATACAGTTAATTTGAAAGCATCCCGTACAGGGTTATAGTTACCATATAATTCGGTGGGTTTGCGCTCGCGGCTGTGAATCCAATCGCGGTAGCCTTCGGACACCCATTACGGAGTCCAGCGAATTCGCATTCCGCGCAGCTTGACATTTCGATTGCTGATGAATCTGGCCTTGTGGGCGTTAGTGCTGGGTGCAGTTGATCCTATTGTCATTGTCGGTTGCAGCTGATTCTGCATCTGTTCTGTTCGGTGGTGGTTCCGGTTCGGTGGTGAAGACCAGCATCGTAGCCAGTGAGTTCTCGAACTTCCCGGTGCACTTGCTCTTGATTTAATTGACTTCCTGGTTCCCTTGGCGTCAGTAGTAGGATAGGTACACTTCATGGTGATGATGTGTCGTTCCCGCACTTCCGGTGTGGATTTCTTTTGCAGTAGCGGAGGATTTTCGGTATCCAGAACCGTTTTCCCCTCTTTTTGAGGTCGGCGCTCCTTCGATGATAACTCATGCCGGTGCGTACGATCATGATTCTCGTGGATTGTGACTGTTTCGATAGCCATCATGGCTTGAAACTGCGATATCTGCATTGGATTGCAAGTCTCGTAGCATCACTGAAAATGTAATTGTATCTTGAAAACAGAGTAGAGTTCAAACGTAACCTTGTATATGTATATCCGTGAGAAGATTCTTGTTATCCTTTTCCGAGTGTGAGCGATTGCACTCCATACTCGTAAAACTGCATTTTGCGCCTTTCCCGTGGTTTAATAATTGCGATCCGCCATTGCATGGATATGGGATGCTCGCGTTCTACTGGGGTCATCTCCGTAACTAGTATTCAGTCATATGTCTATTCTCTTATCGATCATTGTTTATTCTGGCACTTTCGGTTGCCATTGTTGCATGATACTGACGATTACAATTCTCATTGCATAACATCCAAAAGTAAGAGTTTCTTAAACAGGAGAGTAGAGATTCAAACGAAACTTTGAATCAGTTGCCATATACACAAAGTGACTAATATCATCATTCAAGGGAGTGTGTGCGATTGCACTTACACTGATGAAATTTGCATTCCGTGGCCCTGCTATAACTTCATCAGTGTTGTAAGGCTTTGCTGACCTGCATATGTGGTGGTTGTGTCAAGGTTGCCATCCGACTATCAGTCGTTTCTCATTGTGTGAATCACTTCGGGATACATATGGTCTTCCATGAGCAACTATCCTCAGATGTCCGTTCGGGCTGATATGAATCAGTATGGCACCGTACCTGCTGCAAACGTGTTAGCTATGATGATGAAAAGATGGAGCGGTAAATGTCGCGGAAACCAGGAGCCCAGAGAAGAATGGTTCGCCCACAATGCAGCCAAGCCCCGCCGTCTGGATACTTCCTTCTTGTCTCGGCCAGCCGGTAGCAGTCATTCGAGAACCCAATTGTTGGTATACACTGCCGCCCCAACTACCGCCGCTGCTCCTTGAACTTCATTGCCCAGGGCTTGGGTCTCGCCTGGTATGTCCGATGGTCTGACGTCCAAAGTCGCTCCCAGCGGCCCTGAGCATTGCCCAATCCGTGCGACAAATGCGATGCATATGCAGTAAGTCCAAGAATGATTATATTCAGAAGGGCCTACGAGGCCCACTGCACTGCGAGATGTTTTCAAGTGCACATTACCTTCTTCTCCTGGAGCACTCCCATTTGCTGCCCATAGAGAGATTAAAAATATAGCCAGAGGAGGAACCTAGGATCCCCACGGCAACCTGGTATTTGCCCGCAACGCCTGCAGTGCCAACTTTGCAGTCACCTGTCCACTTGCGCTCGAACTCGCTTAGTTTGGGGCCGATAATAAGACCCATAAACTATTGACTTGTCAACCGCTGGTAGATAGTATGTTCGGCAACCGGGGCGAGATGTCATGGCACTGAGCCGTCATCATCACTACTCGGCAATCCCCCCCGCCATCACCTCGGTGTCGGCTTCCTCACAGACTCCATCACACACCCATCAACCCCAGGGATGCCGATGCCCGCTGCTTCCCGTGATTGGTTGAACGTTTCAAGTGGCCTTGGAGACATTATGATACCTGTCGCGCAGCAGTCGATACGTGCTGGTAAGCGGATTTCATTTTCCCTTGTTGATCCTGAATTCGAACTTCAGCTGTGATGTGAGCCGAATCCGGTTGTAGTTGTCATTGGCGGCATGTGAGTGGAGTCCCGTGCTTCTGATCATCCATAGAGTAAAATTGAGTATCGCACCTAAACCTTCTTCCGATTTTGTAGAAGTGGCAATCACGATCGCTATTGCTGTCGGAAGTATTGATCAAATGTTCGGTAATCTCATGCTTCGATTATCAATAACAGTCAATCTTGTAGCATTCGGCCATCATTGCACTGTAAGCCTTAAAAATAGGTAAAAGTGGAGGTGTAATAATCATGTGTAGTCATCCACCACCGGTGCACATCGCCAGTGGATATCGTGCAATGGTAGCTTGTATCGACTTGTCTTCGTGATTGACTTCGCGTTTTGATTGTCTATGATTCGACGTGTTCAGGGGTAACTAGGGTACAACCAATTAATTGACGCAGTAAAATTAGGTCGATTCAGGCTTGCTAGTGCTTCCTGCTGTGTAATTGGTTCCATTCGGTGAAATTTGACTTGTTCCGGTGTTCGATCGTATGAGAATGATCTTGTCGACTGTACATCAACGATTTCTTGCGGGTGTGACCATCCCACAGGTGCTGCGCCTCTCGGGGTCAATTAACCTCTGGAATTGATTCTGCATCAATCAATAAATTCAATTTGGGTATAATTTGGAAGCCCCAAGTCCACCTCCAAGTGCACTCCCGAAGTGAACATCCAGCTCTCCGTGTCTATCGTATTCGCTCTGAACATTGTTCGGTCATTCGGTTTGCATTCGTATTGGATTTCTTTCCTGTAGATTCGAATTGACCTCGACACTCGATGAACGAGTGATCCACTCGGTGTAAAAGTATCATGTTGTAGAGAGATAATTGCAATCTTCCGATCATGTTAGCCATCATTCTCCACAGGTGCACTTCTGTGCCCATTTTGTCATGCTTCGTAGATGCTCTTCCGTGCTCGTTTCATCTTTCGCCATAAAATAATTGTCCGTAGATGTCCCTCCGTGCTCATGGAATACCAACGCTTCATAACTGTATTACAGACCTTCCACGCCGATCAAGAAAAGGTAATCGTGAAGTAAGCTTTAATGGAATGCATTTATCGTGGGTAGCTTCAGGTGTAACAATGAATGGACGCGTCTTTCTTATGGTGCTGCGGAATTTCATAGTCTTCAGACTAATCGGTTAATCGATCACATACAATTTCTCTCTTTGAATAATCTTGTGAATGTAATCTCGGGGGTAAGGACATGGTGGCCGGTAATGCATTTCAAGGAAAGATTAACGTCTGAATTATCTTGAAATGGTTTCTTTCACGGTTAATCAGGTCAATTGGATACTAAACTTCTCGGTACATATCACTCCTGCGACTAGTAGCGTTCAATGTAACGAGTGTGTATCGAACAACATCTCCAGCATGCCAATCCTAAACATCTGTTCGAGTATCATGATTATCACGGTTGTGATAGTGATCTATGGCACTGTGATCGGTACCGATTTCTGCCATGTTTCTGATTTCAACATGTATGGAACCGCTGGGTTCCATCGATCAATTGCCTCGGCCAGTAGCCCACTACCGATGTCTGTAGAGTATTCTCGCTGTCACAAAGGTTAGCGACATAGAATTGAGTTCTAGATGATTTCTCTAAAGAAATTGAGTGTATAATTGCTTGTTTTTCTAGGTCTTTGTATGATTTTTGTACATGTAGTGATGCGTTGGAAAAAAAGGGGCTTATTGCCAATTCCGCATACAAAACATAACAAATTTCTGAAGAGATTTCATAGTGTAAGGATCGCTGTAGGCCAGTATGGCTCCATACTCCAGAGTAAGAGTAGATACGGTTGCAGACGAAAAGACGTACTTAAATTATATGATTGTTAGGTAAGATAATCGCGGAAGTGCAATTGTACTCCCGCGAAGAGACTATATCCCGGGCGGTTACCCGGCCCTGGCTGGCCGCCATTACATAGAGATGCTTAAAAATCTTTATGTTGCTGATTTCTGGCCTGTAATTACAACTGAAGACGAATAGATGTTCGTCAAATACATAATCAATCGGCTGCTACAATTTCATTACTGGACACTTTGGATGATGAAACAGTGTACAATCACCTGACACAATGTCATCATGATATAGAACGACTTATTTGATCATCTAGATGGCGTAATGCATGCTGTGGCAAAGAAGAAAACCCAGTGGAATAAGGATCTGTACTCTGCATTGATGTGTGCATGCCAACAGCTGTCCAAATATCACTCTGAAGTAACCCCAGAGACAGGCATGCTTGTCATTGGAGCACAAATCCCCAAGCATTTTCAGAAGTTGCGATCATTTTTGAAGTGGGACAATGCTTGGGATGTTTCTCCTGAGGATGAGGGTTCCTTCACAGCCCAGTACAAGGACGCATTCATACAATATGTGGCGCATAGATGATGCATCAAAAACCAATTCAAGACTGCCGGAAAACCTCAAACGGTAAGTAATTATAACATATTCGCGTCCATACCAGTGTTGGGGCCAGGTCAATTGACTTATGATACATATGATTTGCCCGGAGATGAGGCGTATGTTACACCTGCAAACAGGGGGGAATTTACTCCCGGATGTAGCGATTGCACAGCATGTTTATTGCCAGCCACAACACTTGATTTGAAATCACCATCCGAGATACCTCAAAATTGGGGACAAATTAATCCCAATCATAATGATTATCATTACAATCCCACCGAGATTAGCAAGGCTTTCTGGATTCATGACGTAACTGACTAGAGGCAACAGCGAGAAAAAATGAACATGATTTATACCATTCTAGCTGATATAGCACAGGACATCTTCTCAATCATTCAACATGCAGTTGGGGTTGCAGCCAGCTAGTCACTTGGCTGAGATGTTATTGGGTGAATGCAGTCAAACATTATGGGTGAAACTCTTGGAGAAAAAGTGGTTGTTTGGCAGTTTGTAACAATTAATCTCCATCTTTTGGCCCATAATACATCACAAATAGATTCATCAATATCTGATAACGATTCCCAAATCAAGAAAGACACTGAGGATAGTATGCTGAATTGGATGGCCAAGGTTAATGACTTTTTGGAACTGTAGAAGGGCAGTGAAGACCTACACGCAACTCAGAAGGCATCATACACCCCCAATAAACAAATCACTACCTTGGGTTATATTTCAGACACTCAAGAGACAGTTAAAGCATTATGGTCAGCTGTCAAACATTCATGGTGTTGCACCATTCAAAATCACTGAAAAATCTCCACTCCCATCATTCATATCACAAATCGACCGCCCTGGTGGCAAAACCAAAGTTCAAAACATTCAGCGAATATGTAGGATCAACAACCATTGAAGCCAATGTGATGATAATAGCGCTTCCAATACGAATTCTGATGCTAATGATTGGCTCCATGGCAATGGTAACTTGGACAATATAATAACTAATTGAAACGATGTGGCGGCTGACGATGAATACGATGTCAATAGATGAAATGAGTCTGACGATATTCATGAGGCCGAACAGCCATATACACATGGTGCCCCTAACCTCGCAGGTTATGTCAGGCCAGTTCGACAGTCAAAACACACAGCAACTCATATCGTTATGAATCCGACGCCTGTCAACACACAGCAAACACGCAATTGGCAATGGAATATGCAATTGTAGAGCGGTGATCATTATTTTATATTGCTTTTGGTTTTCTGTTTTTTGTAATGGGGCATAGATATCTTTTATTTTGCAATTTTCTTGATCACTATTCAGAAAGACTTTATATTGCATGCATATATAGTGAAAAGGCAGTTAAGATGATATATTAGAGAAATGCAAATGTTGAGTCCATTGTTGTGGAGAAGGAAGGGTTGAAACAAGGTGCGGCTCTGCGGAGGGCACTGGCCGGAAGGGGATACATGCATACCCATGACGTGTGTGGTTAGACACCGCTCGTTTAGACCAGAATACACAATCGTCATTTCATACTACTACATTGGTAGCAACACTTTCGAATCGGCTTCTCCTGCACCTTAAACGTGCTGGAGCGCAATTGCGATGAGAGGCGAAGTAGTTAAAACGATCACAGACGACTTCGGACGGCGAAAAAGACGAATTTGGCACAACGAAACACCATAACAACGACAAACACGATGCCTGCTGCCGCATGCCATAACCATACTGGAGGTCGAAAGGACGATGGTTCAGAAGTGACGCATATGTTGAAAGCTCCAAGGGCTAGCGGCGTCTTCCCAGATACACGGCCCAAGGGGTTCAGTATTCTCGAACAGCGGACCGATGACAACCGAGCCCGCCTAGCAGAGATCATCAATCACCCGCCAGAAATCGTGCAGAGGGATATCCCCGATGAAGTCGCCAATTGGTTCCATGCGGTTGAGGATGAGTACCGAGAACAAATCGAAGATCTTATCTGAATGTGCGACGATGCCAATCGGGAACCGGACGCAATCGCCGATGAACTTGTCGATTTAGAGAAGCTATTATCCGACAAGGTACAGGCCCTGGATGCGAAACAGACGCAGTGCGACCGATTGGAGAGACGAACCTCCCATGCGAAAGACGAAGAGGCGCTACCCCTGGTCGACGATGCAATTGCAAAGGAGATGGCGAAGCTGAAATGAGAGGTCACTGCCAAAAACCCTATCAATAAGACCATGCAAGCCAAACTGGGCACAGCCTTACAAGAAGTAGAGGGAACCAAGAAAGCATTGGCAACCGCAGAAAACGAGAGAGACATGATCAGTTAAAAGATGGAGACGGCTATGGTAGAACTGAATGATACAAATGAGCACCTTAATTCGAGTGAAGGCTACATCTGCACCCATCAGCACTTTCCAAACAAACAACTGCGTGTTTAACGTCAAAACAACGGGATTGCCGAATTTCAATGGTTCGAGGACCCTAGATGCCGTCACGTTCTTTTATCCACCCTGCACAGCCATTGTGGACCTCGTGCCGGGATTTAGGCTTGACAGACGAGTGTGGAATCCCGTTGACCAACGGTTGGGCCGCTGTGGCACTGCTTCAGTTTCGCGACAAAGTGCAGTTTGGGCCAACCACCGTTTTCCGGCGTACGCAAGCGCTGGCGTAACATGGAAGACTTCTCAGCTGCAGTCAAAGAGGCATTTATCCCTCACACGCTGGACCAGGCTGAAAGCGATTGGGAGACACTTCGAATTAAAGGTGCGAGGCGTGTCCGCTTATAATGAACGTCTCCGAGTGCTTCGATGCAGTTGGAACCCCACGCGCCACTCACCGACGAACGCCTCCTCTACTCATACCAGTTCAAACTCGAGAGCAACCAGAGCGTCCAAGCTTTGATTGAGAATTAGGAAATCAGCCTACAGCGTCGCTCAATGACGTTATGGAACATGTCTCCCAGGTGGACACCATGCTTAACCCCAGAAATAACCGATGTCGATGACGCTTAAGAAATGGAGTGCAACAGAAAGAAGGTAGCAGCTGTAGCAGTAATGACCGGAGGTGTTATGCGTGTGGCGAATCGGTCACCCCACCGAACATGTGCAAATAAAGAAAGTCCTGGCGCATGGAGAGAAAAGAAATGAGCCAATGAAAGAAGGGCGCTGATAAGAAAGAGAAGGGAAAGAAGAGAGTGCAGAGACTGCCGTGTGGTCGCAAAAAGGTGGCAATGGAGGCGCAGGGCAGGAAAACAACAGAGCCTCCACTTGACCCAACAGGTACCTGGCGAAGCAAATGATGATAAAGAGCCCAAAATGAAGAATTGCCCGATGACAGTGATGATGATGATTCGGAGGACTCGAGTCGGGAAATGGCAACGGGAGCAATTGCTGCGAATCGACCCCCTAATACCAAAAACATTACGAGTTATGTGTCTACAATGAAAAAGTTTCCTTATCACCATCTCCGAGTCAGTGATAAGATACGATAGATTTCTCCGTTTCGATGGACATCTTCGGTTCAAAAAGAATAACGACACATACAGTAGTGTAGCAGCCAAAACAGCAAAGACGACGCGGCATGGAGAATTGTGTAAAAGAGAGACTGTGGAATGTTAAGAAGAAAGGTGCAGTGCTGGAAGAAAGAGATGGCGGCTGGATGATCGTGGAGACGGCAAATGGCAAGGTACAAGACCGCACTGAGAGAAGGCAACAGGTGCACCTTAAACACAAACTAGGAGATGACGGCTACGCGTATACAGGGTGGTTCACAGTGTGCGACGTGAATCGCTTTGACATCATACTCGGAAAGCGATGGGTCCAGGATATAAATGGATCATATCATATTGATTACCGAAAAAACTAAATGTGGATAACTGAAGGTGACATCCCATGGGAAGACAGAGAAAAGGCTGCACGGATCCACTACCTTCATGGTTTTGGACCAGAAACCGAACTAGACGACGACACCATCAAAGAATCAGCCCACGCAAAGTGTATTGAAATTCCCAGCAAGA
The DNA here is from genome assembly GCA_015178995.1 of Trichophaea hybrida. NCBI lineage: Eukaryota > Fungi > Ascomycota > Pezizomycetes > Pezizales > Pyronemataceae > Trichophaea > Trichophaea hybrida. Next base: position 20,446 of record WHVE01000159.1, read on the forward strand.
CACATCTCCGTCCCATGAGCCATCGACTTTTGGCCAAGGTATTCATGGTTTGGGTACGGTACGATAACCCTTCAGCCTGCGCAGCCACCAGACGAATTTCAAAGCACACTTCACGATTTTGAGACTTGTGGTTTATTCACCGAGCCGACGTATGACACCACATGTAGTAAACCACAATTCAAAATCAACATATCACCAGAAGATGATAAGACAGCCCCATATCGACCTCCATATAGATTGTCTCCCAATGATGACACGGAGCTACAATGACAATTGGATAAGGCCTTACGCAACGGCTGGATAAGGCTGTGTAATAGCCATTATGGCCCCACCGTCTTATTCGTGCCTAAGAAAGATGGTGGATTGCACATGTGCATTGACTACTGGGCAGTTAACCGCATAACCAAGAAGGATTGATACCTATTACCTTACATTGATGAGCTTGTCCAACCACTGGAAGGTCGACCTGCTTCTCGAAGATAGATCTAGCCTCAGGTTACCATCAAATTCGAATATGTGCCGCCGATCGCCAAAAAACTGCATGCTCAATCAAATACGGGCTGTATGAATGGACAGCGCTCCCATTTGGACTTGCCAAAGCCCCTAGTAGATTTATACGAGTCATGCACCGCCTACATGAATTCAACCCAGAACTACGTAAGTTCGTGGCCATTTATCTTGAAGACATATCAATCCATAGCTTCACGACACAGGAGCACATAGACCACATGCAGATTGTGCTGCACCTTGTGCAGAAAGCTGGCCTGAAATTGAAAAAGTCAAAATCCGAATAGTTTCGCGATGAGATTGAATTTGGCGGCTTTCAGATCCACCAAGAAGGAGTGCATACGTCGGATTCAAAGACGAGAGCCGTAAGTGAATGGCCTCGGCCCTGAAACACGAAAGAAGTTTGGGGTTTTCTCGGTCTGATGGGCTATTACCGCAAATTCATATGGCACTATGCCCATATCGCGCTGCAGTTATATCGCATGTGCAAAATGGATAAGAGAGTTACAATGGGCGGCCGCCGCGGTGAACAATGGCTTAAGGACGTCGGTACTGTGCAATATGTTTGGAATGGAGAGGCAGAGGAGGCCTTTGAAACGTTAAAAGATGCCATTTGCAAGACTCCCGTGCTAGCACTGCCTGAGGAAGGGGGCGAGTACATGTTGCACTCTGATGCCAGCAAATATGCAGTGGGAGCAGTACTATCACAGAAGGGACAAGATGGAAAGACCAGAGTCATTGCCTTTTGGAGCAGGAAGCTTAAGGGTGCAGAGACGCAATACCCTACATACGACAGAGAACGCCTAGCGATTCGCCACGCAGTTGTGAACTGGCACTACTACCTTCATTAGGATGGACATTTTACAGTGCACACGGACCACGCATCTTTAAGACACATACTGACACAACCTCGACTCACAGCACGACAAATGGAGTACTTAGCAACCTCACAAAACTATACATATGACATCCACTACATCCCAGGCGCCAAGACCCAGGCGGCTGACGCACTGACGAGACATCCAGATTTTAGACGAGAACGCTGCCAGGTGTCCCAGTGTCGACTCACCGAGGTGGTAATTCAGGACTCCACAGAGTGGTTACGGAAAGTCACTGCTGAAACGAAGGACGACAACTGGAGTAAAGATGTGGTACAAATACTTGTGTCCAAGGACAGCCAGGTACACCTGCCTAAAGAATCCGCTCCGGCCACAGTACGAAAAGCTTGGGCTTGCAGTCACCGATTCCCCCTTGGCAACGGCCTACTATACCTAGACCTCCAGAAACAGGACCCTCAACAACACAAGGACGAGCCGTGTCGGCACTACATTCCGACATCATTAAGGAACAGAATTCTCCGAGAGGCACATGATGCTGCGGTGGGAGGCCATTTCGGAGCGGCAAAGACATATATGACAGTGAGACAGCCCTTTTTCTGGCCAGGGATGTGGAAAGCAGTTCAAGACTACACCAAAGGCTGCGACATGTGCACACGAGTCAATCGACGGGCTGGGAAAGTAGTGGGTTGGCTAAAACCACTACCAATCGCATGAGGCCGCTGGGAACGTGTGGGGGTAGATTATATTACTGACGTGCCGACATCTTTAACAGGAAACGACTGCATTGTGATCTTTGTAGACCACTTCTCCAAACGGGCCCACTGGCTGCCCTGCACTAAGACCATTGACGCCGTGGAATTTGCACAGTGATTTTTGGAGGCTATCATACGACTTCATGGTGTCCCCGAGAGATCGTCAGCGACAGAGACACTCGATTTATGTCCGATTTCTGGGCGGAAGTGAGTAAGAGGTTGCAGACTATGCTGCTCATGTCAACGGCTTTTCACCCACATACAGACGGGCTGTCGGAGCTCTCGAATTAGCAGGTCATGCTGTATCAACAGGCTTTCGCTACTCACCATCAAGAAGAATGGGACACCATGCTTCCACTTGCGGAATATGCATACAACACGTCTCCATATTCATCTACCGATCGAAGTCCGTTTGAATTGGACCTAGCATACACACCATCTATTTTATCAGACTTCGTGGCGGGTCAAAGGCAGCATGACGAAATGTGGAGCCTGAAAGGCCCAGCGTTCGTTGAACGATTGCAGGCCTCGCTGCAAGACGCCCAGGACCGCTTCCACGAGCCACAAGATAGCCAGATGGTGGAAGCAAACAGGAGCCGAAGGCCATGCACCCTCCAGGTTGGAGACAACATGATTTTGAACACTAAAGACCTACCGATCACATACACCAGCTAAAACCCTTCTCGCCAGAAGTTACAGCATCCATGGGCTGGACCGTACAAAGTCATTATGTTCCGAGGGCCGAACGCAGTCGAGTTAGAATTGCCAACAGATATGACGATTCACGATACGGTGAACGTTAGTAGACTCAAGAAATACATCGCCGAGTCGACATGGGAAAAGCCACCTGCTCCCCCTGTACAAGCAGTAAGGGACAAACATGGCACAATTCAACAGTCGTATGTCGTTGAGGCGATTGTCTCGCATAAGAAGGCACCTGGCGTCAAGGGCGGTTACAAATACCAAATCAAGTGGGAAGAATATGATGACGACAATATGACATGGGAGCCAGCTGTCTACCTTTCAAAAGCAAAGCAGATGCTGAACGACTACAAGAAACAACATGGTCTGTGTAAAACAAAGGTTAAACAGAAAAAGAAGGGCTAAGGCCGTGGAGTCGATGGCCATTGGTGCTTTATGCCGCGGAGTCCAGGCCATTGGTTCTTTAGGCTGCAGAGTCAATGGCCATTGGTTATACTTTGTCATGGAGTCGATGACATGTGGGTTGATTTTTTTGTTTCCAAGGCTTTGTTTTGCTGACAGGAACGTGAAGGTTAAACAGTGGTTTGCATTGAAGAGACAATCTGTTCATTTCCACTGAAGTTGCGGAGCAGCTGAGCTGCTAATCTATACACTGAGTTCAGGAATCTGTTAGTGAGACAGATGGGTAGTCGGGCTTCAGGACAATTTAGCATTGTAAAGTAACATGAGTCAGACTCAGACGTGGTTGAGCTAGATGCAAGCCCATGCTGGGTATCTGTGTTTTCGTAAGTACCTGAGCTGCTGATATCTGTTATGACACAGGTTATCATAGCCGACCAACCACGCACATTGGTCTAAATACGCGAGAGCAACTGGTGGTCTTACCATTGGGGTACCAGTGTTTCACATTCCATTCTGGCTTCAACATTGCCCCAACAACTCTCTGGCTTCAATGGTCCTCGAATGTGTATGATACCCAGCCCTAAGACTGGCTGCACTCGATTGATTGATGCATCCGTTGTTGTATTTGTTGCACATTAAGCCCAGGGTTTTGTGGTGTCGTGCTCAGCAGCTCAACATGTGCGATCACGCGCAGCACAAAGTCGGCAGGTTCGGTTTGCCTAACCACAGATCTCATAAGCGCAATGCAAAGAATCATTGTCGTTAGCAGTCAATTGTCCTCTCTATCGATCTGCAGGAAGTACTGCTGCGGGATACGGCTGCCACGGTAGGCATACCAGGCAAACTCGCATTCCATGTCATGGGACAGTATCGGAATCTGAGATGCACACCTTGGGCAGTTTCAATTACTCAAAATTGGGAATATGCAGCGATTGACTTTCTGCAGTACTACGCTGCAGCTATATGCAATTTCAAGCTGAATGCACATAGTATCTCCTGTAGTATAAACTGTGTCTATCAAGATACAGTCAGTCTACCTCCAGCAAGGTTCTGGTGGAGGACAGCATTCACTGAATGGTCGATAGAATAGCGGCTTTTGGTCCAGGTGGAGATGTGTTGATCCGAATGGCAGTCTGGTGGGTTGACCTGTAGGTGTACTGATAGAATGAACAGGGGCGAGATGGAATGGAGCAGAAGGGACACAAACATCACGTCATGTTGGTGGTTGCGAGTGGGATGCGCCAGGGTGCACCTAACTCCCTTTCGGAAATATTGAGTGGCTATCAGCTGGTATGATGTTGATCATAAACATATATTCCCACTTAATCATTGCATACTCAGTAAGCTTTGAGCAGGAGTTCAGTCCGTCGCGAACTCTTGGGCGGGCCATTCGCACATATGAATCATTCCAAGCGCTGCATGGGAAGATAAAAGCACCGGAAGAGCTTAGTCTGGGCATGTGGTAGATGTACTGAAGAGAGGGTGGGATGTTGTGATCGAATTTATTTCTATTTCAAGTACAATCTGTACCGTCTTCGGTTGTATGTCTGGTTTCAGGCAATGCAGTTGCACCTGACAGTGCGGCCACACCCTTGACCACCAACACATGTAAATCTTCTCAACTGCATTCTGTTTCTCACGTGATATCATGTGGATATACCTCAACCCAAAGCCATCGATTCTCTAACATCTAGACCTAGTGACATATAAGAGATAATATGAATACAGCAAATCTAGTGCCTTTTGAAGAAGATACACAGTAAATACCACCAACCGAACTCCGTACAACCACAAACATTACTCTCAGATGCAGCACAGCGAATCAAAAAAAAAATCTATACGACCCATCAATGAAATCCCCAACTGAAGCACACCTAGAACAATACGAGCAGCAATTCCAATTGCAACAATATCCCAGCCTGAATATCGGTGTCCTGAATGCATGTTTGGAGAACGTTGTAGACGTCGTCCTTGCTTATCGTCAGATGATTCCTCAGTCCATGCAAAACATTCAGCTGAGTAATACCATTGACCATATTGAGCACAATCACTCAATCATCAAAGCTGTTTGGACCAGTGTCGCCAAGCCAGGGGTCACGTTTACATATCGGACCCAGTCTCGCAATTGGTTGAAAAGCTGGCCACTGCTTGTTGACAATCCAAGCCATCTCAAGAATCACCGCATAATTGGCAGCCACGAGGTTGAGCCTGGTACCCCCATTCTTGGTGTGGGATACAAAGACGGAGCACCAGGGGAAATTCGGGAAATTGAACAAAACTGCTCAGTGCCTGTTGGCGTGATCTTCGGAGACCATTCAAATTACCCAAATGTCTTGGTTGAACTGCTGATGAATCCACCATGCCAGATGGCTAACCTGTCCTTGGAATGGACCGAAAAGAACAGCGATCTGAGGAAGCAGTGAAAGGTCAGGAGAGCATGTACTAGGCTGGTCATCCATCTCAGGAACTGTCCCCGGATTGCGGATCAACTCAGGAAGAAAAGATTCTCCGAGCCATCTACATATCGCACCCTCCACACAATGGCTAGCATCCCACTGTTCCTTCCAACTGCCATTATGAAAACGATCACCTTCTTGTTGCAACTGTAGCGAAACGGAAGCAAACTGTCATCAATGAATCTGCCAGGTGAACCTATGCTACAGTTCAAGCTTCTTCCTTTCGAGACCGGTGGCAATATTATCGAACTTCTTCCATTGTTCCTGAGACCGCTCCATCATGACTCAATGGAAATAGTGTGATCAGATAAAAACCAGGGGCACCCCTTAAGCCAGCCGCAACTTGGTCCATCAGCAGATTGGACATGGGTGAGCAACGTTGGTCAGTACAGCGGCAGCTTCTTGCTGAGCTTCAGAGGAACCTCCCATGGTGACGGCGGTTCGAGGGGCGGTGATTGCATACACTAAATCCTCTGGACTATGTTTGTCTACTGCTCACTTATTCCCTGGCGCATCTGAAATTGTGAACACCCACCGAGTTAATTTTCTCCAGTCCTTCAGTCAGTGGTAGGCCGGCATTGTAGTAACTTGTACTTTGAAACCGATTTGAGCTTCCGATGCAACGGACCAACTGTTGAACTTCGGACCTTTGAAGCTGTGTGCCTCATCAAAAATTCCCCACTCCCACTTCCAGTTCATAAGCTGGCAAACAACATTGTTCGCATTTCATTGAACCTCGTTTGTGAACGAATGGTATGTGCTCACGTGGATGTCCCACCGTCTATCGGAATGTTCCACCCACAAGTTGAGGTATGGGTGGGTCAGATTGCGAGCATCATCTGCGCAGAGATCACCCCCTGACAATGGAGTCCCTTTGATAATTGTATCGATTGGACTGTTGAAAGCCACTCGGGCCCTGGGGAACGCCACACAGACTACCGCATTGTATGGTGGGAGGTCAGTTGTTGGCTCACTATCAAGCAACTGGAGAAGACCACAAGGAACAGTGTTAAGGTCAGTGCACGGTTAGCAGTATTATTGGATAGCGTGGAGGGTTGAGAAGACCATTTCTACCACCTGACACCATCTGCCGAACAAGAGGTTACAGAGCACCAGTGGTTGTATCCCATGGTGATTTGTCATATCTTGGGTAATTGACATGGTATAATGGGCCACAGCTATGATGGTGAACTTCTTCCGAAGTTCCATTTCATCAGCCAGCAGCACGCCAGAATGCTGCCCATCGAAGATCAATCTGCACACAATGAACCATATCGCCCACATCTGATGTGCAAACAATCGTACTTCTGGAAATTGCTTCAAGGTGTAATTTGGCCCTCGAATAGCATCTGCATGTGAATCTCCCCATGGCACACCACCGAGTATGGCAGCTGCTTATTCAAGACACTTGTGCTCGAAGGTGTTGTTAATAGTGGCCATGAGAGCATTATCCAAAACTGGCCATGGCTTATCACCTTGTGGCTCCATCAGCACTTTGGGACAGTGTGAATGGCTGTCTATAACTTCGATGCTTTGATGTTCTTTCCTCATAGTGGCAAGAGCACTTGGTGTCGGTGGCACTGACAAATGGGGGTAGTCATCCAGCTACGCAGGGCCCTCTGCATGCTGGGTGTATCTTGTGGTGAACTTGGGGTTCTTGGATACTTCCATCTGGGTGTTTGTGGGGGTGCTCCCTACCAGGAATTCCAGATAGCCCAGAACTTCATTCATCACTTCAGGCACTCCTAACCTACTCTCGATCCATCATTGCTTTTTTTGGGCTCTTCAACTCACAAGGCATCCTCAGGCTGGACTGCCCCATGTCTATTCCACAGGTTTGCCTAAACGACCAGAGTTGCTTCTTCAGGCACACATGCACAGCAGGTCCGAACAGCCCGATTGCATGTTTCCTGGTTCCAAACAGTTGCACTAAACTCCTCTCCAATGGTAACTCTAGCGTTTTGAGCAGCTTCTTCACTCTACAGGCAGCAATATAAGCGCTGCACAGTGAATGGGCCCTTTGGCTTTACCTTGGTGATCCACATCAGAAATTGGGAATATTCTTCAAATCCTTCAAATGTCCTGACTAAACTCCTCTCCAATGGTAACTCTAGCGTTTTGAGCAGCTTCTTCACTCTACAGGCAGCAATATAAGCGCTGCACAGTGAATGGGCCCTTTGGCTTTACCTTGGTGATCCACATCAGAAATTGGGAATATTCTTCAAATCCTTCAAATGTCCTGAAAATAGACCCAGCAGTGGCATGTTTGTACACCCACACCACAAACAACTCGTGTTGGATATCAGCCATGTCAATTTTCGGCTGATTGGCAGGGGGTTAAGCACTGCTACCCTCTGCCTTGCGCAGTCCACCACCTCCCTTCCAATTCTTTGTGTCACCTTGTACCGTCTCGGTGGCTGACTCTCGCAGACGGTTGCAGTGATTTCCGATGAAATTGTCAATCCAGTTGTGCCTAATACTGTCAGAATCATCAATCCGGTCAAGTGGTAGAATTCCCTCATAATACTGGATGAAATCTGAGATAGCTGCTTCCCAAAGTTCGAACCAGTTGCGCCCTTCAATCCACCTAATTCTCAAGCAGAGAGCTCACATCATGCGATGAGGGTGCAGAAGAATCAGCCATTTGTGGCATTCATGATTTTCAAACTTGGATATGTCGCTTCTCCCAGGCGTGTTGCCCTTCTTGGACGCATTTTGAACTTGGCCCATCTTAACTATCAGTTGGCCATGGCGACTTTAGCCCCAGCGATTGTTGGCAGGTTTTTTCCATCTCAAGCTCCTACGGGTGCAAAAATATCGGCTGGGGCTGTCTTACCCTGGTATTAACTGAGAGTGATCTTGCGCTGGCATAGAACGAAGGGGAGGTTAGAAGTAGGGGTCCATGGCGACAGATTACATAGCACTTTGGTCCATTACCACTGCCCAGGGGCTGCACTCCCTTCGGTCTGACTGGTCTCTTCCAAAGTCGCAGTTTCCAGTCTTGGCGTTGGTGCTCCTGATGCTCTCAGTTGTACTGGGAGTGGTTCAGGGAAGGTGGGCTGCATCAGAGGAGGGGGAGGATTTGTGGACCATAAGCCTGGAGCAACTGGTGGTCATGGTGCAGGGGGAGGAGGATGTGGGGTGTACCGGGGCCCTTCAGCTCCAGGCCAACTGGGAGGGGGCTGTGGGGTCAACCGGGAACCATCACCTCAAGGTGGAGCTGGAGGGGGCTGAGAGATGAACCGGGATCTTTCCATTTCAGTTGGACCTGGCCAGTGATCGGAAGACAGTAGTGTGTGTCAATCCTTGTCAGGCGGCAGAGACATTGGTGGGTTCGGGTTTGCCGAAGGTGATGGTTGCGGTCATGGTGCAGGTGGTGACCGTGGTCGTAGAGGTGGTGGTGGTTGTGGTGGAGGTGGTCGGGGTGGAACATGTGGGAATGGAACCCATGTTTTTTCGGTACTTATTTCACATGTACCGTCAGTCAGGGCTAAATATCGGTGGTGCAGTATACAGAGAATAGTTCAGTATTGTTTGTTTGTTTGATTGTAATCATAGTGCATTTGGCCGCTTGCGGCCATGGCCTGATTGGAAACCTTTTCTAAGATACATCTCCAGTCTGAGTTTTGGGTGTCCTCTATTCCTGTTGGATCCAAGTCATTTCTTTACTTTCTCCTTCTCCCATACACACCAAACTAAATACTAACAAATTTCCACCCTGCTCAACTCTTTAGCCTCAACCTCCACCCTCACCCCCGAGACTCTCCAGATCTCTGTGTCTTCCAAAACGTCCAACCTGGCATCAACTGCATCATCTATATCCGCTACCTGTGACATTAGAGTTTATGCCCTTCCGCCATTCCACTTGCGCTGCTTCATCAACTCCTTCCATAAATCATCCTCCGGTCATTTCAATTTCTTCCACCACTTGAACAAGTCGTACCTCGTTTGCCTCCTGTGTCCGCCCAACCAGCACTCTTGGCTCTCATTCTTTTTTAGGCATTCTAGGTAGACTTCTGTCAGTGTATGCCTCACCATCAACTGGAAGTACCTTCCCACAATCGTTGTCTTGGCCTCCCCCCACAGTACCCATATCCCTCTCTTTTTATTCAACTTATACCCCATCTTCTTTTTGTTGAATTTGGCCTTCCACCATATCACTGTTTCCATCTACATGGCTTCAGTGACCCTTCTCGACACCGTCACCATGGACCATCCCTTGTATCTTTTGTGCTCTCCAAATCTTCCTTCTTCCTCCTTTACTGCTGCCTCTTCTGCTGCTATGTCTGCTCTTTCATTCCCCTGAACTCCTTCATGCGATGGGACCCAGGGGAATTCAACTTGGATCTCTCTTGTTGCTAGCCTGTTGTGGAGATGGATACACCTTATGGCCATTGCTTGCCCGGGTCCTGGTTAAGTGTAGTGGACCCTCTTGATGGCTGATACTGAGTCTCAACAGATGGAGATTTTTTCAACTTGTTCATTGTTGTTCATTACTGTTGCTTTCTCTATTGCACTCATGATAGCGTAATCTTCGGCGTCGAAAACCTTTTTTGTTTTTCCCAGGTAGCTTCATTCCACATTCCAATCCATGCCGTCCTCACAGAACGCTGTAATACCTGCTTTCTGATTAGCTAATCTTGACCCCTCCGTCCAAAAATCAAGTTTCTCTTCTTCAGTTCTTGTCATCGCCCTCTTCAGGGTCTCCTGCTTTCCTAGGATGATCTCCTTTGCTGTTGCTTTGGTGGTGTATTTGGGTAGTGTGTATTGTTCCACCTTCCCCTGAACTCCCTCCATCTTTCCCAATCTTCATGCTAGCTTAGAGTTCCCGTTCATTCATCATCCCCATCATCATCCATCTGGCATATCAATCAGTTCTTTCACAAATCGTCCGATTCTGTTGTTGAGGAACGATATTGCATGTCTAATTCTTGCTTCCATGACTAGCGGGGCAATTGGTGATGACTTGAACATTCCGGTGATCCTTCATGCCAATTGATTCATCAGTTTCTGGATATCCTGTTCTCGTTCTGCTTGTCAATCCAACTATTGTTCTCCTCCATTCCGAGCTACTGACTCAACTGTTGTGACTAGGATATTCTTGGCATTATCTGGGGTAAGTCCTGATCTTCCTGTAATTCCTCTGATGCTCCCCAGTATCACTTTGGCTTTTGCCATAACGACCTCGTGCTGGTATTGTAAGTGGAGTTTCCTGTCTAACTACACTCCCAGCCACCATTTCCACTCTTTATTCAACTCAATTTCGTTGTTTTCATTGATATGTATCGCCATCGTAACCTTACTCCCCTGATGGTTTCTGTTTCTTGAATGCAGCACTGCTTCAGTTTTGTTTATATTGAATACGACAGCATTCATCTCTGCCAATCACTATGATTCTGTCACGAACTTCTACATCTGTGTGATGCATTCCTTAACATGATTTCCTTTGACGACCCAGGCGATGTCGTGAACGAACGATAATGCAGGTGCTTGCGGAATTTGGTATTTGTTACCATGAAGAGTTCTGATACGTAGTTGTCGAAGAGCATGGGAAACACTGGCGACATCTGCGGGACACCCGTTTTCACCTCCATTCACTCCCCCTTTTCTGCATCCATCTTGATTTTGGCTCTGTCATCCAACATGAAGCTTTCAATCCACCTACACAGAAACACTTCACACCCCATATCTTCCAATCGCTTGATAAGGAGTCCCTTAGCCGTATTAAGAAAAGCCACTTTGAAGTCCATGAACAGTGCAGCTGCAATTTGACCCTCCTGCCACGCCTACTCCGCATTTTGTATCATCCATTCAACCGCATCAATTGCCGATCTTCTCTCTCTTCACACAAAATAGCCATTGGGTAGTAGTTGCCACCTTCGACAGTCTTCCGACAATGGTTGTGCTACTATTTATGTCATAACCTTTCACACACTATTTCAATGTTCAATGACCGGGTACACTTCAGGTATTTGATTATCCATGTATCCCGGTTTTCGTATCACCACTCCGGTTGCCGTCTTCCACTCTGTTGGGTGGTGACCTAGTTGGGTGGACATCCTTATCAAGGTGACAATTCTTTGTGTGTCCCAAGACCAAGTTAGCCTGATTGCCTCGAATTCGGTCTGGTCCAGGCGCTATCTGTGTGCTCTGTCCAACGATTGTGTTTCCAACTTCATCTTCCTCAACGGTTTAAACGCTGTTGCACAATTTGCTCTTGCTGACTCTTAAATTCACTGTAGCGGTTTTGGAAATTCTACTTCTTGGATGAGATCGACATTGTCATTCCAGGCTGTTGCTAACCTTCCATCCTGTCATTTTAATGGTTTGATGGTTTGCTCTGTCGCTCTCTGTGTATATCTAAGACCACTCCAAACCTGATCATCTTCCGCCTCTTGCACGAATGTATCCCAGAATTCCCTGTTGCTGTCATTGACTGTCTTCTCCACTGCTTTCCTAGTCTTCGTAACACTCGCTTGGTCTGCCTCCCCTGTTCCCGAAATTGTCTTCAGATGGCCCAATATCCCCCTCATTTTGGCGATATTGTGATTCCACCATCTCTTTGGTCTTGTGCATATTCTCACCTTCTTTGCCCTGTGATTCAGTATGTCTGTAAGGTGCTCCCTTACCACGACCGCTTCCTCTTCCAGCTCTGAGACTGTGCTTTTGTCCAACAGAATCTTTCTGTCTCCACTGCACCGCTTCCACTCTTTCTTCACCCGTTTCAATGGCTCCTCTTGCATGCAGTCCAAATTCCATTATGTGATCTTCTTGCCCGTATCTTTTGGTGAGATTTTCCCCCACTCCACTTCAATCATCAAATGATCCAATCCAATCTCTTCTGTTTGATCCATCATAGTTCTGGCCGATATTTCCGCCACCCCAGCTCCCATGGTGGGGGTATTGTCAATTATCGATTTCAGAAGATTTCCTTCACGTACGGTGCACCAAGGTGGTTGTCCATTGTTGATTATTTGTAGGTCATGTCACTCAACCCTGCCATCCAAGAAACTGCAATCCCGCCATTGGCTGTACATTTCATTCCACATGGGGCTGTGAGCGGTATAATCTCTGCAGCTTACCATGTTTTTTGCGGAGTGTATTGCATCCCACCTAGCTTCCCTGGCTGACCAAGTTGAGTTCTTTCATTGTCTTCTTGGAATGTTTGATCATAGACATTGACAACTGTGACCTTGACTCAGATCTTGTCGGTTACTTCAAAAACTTGAACATCGTCTTACCCTCTGAAATTCCCGAGATTGTGTATTTTGATGGCTATGCAGACTCTTACTGCCGATATTGTACTTTCCACTGTGATAAGTTTGTCACCTGGGTAGCTCATCTGGTAAACTCCCCCTCTGTCTTGAGACGCTTCTTTCAACACAATCAGATCCGCCCTCCTTTCTATTCCCCTTTCCAACGCCAGTACCGTGCTATCCTTTCCCCTCCTACAATTTTCTTGTAAGATTTTTACCATTGCGTGTCGAGCATTGACTCCGCCAACCAATGCTGTGTGCTTCGGACTGGATCTTCTTTCCCTGTTCCTATTCAACTCACACCGGCCTTACTAACTCCCTCTGGTGCTGCCGGTACATTGACCTCCCTAAAGTTGTTGTTACAACTGGTTTGGGCTGTCATTCATTGTGCCTTGAACCCTTTCCTTCGAGCTCGTTCTTTCCATGTTTGCTGATTCCATTACCTCCTGTGTGTTGAGGCACTCATTGCGCTTTGTGATATGGTTACCTTTGCCATTTGCACACTTGGTGATGTTGTGGGTGCAGTTTTTGCCCTTCTTCGCTTTGCATCTGACCACATTGCACTGGTGCTTGTCGGTTTTGTGGGATCTCGCACAGAGCATGCGCCTAGCCATTCCTAGGCTTCTGCACTTTGACACATTGTGTCCACTGTTGGTGGTTATCCCTTCTCATGCGTATGAGGCACATCAGGCTTACTCTGCCAGGCTTGCCATTTGATGACTTGGGTCAGATGGATGAGGATACACACCTGAGGATGTCTACTAGTAATTATGCAGAAGGCCCAACATAGCCGGGCAAAATTGCCATAATATTCCAAGCATCCACACGGAGTCTCAGCAAAACGGGCTAGCTAACCCATGCGGAAACAATACACACACCCTATCTGACAGTTGCTGAGGGGTAGTCTCATCGGTGTTGGCCAAGGCATGGAACACACCAAACCATACTGCCGAAACACACGTAACTGCCTTGAAGGGACCTTAGGGTCAGCTGTGCATCCTAAATCAGACCAGTATTACTCTATATCTGACTAATGCTGGAATACAGCGGAACTCAGAGCGGTATGCAGTTTCCTCGAACTAGTTGGACGAACATTTTCATCTTTGTATGATTGGCTTTGCCAACTCCCGTGTGCAATGGTCAACAGAGATAATCTAATTTTACCTGCGTAGTTGCTGCTACCTCAAGGATAAGTGTTCATATCTGGACTGTCCATCCCCAGCCCTGTTCGAGTTGAACGCAATAACTGATCGAGCACACCACCTATGGGGAATACAGATCAGATGCGATGACACTAGGTACGTTGCACACTCTGGGTTGGCAGCTTATGAAACATTTCATTATTATTCCAGTCATACAAATCGAAAGATAACTTGTATGATGTAATGTTCCCATATGTGCCTCAGCAACGTCATCATGCATGCAGGATAATCTTGGGTACGGCTGGTGGAATCATACACATCCAGATGTTGTCACATGGAAACCTCCGGAACTAACTACCGAGATAGGCTCTGTTGCAATGATGGGTGGTTATGTCAACGCCTAGCTTCGTAGATAAAGTGTTATTGAAATAGTACTATACCAACGCTTCATAGCTACAGAGTGGGACTTACATACCTCACTGAGACTTCTAGGACGCGGAAATACTTACCTATAAAAGACCACCTGAACCTCCAGATTATATTCAATGATCAAGCTCTTGCAACAATCCACAGTCAGAACAATAATAGTGGAGAACCACCTGAAATATTATTAAGTTTTTCCAAATGAGAATATTCTTTTATCAAGGTCCCAATACGCACGTGAAGACATTATCATCTTCAACGTTGCCTATCTACACCAATACTGCCAAACCGAAGACCACCTCGACCTCTGGTTTGAGTTTTGTCGATACAACAATTGAGTACATGACTAATTCCACAATTGCGAAACTGGCATGCATCACTCGCAAGTATTTTATCACAAGACCTCAGAAGATTACCTTCAAGACTCCTACGATTTTCAGTGTAAGTGGCTATATGCTGCAAATTCCATTCTATTTTCATACACCACACAGACTATGACGCACCGCTATCGAAATATACTTGTTCAGTTTCTTTCTTGTCATCAAAGTCTGACTTTATCAACACCAGGTACAAAGATATCTTCCTACTCGACTATGGCAGCAGAACCCACATAACAGCATAATATTTCGGACATTGTTGAATATACGAAATGTATGAGCTGTGAACCGGGTGCAACGAGAGCCTGCTTTTCTGCTAAAATCAACGACGACATCGAAGGTTACACCTTGAAGTGTTGCCTAAAAACACAGTCCCCAATATGTCAACAACCAGTGTAGGATTTGCGGTCATATTCAACATCTAGCAATCACAGGACTGAACAGAGGACAACATTCGGGACCATACATGTTCCCCCCTCAAAAATTTCAGAATGGTGACTCCCATACACCGACTGACCTGCGCAGCAAGACAATTGGTGCCCATGTCATCCGCAGTTGCCAAGCCGACTGCATCCGCATCCAGGCCCGGACCTGAATGCGTCCAGAGGATACAGAATCATTACCAGCAGTTATGTTAGCAGTACCAGGTGATCACCAACGGAGACAACACCAAGATTAAAGGCAGCATCCAAGCCCAAGTATTGCGTCTTGATCAGGAGGTGCAAAACCTGGTTAACTGCTGCAATGGCAATGAAGAAGTAATCCAAGTCAAATTAGACAATGTGCGAAGAGACTGCGAATTCTTTCAGCAGCATGTCAAAACCAACCGAATACTAGGAGTTCATGTCCTGGAGTGACATGACCAACGAATACCAGGTTTGGATTTTGTGATTTAAGCAGCAAGAAAGGGATACGACGCCATTCAAGAGCAGTCACAGCAAATCATCGCAGGAGCAACTGAGAAATTTGTGAAGCTCAAGGAGAGAGTCAAAGCCTGTGAAATGGAACAAAGTCATTTGAAGTTGCAACAGGCGACGTTTACAATCTTAAATAAGACCTTACCAAACTCATTGAATATGTTAGAAAACATTGTCAGGAAAGAAGCATCTAATCAGAAAGATCTACGAACCATAATGGAAAGAATAAATGACATCGGAGATCAAACCACCAGCCAGACGGAAGTGGTAGCAGGGGCAAAGCTGTCCGCTACAACGCCAGAAAGCAGAGGCCGAATATAGAGAATGCAACAATGGCAACTGAGAACTGAAGAAAGCAACAGCAGTATGTCTCCCATAAGAGATTCAGACGTTGCATCCAGAAGAGGACGCAGATGAGAATCCGCAACAGATGCAGGATTCCCAGATCTTGAACCAGGACCAAGAGGAAATAGAGGTCTAATACCACCACCACCAACAGGTACCAGAGGAGACCCACCGCCACTACCATTACCATCAAACCTTCCAAGTCATTCGGTCTCTAGAACATGAATATCAAGGTCAAGAACCCGAGCACCAGCAACAAGCGGACCAAGAGACTCAAGAATCAAGTCAACAGATCGCCCAAAGTTTGCTGGGTCAAGCAAAGATGACATTGACATCTGGTGGATGTGCATGGATACATACATTGCGGATCGACCACACCTGTTTACTAGGCCAGGAATCAAACTGCAGTATTGCAGAGGTCTACTAGAAAAACACGCATGGGGATGGAATATGAAATGCAAACCGGAGGCTACTGCCGGGAAGGATGAATCAAGCTGGTCAGCATACCGAGCGGCAATGTTTGCCAAGTTCCATTATCACTTTCAACAAGCAAAATCATACAAAGAAATTATGGACATATGATATGCCGGAAATATTCAGGATACGATCATAGAATACGAGACGCTGAATGTCAAAGCAGGAATGACAGGCATAGCCTACCGAACAATGCTGATGAGAGGATTACCTTCACACATCTGCAAGCAGTTGGCAACCGTCAACCCTGGGAAACGAAACAGATGAAAAACTTTGGGACATTATCATGAACGCTGGAAAAAATATGGATTCACAGCAAGCCATGGAAAAGGTTTTCGGAATCTTGAATAGACCTTGGAAAACAACAGGACACTTTTCAAACCCTGGGGCAATTCAGAAAGAACCAACATTCAAATGATCACCTAGATTCAAGAAAGACAGAAGTCAAAGCGGAACGAATAAATCTTGAAATGGACCAAGAGAGACACCCTGAGGTTTCTTGAGCTCAGAAGGAATTACCTATGCTCAGAATATGGATGGAATTCCGAAGGCGGAAATAGATAGACAAAGGGAAACGAAAGAATGTGTGAGATGTGCTTGGCCTTCAGATTGGAAAGAAGCCCACGGAACAATGGAATGTTTTCAAAGCGTCAAGCCCACAAGCGAAATGGCAAATTTCGTAATACTGAAGACCGGCCAACAATTCAAAGTGGGAGGTTTCAATCGGCTTGACAACCACCTGATCGACAATTACGATATCCAAAGTGATAAAGATAATCAGCCACAAGTACATACGTCAGAAGGAGAGTTACCAACTGACGATTGCAGAAATGATATGGTGGAAGAATGGTGGAATCAATCCGAACAGTCTTCAGACTGATAGACAGAACGACAGAGAGTATGGACGCAGCGGTGCCGCATAACTCACGAAGGATTATTCCGATCAGGCGGGGGACTTCTTTTATATAAGTCTCAGCCGGATAATACGCAAAGGATTATGGCGATTAGGTGGCGGAAAACCTTGATGCAGTGACCAGTTGCAACCTTGAGGATTGCGGAAGGGATGAAACCGCTGACTGGCAATTGTACATTCACTAAGTATAAGTATAAAATGCACTCCTATTTTCTACCAAAAGACCTATTATGGCCCAGCCATTGACAAGAGGATGGCTACAAAATGCAAAAAATGTCCTATGGAGGGAGACACCTGGAACAAGCAACAAAATATAAGTGACAACTGCGTCTTTTATGAAGTCAAAAGAATACATAAAATACGGAAAACAAGGATTGGAAAAGGACCAATATTTAAGTTTAATATAGAGTATGATGATGGTACAGGAGTCAGTAAACAATTTCCGGTCTGCGCAATGTTAGATCTAGGATCCACATTCTTTACAATATCACTGGAAGCTGCAATAATATTTCAGGTGCCTGCAGTACGATGTAAACACCCCATAGGAGTCACAGGTTTTGGGGGCAACGATATAAGTCTTTCAGAACTAAATACTATCCCAATAGGATTATCATTTGGATGTCATCGATCACTGACAACCTTCGAAGTCATCAAAATGCAAGCAAGGTACGATAATTCAATACCCGAATTGTACCTGGGGAAACACAAAGAGGAACGGACAATGTATGGTCACCTGCATTTCATAGAGTGTGTAAGAGAATGCTATGGACATGCAAAACAACACCTGGCATGAGATATCACCTATGATGACAGTGTGGTGTTTCGCAACGATGCAATCATTATCGGATCAGTAATGGTCAGTGCAAAAAAATCAACATGCCAAAAAACTCCCACTGTAATATCCTAATTGGCTACATTTGTTAGATCCTCCAGAATCCAAAAAACTACCCAATCATGGACCCCACGAGCACACGATCAACCTTAAATCAACAGATGACCAACTCCAAATGCGACCCCAGTGGCAGCTGTCTACAAAGGAAGAAAGGTTGATTCAGGTGTATATTCTTGAAATGATGAGGTGAGGAAAGATGAAACAATCTCAGTGAGAAGTGGATAGGCCCATACTATTTGTGCCGAAACCTAACAGCTGGGGTCTAGGTCTTTGTGTAGACTATCGACGTCTGAATGATTTAACTATCAAACACAAAACAGATTTCCAATCAATAGACAAATTGCAAAGCAGAATGTAGGAAGCTACTTATATAACCAAGCGGAATATGATATCAGGATGTCATCTAATTTGAATGACAAAAGGACACGAATCAAAAACATAGTTCAGAACAAAGTTTTGGTCTCATGAATATATGGCCAAGCCTTTCGCTTTGACAATTGGGCCGGCAACGTTTCAGAGACAGATGAATGAAATTCTACATTCATTTTCAGGATTAGACGACAATGTCACAGTATGTTATATTGATCATATCATGATCCCTACCAAGGGATCCATTGAGGAAAATGATGAATACGTTGGAAAGATACTACATATCCTGCAAGACAACGAATTGATCATTGAAATAAACAAGTGTGACTTCGATCAACAAGAAGATGACTTCTTAAGATTGGTGGTCAGCGAAACAGGATTGACAATGGCGCCAAGCAGCAGTTTAGTGGTAACCAGTTGGCCAATACCGAAAACACAGAATGAAGTCCAGATCACGTTCGGACTCTGGAACTTTTACCAAAGATTCATCAAAAGATATGCCGGAATAGTTGCCCCCATCATGGATACGTTACAAAGAGACTGTAAAAACTTTGTTTTCAGAGAGACACATAAAGCAGCATACTATAAGATATGTATACAGTTTTTGCAGGCAAATATACCTATCCTCACACATTACGAAGATCACAGGCGTCCAATAATTGAAACTAATGCATCAGACTATAATATGGGCGCAGTTTTATCTCAGACATTCGAAGATGGCAAGCTACCCCCTGTATCCTTTATATCTAACAAGTTTTCACTGGAAGAAATCAACTATCAGATATATGACAAAGAAATGTTTGCCATTGTCTACACAATGAAACAATGGAATTATCATTTACAAAGTGCAATACCTACGATAAGCATCTACTCCGACCATACAAATTTACAATATTTTAAAAAACCCAACCAATTGAACAGGCGACAAGCCAGATGAGCCGAGACAAGACAAGAATACAATATCAAAATAGTCAATCTAAAAGGTTAACAAAATGGAACAGCAGATGACTCATTCTGATGACTGCAGTTTATCGCTAGAAAGGGGGGTACAGTTTCAACAAATTACAAACCTTTACTCAGACCAGAATACTGGACAAATATTGCCCCCATGGGCTTCGCATACAACAAGAAAAAAATAGTGTTGGTAGGTTTCTCAATAATGTAATTTATATCTATGATGCAAAGACAATGGAAGGAAGAAGTGGAGAAGGATAAACAGTATCAGAAGATACAAAAAGATTTGGAATATAAAGAAGAAAACATGGATGTAAGGTTGGAAATGGATGAAGACGGAATGTTGGTTTGGAAGGGAAGGTTATACGTACTTGGAACTTTTAGGAAAGAAGTATTAAACACGGAATACGACACAAGAACAGCAGGACATTTCGGGAGAGTAAGAACAATTGAACTTATCACAAGAAATTTCTACTGGCCCAAGCTGGAAGATAATTTCAGGACCTACAGCAACAACTGCAACTCATGCCAAAGAACAAAATGTTCACAACATGCCAAACATGGTTTACTACATCCACTGAAACTACCATCTTCACCAAGGACGTATAAATCAGTAAACTTCATTACAGACCTGACAGAATGAACATATAATGGTTGTATTCGACAAGTTGACCAATATGGCTGATAGTATACCAACAGCAAAAAGAGAATCAGCAATAGTCGCACAATAGTCGTTAGAGAACATTTGGAAATACCACAAACTACACGGAGATGTGGTGCCAGACAGTGCCGCAGTACTCACCGGACATTTCATTGCAGACCTATACCAATTGCTAGGAATCAAACGATCCTTATCAACCGTATTTCACCTGCACCTAGACGGTCAAACACAATAACATAACCAAACTAACAAACACATCCTACACACCGATTGTAACTACGAACATGACAATTGGTCGGAAATGTTACAAATGACAGAGTATACTCACTATAATTCACATCATGCGACCACTGAATTAACCCGGTTCTACGCCAATCATGGATGCGAACCACCCACCAATTGGCCGACAGAAGTTCAATCAAACAATCCTGTTTGGGAACCATCTGCACATTACATGATAAATGTATATCCAAAATCGGAAAGTCAACTGGAAAAGTCAGGAAAGACAATGGGAGAGTATTATAATAGGAAAAGAAAGCTGGCTCCGGAGTACAGTCAATGATTGTGTAATGCCGAATGGAAGGAACATTTGTACAAAATGACAGTGTTGAAAACTCGAAGATATGGTCTAAGGACCATTCCAAATCACCAAAGTGGGAAGCAATAAAAGCTGGTGCCGATTAAAGCGATCCAACACCTAGAAGATACATCCAGCTGTTCACGTTTCGTTACTTGCACCATACAGACCAGACGTAGAAGAAAGATTTAAATACCCAGTCACAGCGGATGATAGAGAATTGATACCAGAAACTATGATCGGCAACAGGCCCACAGACAATGAATGCCGAAAGCACAGTTTCATCACCAAATGCGAAAACTATACACACCACGAGAACACATTGGAATCCTTCCAATCGCTTCAAATTATAGCACTTCAACTGTTATATGACTACAATGAAAATCTTCCGGAGATAGAGAAAGACCAGAAATGGAAGACATCAAGACCTAATACACAAAAGAAAAGGGAAAGAAAATAGACTCTGTTTTATTATGTAAAACTCAAACCGAATTGATTTTAGCGGAGGTCACCTTTACTTTGGTTTGTGTTTTTGTGCATTTTTTTTTTAACAAAGAATTACCTATATCAATAATATATGCTGTCTGAGTGGAATTGATAGGAACATCGGTGCTTATGTTGGAGTACACTGTTCAGATCACCAGAGCTTGAGAGGGGGGTAATTTTAGGGGTTTTCCCTTATCATGCGTATGGGAGACATCAGGCTTAGTCATCCAGGCTTGCCATGTGATGACTTGGGTCAGATGGATATGGATACACTCCTGAGGATATCAAATGGTTAGTAAGTGGAAGGCTCAACATAGCCGAGTGAAATTCCCATGATATTCCAAGCTTCTATACCTAGTCTCAGCAAAATTGGCTATCTAACCCATGTGGAGACAATGCACACAATCGATCTGTCAGTAACTGTGGGGTAGTCCCTTTGGTGCTGGGCAGGGCATGGGACACACCAAACCATACTGCCGAAGCATACGTAACTGCCATACAGTGACATTCGTGTCAGCAGTGTATCATGAATCAGACCAGTATTACTCTATATTCAACTGACACTGGCATAAATCTATATTGGAGCTGTATGCCGTTTCCCCGAGATAGTTGGACCAACAATATTATCGGTGTATGAGGGTCTTTGCTATTACATGAGTGAAATAGTCAACAGCGATAAGCTCACTGTGCCACGGTTGTTGCTTCTACCTACACAAATTGTATTCTGGTCCAGACTGCCGATCCCCAGTGCGGTTGCGTTTGCAATGCAATGACTGATAGAGCACACCCCCTATGTGGAATACAGATAAGATGCGATGACACTATGTACATGGCACAGTATGGGTTGGCATTTCAATGCACCTTTGATCACTATTCCACTGATAGAAGTTGAATGATAACTCACACGAAGTAATGGTCCGATATGTTCATCAGCCAGGACATCATGAATGCTGTATATCCTTCATGATGCCTGGTTGAAACTTACACCTCCACACATTGTCAATCTGAACTCTCCACATTTTACTGCTGAGATTGGCCCATTCGCAACGATCGATGGTTATGCAAACACCCCTTCTGGTGGTTCATGTGTTATCCAGATAGAACTATATACACTCATCATAGCTATAGAGAAATACCGTCATGCCTCACTGATATACATCTGATGGGGAAATACACACCACTAAAAGACCACCTAAACCCCCAGTGTAAACCCCATGATCAAGTTATAGCAACAATCCACAGTCAGAACAACAACAGCGGACAACCACCTGAAATATTATCAAGTTTTCTACCTTAAGAATGTTCTTTAATCAATATCCCAATACGTACGTAAAGACATTATTATCTACCATGCTGCCTCTCCACAACCAATACTGACAAACCGATGCCCACTTTGACTTGCTGTTTGAGTTTGTGCGATACAACAATTTAGTAGACGACAAACTTCCGCTGTTGCGAAACCCGCAAATATCATATGAAGGTATATCACTATGTGTTTTCGAAAGTCTATCTTCAAGACTCCTATCAATTATAGGTTCAGCGGCTGTCCCCTGTGAATGCATGTATATATTCAGTCACCTCAATGACTAAGATGAACCACCATCGCAATACACATTTTCAGTTTCGTTCAGGTCATTGAAGTCTGACTGTATCGACAACAAGTACGACGATATTGGTCTGCCTCCACCCACGCAGGAGTATCCCTGTAATATCCACATTCACAGTAGCTCTCACAAAATATATCCGGCCCAGCTCTGATATACCTCTGAACACTGTGCTACAGCCCTGTTGCCCATATTTCTGTCACGTGGCACCTTTGGGCCATCTTCCTTCCCTTGATTGCGAAGACAACTGACGACGCCACTATCTTTGCACTGTTTTTCTTTTCCCTGAGGTCTACTGTCTTCCCCAGCCATATAATATTCATATGAATGATTATACCTGTATTTTCCTATTGGATTTCTTGCCACAACTTTTCCAAGGTGCCATTCTTCTATACTGCATACTGATCGAACCTGATCCCATGCATCTTCATTCCCTTCCAGGTTTCATTCTTCTTGACATCAATGATTCCATGGTGCACTTTTCTTGCTGCTCTGACTAAGGTGTTTTTCCACAAGAGCAGCATTTTTGTAGATACTGTTGTGTTGCCATAAAAGTAATAGTACTTCACACATTGGTATTGATTGCCATTGCCCTGACGTGGTGTGGCACTCCTGCGGTGTGTAACGCTATATTGACAGCCGATACAATGATGGCATCGTGATTTTGTGAAATCGTGAGTGCTTTGTTCCTCCTGAATGTGACCCTGCTATTGTCGGCCAAAAATATGTTTCTTGGGATGGGTAAAATGTTGTCATCCATCTTCTTCACTGCTGTCTTCTCATTTCCTCTCTTGACAACCTGAAAACAATCCTGCTTGCTGCTCTGTCCCTTGGCCGACATAACTGGATTCTCCACGTATATTGGCTGGTTTGAAGGTAGTTGTTTTTCCGGCTGCTTTACCACCGGTTTTCTCTTCCTGGTAAGCTTGGCTGAAGCCTTCGGTCCCTTGGGTGCGATTTCCATTGCTTCCATTTCTTCTACTATTTTTACTTGTTCCTCCGCCTGGTCTGCAATTTCTTCTATTGCCATATCCACATTGGTAATTTCCATTGCCACCTGCATATGCCCACGTATTTCTTGTTTCTTCTTTTCATTGTCAACTGCCTCCTCATCTCTTTTTTCCAACTCCTCCAACTTCTTTTCCGCTTTGGCATTGTCATACTTCTCTAAATCTTATCAGCCTACTGATCCATCCTTGCATTCGCCATTGGTTGGTTTCTCATCTGGCAAACTTTCGTGTCTATCATGGCACATGGCGTTGTGTCACTGTTTAAAATTACATACAGTTATTTGAAGTTTTCATTCGTCGCTTCTGCCGACTTGTTAAAACCATTAGCAAAATCTGTCAACACTTCATTGTGGACGTGGTGCAACGCTTCCAGTACCTGGGTGATTCGCGCTTTGTTTTTCCAACTGCCTCTATCAGCTTCTCCTGGGTAACTACTAACATACCAGTCTTGCCAATGACGAAGGTGGTTTGCTTCTTGTGTTGTGTAAGGAGCAAATGGTTCACTGGTTCCTTATGCACTGCCTGCATGTTTTTCTTAACAACCTGTGCTGCTGGCGAGGGTAGGTCCCCAGCTGAGTCCTTGTTCTCTGCTTGATTGTCATCACCCCCCCATCCAGAAATCAGTCAGGAGGGTGAGATCTTCCGGGTATCTGGAATTCCCACCGGTTGGTGGCATGTGCATCCGGTTATGCTCCCTCCAGCGGTGGGTGCATTGAACATGTTGATTGGTCTTCTCACTGTTTTGGAGGTGCTCTCCAGCGATGTGAGAGTGCAGGAGTTGAGTTTCTGATCCAAGTCTGGTTCAACATCTGGCTCCGCCATGGTGTCATCTTCCGGGATCTCAATTTCAGTATTTTTGTGAATCAGTTCTTCCCTGTTTCCAATGAATTTCTCTGGAAAGTAGCAATAGTTTGTTGTTTGGATTGGAGTGTGGATGCCTGAAGGGAAGGAAATATAGTTCATGTGGGTGGGGGTGGTGGGGACATTTGAAGGTAGAGATCTGTAATCAGTGTTTGTCTGGGTGTTGACAGCAGCTGCACTGGTTGCACTGTTGCCAATTTCTTGGTTTCTTTGGCGTTTTGAAGTCTTTGTGCAATAGCTTGCTTATGCACATGTTTGGATGGCTGTCCGGACAGGAAAAGGGCAGACGTGGAAATTTTTGTGCACATCTTAGGACTATTCCAACAGAATAGCGGAACTCCACAGCCTAACAGTTGTGAAGATAATTGATTTGATTGGGTTACAGGGTGATTGGCAACATCCAGGGGTGGTTTGGGTGGTTGTAACGGAGGATAGGATAGTTCAGTGGTTGCGGTACATATTGTGGTTCTGCAGTCGGCGTCCGGTGGGGTTGTGAATCGGGATTCGAATGACAGGCACCCCCGTTCCACATCGGCGACACATCATTGCGAAACTAGCACCTTGGATTGAGTCATAGTACAGCTTGGTTGCCATTCATTTGATACAGGCCTGCAGAGTTGGTTGAAAAGTGGTTGTTGGAGGAGTCATTCTGCGGCATGAGGTATACAAGAAGTTACAAAGAGGTGGTTAGGTGATTCGGAGCTTTTGGCTTAAAGCTCAATTGTACATGCGATAGTCTCTGGGAATGAGGTCGTGTGATAGGCAGCATTTGTGGGAGGTCGGGTGGATTTCTGTACACACCAATTCGCTCGAGAAAACTATATGTGGACCGACCTCGCTGCCACATCGCTTACCATACCGCCATGTCAGACACATTTATGATACATGTTTTCGTCACCCATTGTTTTCTATAAGTGTTCAAGTTGATCACTAGATGAATGGTGGGATATCAACCCTGCCACGTGGTTGCAGTTTCTCAAAGCCCACCCAATATATGCTGCAATTCTGAAGCTACAACGAACAAAACATATTGACACATATGATCACCTTCCTTGTTGAAGTTTGATATTTGAAATCAGCCTACTGCATTTCAAGCGAGGTGCGTGCAGGTGTCCATGTCCCGTATAACACAGCAGGCAACATGCATGAAACCCATGTCGCTGGTTGCAGATTCTGGGAATATACTGAAAATTTAATGGACATCCAAACATACAACACTATCTGGAGATGGGAAACTCTGATGATTCAATGCTTATCAGACTCAGGTGCCATGTGATTGAAGGGCGCTGAAAGGTTAGATGCGATCCTTGCCCTGACGCCAACTACAGATGCATCTGAACCTCTGTCTGGAGGTTTTGGTGGGGTTCTCATGATGAAAATTGTAGGCTTTGCAGGGGTTAGGGACAGGAACACAATGACTGTGTGGGGTACATACAATTTGTTGGATGATGTGACGTAGAGTTGTTTGTCTGTATCAAGACTAGTCCTATCAAACCCATTTGTCATATGACACAGAGCCTTATCTCGCTGGAGGGGTGTACAACTTGAACCTTCATTAGCTTTCTTTACCGCTCAATCAGTTCTCCTCACCATTCACCATATACTGGTCGCACCCGATCTACCATTCACCATACACTCATCGTACTCCGTCCACTATTGACCATACACTCATCGCACTATCCACCATTTGCCATGCACTTATTGCACCCCATCTACCATTCACCATTCACTCAGCACACCCCATCTATCATTCACCATTGACTCGTAGCGCCCCATCTGCTGGAGATACTGTAACAACAGTTATCAGTATGGGTTATGGGGCAAACCAGTTCATATGATTGTAATGCACACTATGTAGAAAGCTGATCTGCAATTCCACTGGTCTAGCTCAACATTATTGAAACATTCACCAAGAGGCATTGGACAACACGGGAGAGATAATGGAATGATTTGGAACAGACGTGAATTGGAGATCTAGTACGTAGAATGATGAGCAAAGAAAGATTCAAATAGTGTTAGCAATGGGTCCGGGTTACCCAGCCGCGGTCCGGTTCGGAACCGCACCCGCAACCCCGGGTCTGTTCTGGAACCGCCAAGGAACCGAACCGCCCAATCACAAACGGTTAAAAACCGGAATCGCACCGAAACCTGCCGGGTTTTGGCGGGTTTTACCTGAAGCAGAGCCTCATTTTTCATCGGCCCCAATAATCACAGCTTTTCTGCTTCAATTAAGTATTTGAGTTCTGATTGAATCGCGACATGTTATATACGTAGATTATGCAGTTTTTGACGCTCTGTCACGTCCCGGTCTCCGATTTGCGATACGATTAGTATTCGTTGAGTCGCTGTGAAATACAGACAAAAATAGGGCCAAAATCGACTGTTTTTTTGCAGCGACTCAACGAATACTAATCGTATCGCAAATCGAAGACCCGGACGTGAAAGAGCGTCAAAAACTGCATAATCTACGTATATGACATGTCGCGATCCAATCAGAACTCAAATACTTAATTGGAGCGATAATGTGTCTGAACAAACGCGCCAATACCCGGTGGGTCCAGGTCAGTTCCGGTTCCGAACCGCCCATGGCACCGAACCACCCAATCACAAGCGGTTCCAAACGGGAACCGACCCGGACCCATAATTTGGAACCGTTGCTAACACTAGGTGCAAATCAATGCAGGAGAACATGACAGTACCCAAGGGTTCATACCAGCAGCACACACCTCCAAGGGCAATCCCATACCTGAGCGACCAGAGAAACATGATATCATATTTGTAACTGTGAGGAAAGTCACCCATAAAAAAGTATATGGACAGGCGTCAGGTGGGCAAGTGGTGGAAGAGGCTACGAGCTTCTACGACTAATACCGCAAATTGAATTGGAACCCATGGCATCCATTTGCACTTGCATTCGATTATTAATACGTGTGTGTTCTAGGTACAAAAAGCAACACTTGGGTAAACAACTATCTGCGTCACAGAGTGGACAATTTTCATAGATTTGCGTTGCTGATACCATCCAAACTCCAGGAACTGCTGAGGTGGCTACATTTCGGACTGGGAGCAGTGAGTTGGCATCAGGCACCTGGGACATATGGCAACATATACTGCACGGACATTGTCAAGTGTATCCAGTTGCTTTTGGGGCATTTACTGTATCCAGAGCACCTGGATTTCGCTCCAGTGCAGCTGTACAATTGGCCCAATCATCAAATCTATAGTGGGATAAACTCCGGCAATTGGTGGTTGGAAACTCAAGAGCAATTACCCAATGTTGCAACAATTGTGCCAGTAAACATTGCTTCGGACAAAACCCATCTCGCAAATTGCTCTGGCGACAGTTACATCCGGCTGCTATGAATGAGTATTGGGAACATTCAGAACGATGCTTGTTGTGCTGCATCTAATCGGGCCTGTAATCTGGAGGGATTCAATCCTGTTCCACCTAAAGGCGCAACTGATATAGAATGATCATTGCACCACATGATCCATACCATCCTGAAACCACTTTCGGACGTCGATAGCAGTGGCACTGGTTACGAGTGGGATTGTGCCGACAGTTTCAAACGTATCTGCTACCCGTTGCAGATAGAATGGATTGGGGACAACTCGGAGAATGCAATGATAACAAAGATTGTCTGTTGAGCATGTGTATTGGCGACGGGGTAACCGCCCAGGCTATAGTCACTTTGCGGGAGTGCAATTGCACTCCAGCGATAATCTGACATACATACTACGCTACTATATTCATATATCCATATTTGCAACTATATCAACTCTTATATTGTTATACGAGGCCGTACATGGATGTACGCACTTTCACTATTACCGCTCTGTATCAATTTGATACGTTTCTCTCACGGGATTTCATGAATTACCCCTTTTCGACGCGTCGCGACACATTCGAACGAGAAATCATACGTATTTCAACGCTACCGATTGCATAAGCAAAGAAGTCGTCATAAGTATACTCGAATGAGGTTGACGGTTGAACAAATCGATTGCGGAGGTCAATGGGCCAGAGACGTGTCAGCAACTAAGTTGATCATGGCGATTTCATAATATGAGAACTTAAAGGCTACCAATCGCCAGAACGATGAGATCGGATGTGTCACCATCCACTCATTTCAATTGACGATTACAGGAATGATTCCGGAGCCTAAATGACCTCAAGAAACGCGTCCCGGTAATGCCAAAACCTGCGGTACTCCAGAGATTCCCTCCAACTACGTCTGACAAGCCCAATCATATGCGAACTTTTGAGATGCGTCAAATACTATTGACGGAAGTCAATCGAGCATGAGGTTCTAGCGAAGCTATAATTGACACCCCTGAACGCGTTAATCTACAAAGATCAAATACACGGTGAAATCAATAAGGCTACAATTTCACGATGCACCTACCTAGCATTATCATTTCGCTAGTGGATTTATACACAGTCGAGGCTAATAGAGTCGAGTAGGCCAAACCACTTTCAATTCAGTGGTGAAGGCAATGATTACGTCGGAAGCACTACGGATGCTGGAAGCAGTATTCAGCAGCGGCAATGAAAGTTTTACGGGATACTAAACTGCCATTCAAGATTACGCAATTACATATGTTTGGATGGAACCACGGAGACATTCTGAAGCTACGGCTTTATGGTTACGACTCCAGACAAGTCAACTAGGCACGATCGCAGATTGTACTACAAGTCCGAATGGAAAGTATAACCCCCGAATATTCTAACGTGGCCAGCAGGTACGATTCAAGAATTCAATTATCAATTGTCACGATCTGCACGAGATTGGACGACCAAATTGGATCGTTGTAAGGAGAGAAAGCCATCAGTACCAACTCAGTTATTTTATTTCGTCGAACAAGTCAACGAAACCATATCGTCAAACAAGCGAATAAAGGTCTGAGCGCCCATATGATGGCATATGATGCGAATTACTACGAATATGATGGAGATGATTTGGTTTATAATCCTGGAATCTGAGGACGCACGGGGTAATTGGTGGAGGGATCGTCTGGACACTCTCAGGAGACCAGCGGATTTCGCATGTATTTAACCTGCGAGGAGGTTCGATTGATACTTGTTATATCCACAAGTGGGAATGGACGTTTGGTTGTCAGGCAGTCCCAATTCGGTGAGACAAGTACGTGAGTCGCTGAATGGGCTGATTTGTACATGGTGGCAGCCGGGGTGGATGCACTGTTGACCTGGGGTCTGGGTTGCCTTGGGACAAGTGCAGGAATCCTGACGTCGACTTGCAAACGCATTCGACTTTTGGCTCTGCGAACCCCTGGGTGAGCGAAAGAGGTGGCAGTGGACTGGGTAGACCATCAGGAATGCCCCATAAATGTACCTGGATCACAGCTACGGAGGAGGCGAGTTCCGAAGGAGGCTGTACTCCATATATATATACAAATACTTGGTGCTACTGCTTTAGACGATCTATTGGCCACGGGAGGTCGTTGATGGACGTTCTTCCTAAGCGTGGATGTTCATACAGGGCTGCTGGGAGCGACCATGGAAGGCATCACTGATGGTCAGTGAGATAGGCCCCAGGTGCTGAAGCGGGCGAGCAGGGAGCAGTGGCGGAAGTTGCGGCAGAAGAGCGTCCATATGGCAACCTTGAATGACTGCTACCGGCTCGCTGAGTCAAGAAAGGAGTGACTGGACGGCGGGGCTTGGCTCTATTGTGGCGAACCGCTAACGACAAGGCCTCCTGGATTCCGCTACACCTACCGCTCTATTTTTTGCACATGCAATGGGCTAACACAGATATGGAGTAGTTACAGAGTCATATGAACCCGTACGGACGTCAGATACGAGTTTCACATATGATAAGAATCTCCATCGTACATTCAGATTTCCAGCGGGAGTGACAAAAAAGGACAAGCACTTGAAACGATGGTGCCGTGGAGGTTTCATACGCCATAGACTTCTTAGGGATTACTTGACCAAATAGAATTACCTCAAAATGTATGAAAAGACAATTGAAATGATGGTCGACGAAACAACGAAACCATGTCAAATGACGATTTATCCACAAACAAACGGGCTGCAGAACGCAATTTTCATTACAGCATAAGAGGCATACCCTTTTGGTGGTTTTGATCTTACAAGCCTAATGCTCTGCAACGATCTTGGGGCAGATGTGCTGCAGCATGGTGGCACGGAGTGGTATTCCCGAAATAGTGCGTAATAAGAGCCCATGCTCAAAAGCCGGATCATAAATTTGGACTTAAAGATCCCATGCCATATGGACGGATCGATGAGTGGGTATTTTATGATGGACGTTATGACAATGGATGGATTACCGTAGAAGATATCAAGGACTATCTTCCTCGGGCTGGATGAGAGGCAGCAGTTGTGCCGAAGGGGACTTAAACTACATGGAGGTCAGTAAAGAAGCCCTTTAGAGAACTTACAGAGCTACAGGAGAAGCCACAAAACGTGGACCATATGAGTGAAAATTTTCACATTCCGAAAACGGATAGTTGGAGACGGATGTTCATGGGTGGATTTACAATTCATTGGAGTTCGAATTGAGGATGCCAAAAAGTCATACATGGAGGCAAATCTAGCCAATTGGTTGATTCAGCGGTCATGACCGCTGGCGCCAGCGCAGATTCTCATTGCGAAAAAGCAGGGTGGCCAAAAACTTACTGTCAATTACTGCGCACTCTACTTAACGTCGGTGAAGAATCGGTATCCCCTTCCGTTATTCTCACAGATTCTTAACCGTGTGTGCGAGGCCCCAATATTCACGAACCTGGACCTCCATGGTTCTTATATCTTCATACGCAAATGGCCTGAGATGAATGACGATCTGACAATTTAGGACATACCGATGAAATTATTGGAATCAAGATCGCAGCGATGATTTAGAGATATTTACTTATCGAACCATGATGGCAAATGGAGGAATCAGGATCGACACCAGGATCGATACGAGGATCAGCATCAGAATTGGAGTGGTTGACAGAGCTCCGACTACAAAGATGGTGATATCCGTACCGGATATTCAGAAACGACCCCTATTGGAAACCTTTACCGCACAGGAAGTGCTGGCATGATGCACTGTTACGGCGATGTACACCAGAGTAGTCAATGATTACGATGCCGACGATTTATCATGGAAGCAAAGCCTTCCGATGGGGCTACCGTCATACAGTCGATATGGCGACTGGATTAGAGATATTATACGAAATGGAGCCATCATCGAATGAAGTTCAGTGAGGTTCCCAAGGCTAACAGTATTTGGGTTATTTACAAGGATCATTGGAATAGGATACAGAATGACCGAGAGTCTGCGAAGTCGTCTAACGAGATGTCAATATCGGGCAGAGAATTCTACGAGACCACGGCAGTCGGCCTGGTGGAGACGCAAAGAACATTCTGAGGAAGCCTAAGCCCGTTAGCCGAAGTACGCCACCGGCAAACAGATGTTCAAGGCCGGAGGTATCGATCATTAAGCAACACAGAATGTGCACCTTATCGGAATTGCACCTCATCTGAATGTGCGGCATAATGGAAGTGCACCTACATGGAATTAAGAGGACGGCTGCAGAAGCTCCAGGTTAGACGTACGAAGCTGCGATACAGGCTTCTGAGAGCACATGTGCGAATGTGAGAAAGTGCTGGAGAACATTGCCGTGGTGAGAATGATCTTTATATGACATGTTACAAGTTAGATACATCGGAATGAGATGTCAGCTTACGCTGCTGATCGAGTATATGAGGCTGCCGCGATGCGAGCTTCCTGGAGTTTCCAAGAGTGCAACAGCGCTGGAATTACATGGCAATTGAAGGCATGAGAACCAGAGAATGGACGCCTTAATGCAACTGAAGTGGAAGCATACTTAATAACATTGTGAGTAAGACCTGTTATGGCACACTCACAAGTAAGTTACCGCAACTTCAACGTGCACATATGAATGCATGTCTATGTATGATCACTGCAACCTGAGTTAAAGACGAAGAAAATCCGGATAGCCGATATACGAGTCAATCTGGAGCCAATCAATGACACATACAATCAATACCGAGCGCGGAGGCTATCATCGACGAGGTCTGCCATGGTCTTGGAAGTTCGGATTTGGAGAGCTGGAAGTGAACTTCAGAATACATTGAAGCATGCCCTCGGAGGTGGGCTGGCTGGCCTGCTGCAGGAGTGTCCTTGGATGATTTGAGCTGCACCTGGAGTCGAAGCATACTTGTTTGCACTGTAACCGAACTCGAAGGGCAAGGTCAAAGGGCAAGTCAAAGGGCAACCAAAGGCCAAAGCCCGGGGAGTGTGGACTGTCATTCAGCAGCGCTGCCATGAGTATACCCATTGATGTCCATGTACTGCTGCAGAGACCATTCCGAGACAATTCTAAGGCTTAATCGACCAAGTGGTTATCCTGGAGTCTCTGAAACGTGTTCAGCGAGAGAAATCATATACAAATAACCAACGGCGGAAGCAAATGACGACATCAGCTCCACCAAGCCGCCACTACCGGGAACAATGGCTTGGATTCAGAGAAGTTGGAAGTCTGCTTGGATATTCGGAACTATGGACTGAGATCAATGCTTGCTTTAGCAGTGGGCTTGGATTGGCAGATTAGGATTCAGAGAGGTGGGCTTGGAGGAATGGAGGATATTGGGTTTAATTGGACGTTCCCTTCTCTTCTCTTCTCTTCTCTTCTGTTCTGTTCATTTCTCTTCACTTATTGTATCTCGGTGCAGTACAAATGGTGTCGGCACGGGTTTTTACCACCTACCACTGCAGGTGGAGTTTCCCCGTGTGCCGGATCCACAGAAAGGTCACCCTTGAGCGGTACCAATTGGTTGCGGGATATATGAGGCTGTACGAGGGCGTATGAGTCTGAATCTTTTATTCTTTCTCTGTTCGTATACGGGTATAGCTATGGCAGCCCAGTGGGTCTGCAGCTAGACAGGGGGATGATGTAATGGCGGCCGGGTAACTGCCCAGGATATAGTCACTTTGCAGGAGTGCAATTGCACTCCAGCGATGATCTTACATACATACTACAGTATTATATTCATATATCCAGGTTTGCAACCGTATCAACTCTTATACTGTTATATGAGGGCGTACAAGGATGTACGCTCTTACAGCATTCCTTGTGTGTGATGTTCCAATGGGATCTGAGCATGGCCATGGCAAAGAATTTCACAATTGGGCGCCTCAATGCTCATCACACTATCATGAGCACATGCATGTGAATGAACTTGATAAATACAAAGAGGTGCATCTACAACTGACTTTGAATCTCATGTGGGATTATTGTTAGGGGGATACTGCAGCTGGATGTGACTTATCGATATTGTTGTACCGACTTGTGGTAAAGGCGTATCTTGAAAATTATAATCAAACTAAAGATATGGAATTCGAGTGTGACGCGTTTACGTCGTTGTACTGTATGTATGAATACGGGCATCTATTGCAGTATGGCTCTGTTTAAAAGTAGTAACTGTCATGGAGGTAATCTTCCGACGATTCGTCGAAGGCGACTTGGGAAGGAAGTTCACCGGTATGGAAATAGTGGTAGTATTTTACCCAAAAG
This sequence comes from Trichophaea hybrida, assembly GCA_015178995.1. Classification (NCBI taxonomy): domain Eukaryota; kingdom Fungi; phylum Ascomycota; class Pezizomycetes; order Pezizales; family Pyronemataceae; genus Trichophaea; species Trichophaea hybrida. Next base: position 54,932 of record WHVE01000159.1, read on the forward strand.
TTATGACGCATGAGGTATCATGCGAGGTGTTCGTATTTGGTTCTAGTGTTTGCTTGAGCGTGCAGGATGTGAGCGAAGAGAATCTTCTGATCGTCTGAAATAGACATAAAAGTTTGGTGAATATTTTTAAGGTAATTAACTTAATAATATTTCAGGTGGTTTTTCCGCTGTTGTGTTCTGACTGTGATTTGTTCGACTGTTGCTTGAATCGTTGTGTTGAAAGTTGTGGGTTTAAGGTGGTCTTTTATAGGTGAGTATTTCCGCGTCAAACCATCCTGCTAAGGGGTGACGGTACATCTCTGTGATCTATGATGTGTGTGTATAGTACTATCCCAATAACACTGAATCCACTGTAGTGGGTGTTCACATAACATCTGATTGTTGCTTCAGAGCCGATCTCGGTAGTTAACTGTGGAGAGTTTCCGTTTCACAACGTGTGGTTGCGTAAGCCCCCACCAGGAATCCCCAAGGTTATCCTGCGTATGACGTCGCTGACGCACATATCAGACCATTACTTTGTATTAGTTACCTTTTATCGTATTTGAGTGGAATAGTGATCAATGATTTAATGAGCTGCAAACCCATACATTGCCACGTACCTAGTGTCATTGGGTCTTATCCGTGTTCCCCGCAGGGGGTGCCCTCTGTCAGTCATCGCGTTGCAAACGCGGCAGAGCTGGGGTTCGACAGTCTAGATCCAAACACTTATCTTTTAGGTTGAGTTAACTACCGGGGCGCAGTTAGCTTATCTCCTTTGCTTATTCTAGCTCTAGAGATAGCAAAGTCCCGCATACTAAGATAATATCGCTTGTTCAACCATATCCATGAGCCTAAGCATGGGTATGGTTTGTCCCAGTATTAGCATGATACTAGAGATAACACTGGTCTGATTCGTATCGCACAGCTGATCCCAAGACCTCTGCTTGGCAGTTACATTGCTTCGGCAGTATGGTTGGTGTGTCCCATGCCTGAGCCAGTACTATGGGTTTTTACTCCATAATTACTGTCTGATCGAGTGTGCGTACTGTCTCAACACTGGGTAGCTATTCCCTATGCTGAGACGCAGTATTGTAGCATAGACTATGATGGGGATTTCACCTGGCTATGTTGAGCCGTCTGCTAACTCATCAGTAGAAATCCTCAGGGGTGTGACCTTAACCGCTGATTCATCTTTGAACAGCGGTAAGCCTGGGAGACTAATCCTGATGTACTTCATACACATGCTAAGGGGAAACCCCTAACATTACCTCCCTCTCTAGCTCTGCTGACCTCAACAGAGTACTCCAACATAAGATGTGATTCTTGTTGCAATAGTGACCACTCAGACAGTGTATACTATAGGTAGAGCTAATCTTTTGATAAAAAATAAAAATAAAACTAAAAATAAAGGTGACCTCCGCTTACATAAAATCAATGCTGTGTAAGTTTTTCTTAAAAAAGATATCTATTTATTCCTTCTCTTTTTCTTTTGTGTTTTCTTGTTTTGTTTCTATCTTTTATCTTTTTCCATCTCTGGTTTTTGCTCGTAGAACTTGTCAATTAGTTCTGGTGCTATTTCTGCTAGATGTTCGTAGGATTTCCAAGAATTTTCCTCGTGCGTAAATCCTTCCCATTTGACCAAGTATATATGCTTCCGATGATCCTCGTTAGTTGGTCCACTGGCTATAATAGCTTCGGGTATCCATCCTTCGTTGTCTGCTTCTATTGCTGGAATATCTTTTTCTTTAACTTCTCCCCGGTACTGTTCTAGCAGAGCAACATTGAATGTAGGATGTATTTTCCACGACGCTGGTAGCTCTAACCGACACCAACGTTTGTTGCTTCCGATTTTACTAATCTTAAAAGGTCTGTATAGTTTGTCGTTGAGTTTTCTGCATTGCCTCTTGGTTCGAATATTTCTCCCATCTAGCATTACCCAAACATTGACTGTAAACTCTGGTGCTGGTTTTCTTTTTCGATCGTAGTATGTGCCATTTTTTCACCACTACTTTCGAGTTGTGTTTCGAGCTTGCAATGGACGTCTATCATGTAGTGAGCGTATATTTCCGAGCTTGGGTTTTTGAATTCCACTTCGGTGGGCCAACTGGTGCGTGGTTCATATTCGTAGTTTGCGTAGAAAGGTGTTATTTTGGTTGCCGCATGTTTTGATTTGTTATATGCGTATTCCGCCATTGGTAACATTTCTTTCCAATTGCCTTGTTCGTAGTTGCAATATGTTCGTAGGTAATGTTCAATTGTCTGATTCATCCGTTCTGTTTGGCCGTCCGTTTGAGGGTGAAACGCTGTTGACATTGCACGTTTGATTCCTAAGAATTGGTATATGTCTGCAATGAAATGTCCGGTAAATACCCCGTCACTGTCCGATACTATATCTGTTGGCAGTCTGTGATATTTCCACACATTGTCTAGGAACAGTTTGGCTACTACTGATGATTCCCGTTTGGCCGTTGGTATAAAGTGAGCCATTTTAGTGAAGCAATCGACTACTACCATGATATTTTTGCATCCATCTGACTCTGGTAGGTCTGTGATAAAATCGACTGATATGTATGACCACGGTGACGATGGTAATTCCAATGGATGTAGTAATCCATGTTTCGCATGTCGGGGGCTTTTCGTTCTTTGACACGAGTCGCACTTGTTGCAATAGTCCCGAACTTCTTCTTCTTACTTGGGCCAGTAGAAGTTTCTGGTGATAAGTTCCATGGTACGTTCACTTCCGAAATGCCCTGCCACTTTGGAGTCGTGTTCTCGTTTGAGTACTTCTCTTCTAAAACCCTTTGGTACGTATAGCCTTCCCTTCCATTCCAACATCCCTTCAGTATCTATTCCAAATCTTTCGTCAACATTCTTCTCCTTGTTGCTAACTTTTCTTAATATCTCCTTATATTCTTCATCTTTTTCTACTTCAGTAGTCCATCGTTCTTTCATTCTTGGTGTTAGTTTTTTAACTGTGAATCCGGCGAAAGATATTTCTCCTATTTCCTCATCGTCAATATCCATTGGTCCGATGTTCATTCAAAGTTCTGGTCCTAATACAGCTTTCTTTTCTGTAGTTTGCGTACCTCCCGCCCTAGAGATGAACTCCGGACATCTTGATAAGGCGTCTGCTTTTCCATTTGCTGAACCTTTTCTGTATACAATCTTGAAATTATACTCTTGTAATACTTCTGCCCATCTGGCTTGCCTTCGATTGAGATGATTGGTTTCTTTAAAGTACAGTAGATTCATATGGTCAGAGAAGACGATAGACGTATGTGTCACTCCTTGGAGGTAGCATCGCCATGTTTTGAAAGTGTATACTATGGCGAGCATTGCTTTATCATATAATTGATAGTTGACTTCGGCAGATGACAATTCCTTGGAGATAAAGGCAACTGGGTGCATTTTAGTGTCTTCAAATTTTTGTGATAAAACTGCTCCCATAGCGAAATCTGAGGCGTCAGTCTCGACTATAGCTGGTCAATCTTCTTCGTGATGTCGAAGGATTGGGGTATTTTTGCTGCAAATACTATGCATATTTTGTAGTATGCCGCTTTTTGTGAATCTCCGAATGTGAAATTCTTTCCATCTCCTTTCAACGTATCTGTTATTGGCGCCACGATTCCAGCATACCCTCTTATGAATCTTCGATAAAAATTCCACAATCCTAAAATGATTTGGACCTCTAATTGTGTTTTCGGTATTGGCCATTTGGTTATTGCTTCGCTTCTACTTGGGGCCATTTCAACCCTTTTCCACTAACTAGGAATCCCAGGAATTCAACTTCTTGTTTATCGAATTCGCATTTGTCGATTTTCACCACTAACTCATTTTCATGAAGGACCTGAAGTATTTTCCCTACATACTCATGGTGTTATTCTCGAGTTCCTTTGGTTGCTATCAAAACGTCGTCGATGTAGCATACTGTGACGTTATCGTGATGTCCCAAAAAAGGTTATAGGATTCCGTTCTTCCATCTTTGAAAAGTAGCAGGTGCGTTCGTTAACCCAAACGGCATTACCATATATTTGTAGGATCCAAATTTGGTTCTAAAAGCTGTTTTCCACTCGTGTCCTTTTGCCATTCGTACCACGTGGTATCCGGATTTCATATGCAACTTCGTGATCCACTTGGCTCATTTCATTCGATTTTGTAGTTCGTCCATAAAAGGTAGTGCGGTTATGTCTTTGATTGTAAGGTCATTTAGTCGTGTGTAATCTACGCAAAGGCGCAGTCCTGGACCATTAGGTTTTGGTACAAATAAAATCGGGCTTCCTGCCTGTCCCTGGGATGGTTGAATTTTTCCTTCTCTTATCATTTTATCGATGTATTCTCGCAATAATTTCTCTTCTTCTCTTGATAATTGGTATATTGGTCCAACCTTGACCTGGTCATCCGATGTTTTGAAGTTGATTTTGTGATTGTGGGGACGATGATTCGGTAATTTCTCGTATTCTTGAAGGTCGAATAGTAGCAACCACTTATGGTATTGAGGTGGTAACTTGTCTGCTAATTGAACCATGTTACTGAATACGACTGATCCGATGTTTAGTGCGTCGCTTCGAAAAACTATTCGATCATCGTACGTGATGTTCCAGTCCGGGTTTTTCTTTCCATGATTGTAACATATGTTTCCACACTCCGTGAAATATAGGTGACCATATGACGTTCCTTGTGCTGTATGTTTTTCCAAGTACCATACTGGAATTAATACATTGTATTCTTTTTGCATTGGTGCTACTTCGAACGTTTCGAGTGATCGGTGGTTTCCGAAGGCTAATCCTAGTGGGATGGTATACATACCCGGTAGCTTTACCTTGTTCCCTCCAAAGTCATTTGCTCTGACTGAGTTTTTCCTTCTAACCACTGGCACTTTAAACACTTTTGCACATTGCGGTGATATTGTGAAGAATGTAGATTCTAGATCCAACATTGCTCGTACTGGGAATTGTTTGCTGTTTCCAGTTCCATCGTCGTAATCAATAAAAAACTTATAGATTGGTCTTTTTCCGATGCGTGTTTGTGGGATTTTGTGTAGTTTTTTGACTTCGTAAAACACATAGTCGTTTGATGTATTTTGTCACTTGATTGAGTTTCCTTCCTCCGTGGGAGGTTGTTTGCGTTTTGTAGCCATCCTTTCGTTAATGACTGGGCCGTAGCAGGTCGTTGAATTCTGTTTTTTAGTTAGTTTGAGGGGTATACTTACTTATTGCACAACTACCGTCCAGCGGTTTCATCCCTTCCAGAATTCTCAAGGTTGCGACCGGTATCCATATAAAGGCTTTCTCCTGCCTAATCGCCAAAATCCTGCACATAATTCTATCATAAAACTGTTCTATTATCTCTTTACTCCGAGATGTCTTCAGTTTGGTTCCACCAATCATCTGCAATATCCTCACTGCTACTCTCTGTTATCTCGTCTCCCTCAGATGTTTGAACTTGCCCTTCCTTTTCCTTATCACTCTCAATTTCGTAATCGTCAATTGGTGCATCTTCCAATTGGTCAAAACCTCCTACTTTCAATTTTTGATATCCTTTGGGAAAGTCCGCCGTTCCGTTGGTGACTTTTACTGCTTGGAAGCACTTGATTGTTCTGTGTGCTCCTTTTCGCCCCGAAGACCATGCACACCGTATGCATTCCATTGCCACTCTCCTTCTTTTTCTTCTTCTGGTGGGACTCCTTGAATCATTTGTGTGTAGGTTTTTCCATCTGCGCTTTTGAATGCTCGTGGTACTGATTCTTTTTGATTTGCTGGTGTATATGTCGTTTGTTTCTTGAAACGAGAGTTTTTTCTGCAAGGTGTTTTTGAACTGACCCTGTTTCCGAGATTCGTCTTGACGCTTTGGGCGTCTTTTTCATTATTCCGAAGTTTTTTGCCGTGGCTTGCCATATTTCCACATTCTTTCCAGCATTGAGAATGATTTCCCTCAATTCTGCCTCTGTTTTGTCTGCTGGATTAACTGTTGACAGTTGTTTGAATACTTGTACTGGAAGTTGTCACATTAGCATGGTTCGGTAGGCCACGCCAGTTATTCGGGCTTTCACGTTCAGGGTGTCGTATTCCGTAATCATATCTTGAATGATTCCCTCATATCTTACCTCCATGATTGCCTTGTATGCTGCTTCCTGTTGAAACTGATTATGGAATCTGGCGTGTATTGCGGCTTGGTAATCCATCCAACTTCTTTCGTGTTTTCCGGTGGATGCTTCTGTTTCCCATTGCATATGCCATGCTAGGGCATGTCCTTCTAGTCGTCTTCTGCAATATTTCATTTTTATTCCTGGCCTAGGGAAAAGGTAGGGTTGGTCTGCGATGTATGTTTCCATGCACATCCACCAGGTGTCGAAATCCTCGAAACTTTTTCCCACGAACTTGGGTGAATCTGTTATTTTAATCCTTGAATCCTTTGGTCTGTTGTGTTGCCTTGTTCTGGACCGTGATCTGGACCTTCTTGTTCTAGACTGTCGGGTTGGGGATATGGATCTTCTAGTTCTAGATCTGGGTCGTTCAGATGGTCCTGGTGGAGACGGTGGTGGTGGCGGATTCCTCCTGTTCCTCTGTTTCCACTTGGTCCTGGTTCAGGTTCTGATTCTGGTTCTGGTTCTGGTTCTGGGTCAGCCCTGTGGTTTGTTCTGCAACCTCCTCAATTCTGTCCGCGATTTTCCGTAAATCGTGGTAGTCGGGTACATTGTTCTTTGTATGAGCCTCTAGGTGTGTTATCCGTTTATGTATTGCGGTGTAGGATACTGATAGCGAGGCTTGCTTAACCCTTAGTTGGGCTTGCTCTTTTCAGCAACTTTCTATTTTTCTTTCGAGTCTTCTGAACTCGTCTGTTGCTCCAGCAATGATTTGCTGTGATTGGTCCTGGATGACATCGATTCCACTTCTTGTTTCTTTCAATACATATTCAAGTATCCTGATTTGCTGTTCGTGTCCTTCCAGTACTTGAGCTCCAAGGGCTCTGTTGGTTTCTACCTGCTGAGCGAAGATTTCGCAGTCTTTCCGAACATCGTCGAATTCGACTTCTATCACTACTCTCCCGCTGTTGCAGCATTCGATTGGATACTGCATTTCTTGATCGACTCGTGATACTCGTGCTTCTACACTGTCGATCATTTCGGTGTCCTCGTCCTGCACTATCTGTTGGTACTTCTGCCGTGACTGTTGATAGTGCTCTGCTAGTTTCTTGACCCATTCAGGTAGAGGTTTGGGTGCTGCCGAGGTTGGTTTGGAGATTGCTGTGGACACTGGTGCTAACCGGTCCGCTCCAAAGGTGAGTCTGCGCCTGGGTGTCGACATTTTGAGTATTCGAGGATGTTGTAACGCTTGCTGTGGCTATCACGAAAAGGGCTATTCGTTGGACGTGATGGCAACGTAAACACTGATTGTTGCAATATTTTGGACAGTGTTATGGGCAACAAGGTATGTTTTCGTTGTTTCCTGTTATGTCGAATATTTTTGCCGCGCAGCAAGCTTTTTCATCGCACAGTACACAGTTCTTGAACGTATTTCGGATAACGTCCGAAATATTATACTGTTAGGGGATACTGCAGCTAGATGTGACCTATCGATATTGTTGTACCGACTTGTGCTAAAGGCGCATCTTGAAAATTATAATCCAACTAAAGATATTGAATTCGAGTGTGACGCGTTTACGTCGTTGTACTGTATATATGAATACGGGCATCTATTGCAGTATGGCCCTGTTTAAAAGTCATAACTGTTTTGGAGGTGATCTTCCGACGATTCGTCGAAGGCGACTTGGGAAGGAAGTTCACCGGTATGGAAATAGTGGTGGAATTGTACCCTAAGGTTATGACGCACGAGGTATCATGCCAGGTGTTGGTATTTGGCTGTAGTGTTTGCTTGACCGTGCAGGATGCGAGTGAAGAGAATCTTCTGATCGTCTGAAATAGACATCAAAGTTTTGGTGAATATTTTAAGGTAATTAACTTAATAATATTTCAGGTGGTTTTTCCGCAGTTGTGTTCTGACTGTGATTTGTTCGACTGTTGCTTGAATTGTTGTGTTTAAACTTGTGGGTTTCAGATGGTCTTTTATAGGTGAGTATTTCCGCGTCAAACCATCCTGCTAAGCGGTGACGGTACTTCTCTGTAATCTATGATGTGTGTGTATGGTACTATTTCAATAACAGTGAATCCACCGTAGTGGGTGTTCACATAACATCCGATCGTTGCTTCAGAGCCGATCTCGGTAGTGAGCTGTGGTGAGTTTCCATTTGACAACGTGTAGTTGCGTAAGCCCCCACCAGGAATCCCCAAGGTTATCCTGCGTATGACGTTGCTGACGCACATATCGGACCTTTACATCGTATCAGTTATCTTTCTTCATATTTGAGTGGAATAGTGATCAATGATTCAATGAGCTGCCAACCCATACATTGCCACATACCTAGTGTCATCGGGTCCTACCCGTGTTCCCAGAAGGGGGTGCCCTCTGTGAGTTATCGCGTTGCAAACGCCGCAGAGCTGGGGTTCGACAGTCCAGATCCAAGCACTTATCTTATAGGTAGAGTTAACTACCGGGGCGCAGTTAGCTTATCTTCTTTGCTTATGCTAGATCTAGAGATAGCAAAGTCCCGCATACTAAGATAATATCGCTTGTCCAACCATATCCATGAGGCTAAGGACGGGTATGGTTTGTCCCAGTATTAGCATGATACTTGAGATAACACTGGTCTGATTCGTAACGCACAGCTGATCCGAAGACCCCTGCTCGGCAGTTACATTGCTTCGGCAGTACGGTTGGTGTGTCCCATGCCTTAGCCAGTACTATGTGTTTTTACTCCATGATTACTGTCTGATCGAGTGTGCGTACTGTCTTCGCACTGGGTAGCTATTCCCTATGCTGAGACGCAGTATTGTAGCATAGACTATTTTGGGGATTTCACCCGGCTATGTTGAGCCATCAGCTAACTCATCAGTAGACATCCTCAGGGGTGTGACCTTAACGGCTGATTCATCTTTGAACAGCGGTAAGTCTGGGGGACTAAGCCTGATGTACTTCATATGCATGATAAAGGGAAACCCCTAACAATTATTCTCTGTACAACCTCCATTGCCTGTGTCAATCGGATGCGCTTCACCAACTCTATTTGGGGATCATGAAATATCTCGTCCAATGTCATTCGGACTACCTCACCAATCGAGGCTTGAAATCTAAATTCGAGCCGAACATCACCTTAGTTTCACACTACCCGAACATGTTGCGATTCCCTAAACCCTTTCAATCTTGCAAGAATGCATTCCAGCATGGAATGGAAATCCGAAAAATACTCAGGAGTCTATCGGCAGTTTATGCTCCCCTGCATTCCAGTGACATTGCAGGGGAAACAATCTCTGAAAATGAATCTGATATGTATGATATGAAAATGATTCAGGCACTGATTGAATTTGCTGAACTTGGCAGGCAGTGAACACATACGGATATGTCATTGAAACTCCTCAATTAAGCTCATGAATTCTTTCACTAGTGCAAACAAACCTTCACTTCTCAATATGCTACTGCGGCTGGGCCAAGGCATTTAGAAAGCCAATTCCAAGCAGAGGTGGCAAATCTTAAAGTGGTGGGGATTGGGATGATAGAGCAAGAGCTTCATTGCAAGATTTATGGAATCACGACTGGGCAGCGGAGAACATTTCGGGTGTTCTTGACACAAGAGCAGCTCCGCGCTACTACCTCAATTGCTGAGGAGGATGCAACAATTATGGTACGACTAGATACAGAGCTCGACTTTGCAGCCACAGCCCAGCTTGCCAGGTGTGGCCAGTTGTTTGAAGAAGCTCAGAGCTGCCTGGAAATCAAGCTGCATTTCGAAGCTAGCTGTGGACCAACACCAATGTTTGCTCCACAACTTCAACAAGAACCTCATGCCATCATGACTGCCGCGTTCAGTGCACCAAAGATCACTGTTGATGCAATGAGGGAGTTCGAGTGGCTCCTGTTAAGAGCTGAGAAAGCAGCAATACATTCGTCAGAGGAGTGCCAACATGAAGTTACCCAGTGTCTGGAGATAGAAGTTTACAGGGCAAGCCAGGAAGCTGAAGCTGCATTTGGTAACGCCATGACAGAGAAGGGTCTGAAGTATCATCAGGAATGGGAATCTAGGAAAAGTCCGAATTTGCGGAAGCAGCAAACGTTGCCATTGTATTGCTTTGGAAAAGCAATAATGCACCTCCTCTGTCATTACCCTGGGATTATCACCAGCATTGGTGCTCCTGATAATATTTAAACAGAGATTGCAAAGGTCTTGAAAATTGCGAACGTCAAAGAAGCTTACCATGCCAGCAAAGCAGTCAACTTCACGCTACAGCTGCTTGAGTAAAATGATCGCTACACTATGATAGACGACATGGAACCGACTCTTCGGTGGCATCCCTTATACAAATGATATGCCGAGGAGAGTGCTGCAGTCCTCAACATGTTGACAGGTCGACAGAAAAGGCAAATAACCAGCTGTGTATGGCAGAAAATAATTATTGCCATCAAATTTGAACATTTGATTCCACCTAGTACACAACCTCCCCGGCTGTGTAAACTGTCAACTATTTGTGCAAGTTCATGGTCTTTCAAGTGGATATCACAAGCTGAAGCAGCTGCCACCTTGAACATTCCAACATTGCCATTACTAGTCAGTCAGCATCTGCATGAGATCTGGGGCCATGATGTGGTCTGTATGATCTGGGGTTAGGAAATAAGTTCAAGGAAGACGTAATCATATGGTCGCTTTCTATACGCCGAAATTACATAACTCAAAGCAGTTGCACTGGATATTGTTTGACTGCAACGTTAAGGGTATGACAGATGGTGTGATGCACGGGGAGCCACTGCAGATGAAACTGATGCACCTGGGGCAAAATACAGATGATGGACTCCATGGGTGACGCCTGACATTTCAAATTTTATGCTTCGCCTTATTACCACCCACGTGGTACGCGCTGGTGAGTTGGATGATGGCGACGACTGGTGGCCGGCTGCTGCATCCGCACCGTGATTTCCATTTATCCCTTTAAGCATTGGTTGATGGACTATCAGTGCTGGAGTTGGCAGTTGTTGTGTGTAGACATGTTGTGCATCAAGTTGGGAACACTCAAGATGTGAATGGGTTCAGCAGAGTGGTAACGGAATGAACACCCCATGTGATTACTGTGGAGACAATTGGAGGGCCGTGCGACTTTGTCCCAGAGATCCGGGCAGCAACAGGGAATGGTGCGGTACTGATTGAATATGAACCAGTGGATTTGAATACATCGTGGGATGTGTATCAACACAAAACACATATGGATGAAAGGTTTGGAGCCACCTCTGCCATTTATCCAAACAAATGAGAGCAGTCTTACGCAGGGGTGCGCTTGAAATCCAGCCGGTATATATATGGAGAATTTATCAGTATAATGAGATATAGTGATGACTATTTATACAAATCTCTTGTGACGATGTTTGAAGTAGCAGTGGTGAATTAACACCATGATCTATGAATCGAGATACATATGATGCCAATTGGCTATTAGGGCTGTAGGGCGTCAGCATGGCAGGTGGAGTTGAGTACAACAAGGAGCAAGTTTGTGGACCACCAAGGAAGTGGAAGGAATGCTGTGAGACGCTCCTGAGTGATCGTGGAGAGTTCACAGGTGCCTTGGGAGCTGCCTGGAATTTGTTGGTGGAATGTAAAATCATACGGAACGGTCTAGGAGCCTCCCAAGCCCCAACGAGAATCTTGGAACGTGGGTGCCAAATCAGGGATCAAATTGCCTTTTCTGCATATATCATGTCAAAAACATGAGAACAGATTGTAGAAAAGATGGCGTTGTGCTGGAGATAATAAGTTGCATCATTTGAATATTGTTTGTTGTAGAAATCGTCTTAGGTCTGAAGTCTTGATAATTTCAACTTTCCACATCAAAATCAAGTAAAAACAGTCAATTCACAGCAATTTTCAACTACAACCATGGTTTTACAAATCATGAGATTTTTTTTTCGATTGTTTGGTATATTAGATTTACTATATATTATTTCTTGAAACAATTAAGTTTTGTAATCATTTTACAACAGGTACTACAAACTCGTATACATGATAACTGGCTTAATTTTTCCCAATTTGTATTCAAATGATCCCCTTTTGTCAGTTGTTGTATGTTGTTAAAATTGAATTCATCAAATCTGCACTAGTTCCTATTGAAAAATTCAATAACTTTCAGCGTCACATTGGATACGAACTATAATGGTATTCCGATTCTTCCTACAGTGTAATGCATTATTGGGTGATTGAATATCCACAGCCCTTATAATGATGTTTAAGACTCTGCAGAGCTGTCAAGTACTGGTATAGCATGTGATGGTGGGACAATACACCTTCACAATGATATTGCAAGCATGCCCTATTGTTCAGTGTATCACTAGCTGTAGAACTAGTGGTGCATTAACAATTGCCCCCAATATCAGCTTTAACAATATATTTGACCAATGACTTAATAGGATTTTACAATGGGTTTACACATTTGAGTCACAATATGGCAGAAAATGTGGGTTACAAATGATTCCAACATCGTTGGATCTTGCAGATGCTTTACCTTATGTTGCCATGTTGGATTTTGCTGCCAGAATTTGCACCACAGGTACTTTGGGCAAGGCAATAATAACTTGTAAAGTTACAATGTTTTGTTGCTTCTCTAACTGAGGATTTCAATAGGCAACTGGGTAGATAAGCCGTGATTGATATATTTTTGCAATGAAGCCAAAACCAGGTAGCAAGGTAGTTAATTCAACCTTCTTAAATTGGAACAGATTGAGCACATGCAACAAGGTGAATGTATGGTATAAATATTTTATGACACAGTTTAGGTGAATAATAATTACTAAATTCTTCTACCGAATGCAAAGATTTGATTGACACTGGAATGATGGCACTAGTTAAAATTGTTTGATGAGATCAATTATAGCATGTATATGTAATGGTAGTGACAGTGATTTATGCCTGACACGGGATCAATCATCCTTGCCAATGCCCAAATGACGGCACACAATTGCATGTTGGATATAGAGTAGTTTAGGTTGAATTTTTTGCACTGGTTCATAGCCTGGGCGGTAACCAGTGGATCCAATTGAGCATTCCACATATATTCAGGCACAGATTGAACTGGAACACAGGGTATGCAATATGGAATTCACACAATATATAAATACATGCCAACAACACACACTCGGTATTTGATCTGCTTCAGAATATATCCATTTACAACATATAACCAATTCATTGGAAGTAAAGTATTAGTGAGAAAGTAGAAAATAAAATGTAGTTTATGGAATATATTGTTTTTATTGCACTATGTAGTTTGGAATTATACAATAGTAAAAAAAATAAAGAAATATATTGATTGGTATTTCAGCCAGTATTGAAAATATCAGTTTCCATATATATATTCTGGATCCATACATTGTGTCAATTCCTCTTCATTGACCAAATTTTGAACCAAGTTTGCAGTAATATTCTCTCAACTTTTCTATGTCCCTGAAAATCCTGCGTGTACTGGATATATCTTGGAATGTTCCTTTCTCAGGCAAGCTCCAAAAGTGGTCTCCATATCATAGTTGCAAGCACCACCAGCACAGATATATTTCGTTTTCACTGCTGCACTCATCAATCTCCAAAAGACTTCAACCAATGGTTTGTACAATGGTAATATTCACGCTTTATTTCTTGGGTGGCTTGTTGGGCTTGCTTGGATTTGATGTATGGATTTGGTGACTATGGTTTTTGGATTGCAGTACAGTTCACCGTTCTTATAAGGGCATTGAAGTAGGTAGGAGAGTACATGTCAAGGGTTCAGCGCATAGATGCCAAGGGTTCAGAACTTCAGATTCCAGGCATTATAGAAATCAAATACTGGGAGGATTAAACAGTCAAATATAGTCCTTTGCTGATATAATAAAGACGGTATGAAAAAGACTCGATCTTCAATTACCACGTATACCGAAGTCAAATCCTAAGCAATGTGATTCTTTTATACACAAAACAATGAGGCAAGGAAGAAAGTTATTTTCCACCAAATGGCTGGCTTCTATATATTGATTTCATTCATATTCCACTTGTTTCAAAATACAATAGAACTGATGTTATCTTTGTATACAACTGTTTTACAACTCTTACTTTCTCCATGAAACACAATTCTTTCTATTTGAAACCAGCTTCTTTCTACATGAAGGATGATTATGATCTTGAAATACATAACTCATTGATTCATCAGTAATTGTTACTCCACCATTGATTCGTACTCAGCCCAATCGCAATTGTAGCTTCCCCTCCCAAATACCTAGTGGCCACCAGGTTCCTGATCCAGGCATGTCAGGTTGTTTTGCACAAAACTCATTGATAACTTTACATTCATTGCTATTGGTCACTGGATGCTGACTGCATTTATTGTATCCCCTGTATATTACCAAATTCTGCAGCTGACTTTTGGACAGCCTGGAATCAGCGGGACACTCGACTTTGTATTCCTCATTTCCGTCCATTATTACAGTTGGTGAAGGTTCCTGCAGTTAATACTGGGCTGTATATTGAGTGGCATTCTTCCAATAAGATGTCGGAAGGACCTCATAGATGCATAGCTCGTGGGGCGATTTGATTTGATAGGCACTAGAACTGATGACCGCAGTAATGTCGTGCAGTCATATACATTTGAAGTTGAGTGTCTTATACGTTCAGGTTGTTGAGATAAGTTGTATATTTAGCCCTACTTTGTCACCTACTGTCTATGGTGTAGAGACCCTTTCGGTTATGTTGGCCTGTTCGGACTGTACCCCCTGGGCTCTTTTCATTTCGGCTCTTATTTTGCTGAAATGCTGCCCTATCCATTTGGCAATCAGTTGAGCAGTTACATCACCAACATCATTACAGTCCTCATTTCGATGTTAACTTAATGTGATGCATTGATGAAAGCTATAGTAACCAAAAAACGCAGAGGAATCAGTTGTTTCCGCGATATGATTCTTTGCTCTATATTTTCCAATGGTAACAATCAGACCCGATCATTCTGTTGACAATTAACAAAGTTTCGGAGATACTGTCCTATTACTGAAATTATTCCTTCAGTTTTGCCATCGGTCTGAGGACGAAAATCTGTGGACAGGTTTCATTAGATTCCCAATCTGTTGCAGAATTGTTTCATGAATTTGAAATCAAATAGCTACCCTCGATTTGATACCATTGCTTCGAGCTATCCTTGCAGTCTGAACAATTCCGTTATGTACATTTTTTGCAGTTTCTGCCATGCATGTTGTCGTTATATGGTATAACATGTCGTATCTTTGTGAGGCATTCAACAACTATCCTACTCAGTTAAAACCTTCGCCCACTTGCGGTCCAACTAACAAGTCCATACCTAGACCATTCCATGGGTGTTCTTGTGGCTTCAATTGTTGTAACAAGCCATGAGGTTCGCTGCGGGATATCATGCCCAGCTGGCAGGTGTGGCAGTTTGGTTTATAGCAATCGACGTACTTCCTCATCTGACTCCATGAATTACTGTAGCTCATCAGGTAATCAGTTTTTGCTTATCCTGGATGTCCCACAACTGGGGAATCAGGGAATGCCTGGATCCACTGGAGCTTTTCCTTGTCTATTAGATGGATTTGTATTTCAGAAATTTCTAATGGCTCGTCCTTGGGTGTACAGAATTGTCACTGTTATCATATAGGCATTGCCCCTTTACATTCTGTTACCAGCCCCATGACTCATTGACTTTTGTTGATTAGTTGTTGAGGTTTACTGTTTCCGCAAAAGCCACTACCAGCATTGTGTGCAATTTTTTTTCCAGGTTGTCTGTTTTTGGGCAATATATTGATGTTTTTCTCTACCACCTCTCCAAGGAATATCTTCTGGCATTCTTCGAAGTGCATCACGCATCTGGCCATACTTGTTTGGGTTCTCAAACATTTATATTTCAAACATAACAGGAATTCACACAACCCTGTTTATTTTCAATTTAGCAGTGTGAATATCATAAAGTACTACAGGTTCATTTGATCCTGAAGGATTTCAATTGGATGTGCTGAACCTTCGCATTCTGGTTACCACTGCTCCAATCTCTGAATTATTGCACCTCATTCTTGGTTGTATATTTCTTTGTATTCTTCAATAGGAAAATGATTATTTCAAAAAGAACACAACCAGATGCGAGACTTCTTGTTCTTCCTACTGTAAAAGTACTCCGGTAGATATATTATTTGAATGGGCAGTTTCAAGAACTATTTTATGTTCATAATCGAAATGAGCAAGCACTGGTACCATTATCACAGTTGTCTTGAGTTTATCATATATTGTTTTTTGATTGGGTCCCAAGTAATATGGTACTAACATTTTCAAATGTTGTGTTAGTATTTGTAATACTGTACTGCAGTTGCATATGAACAGTCAATAAAAGTTGGTAAAGTCTACAAAGGCTACGACTTCTTGAAGTTTCTCAAGTGCTTCACTATATTCAACAGCATTGACTTTTTTTCAAACAATTCCAATTGCGTTCACCATGACAATTATCTCTAGGTATTCAACTGCTTTTCTTTGAAACTCACATTTCTGTGCTTTTTGGTGAAGACCCACTTTCTGAAGTGTGGTAATAACTGTTCTGATGCGATCCTGGTATTGCTGCAGATAATCATTATAAATAAAGATGTTGTCTAAAATCCCTTTGCAAAAGATATCCAGAAAAGATCGTAGTATGTCATTGATCAATTGTTGAATGAATGCTGGCGCAAAGGTCAGACTGTGCAGTATAACTAACGATTCAAAGAGTCCATAGCATGTTCTAAACAATGTTTTCTATTAATCACCTGCTGAGAATCCAATCATATCACGTATATTGTGGACATCTCTGTTGGTATCATAGCGGGCCTTTGTGAGTCTTAGTAAGTTTCCTTGGATCAATGACAGGGTACACCAGTTGTTATAGTGCTGTCATTTAAATATTGAAAATTGATGCACAGTCCTAAACCTCCCTCACATGTTGGAGCAATATGTACTGGACCTGTATATAGTGATAATGACAATTTGAAGAATCCCTTGGATACATTCACCTCAATCCATTCTTTCAGAACCAGTAACTCCTGTTGTGACAAGCAGTCAATGGGTACAAATCACAGCGTAAATCCTTCATGCACCTCATTGCAATGATCAGAGGGTCCATGCAGTGATTGCATTTCTGTGAGCAGCATATCAATCAGGCCTAGTTATCCATGATATGCCTTGGTGATGACTTCTTTGACAGGTTTCCAATGTAAATTTTGTATTCCCAAGGAATGGTTAATTTCAAAGAATGGGACAGCAAAAATCTTGTGTTTCTCCATTTTTATTCTTCTAATGTTAGGTTTGGTGGCTGCTGAACAGATATGTAAGTTGGATTGCTCCAGATCCGCTAGTATTGCAATTGGATTGCCTGACGCCTATTCACTCAGATAGTATTGGCAGTGCTGTTGGAAGTTATTGCTTTTGTAACCCATCCATAGGCGCTGGAATTGGACGATGATGTTGTGAAGTTATAATGATGGCAATCCAAAAACCATCAGATAATGCCCTAACTTGGTTACCAACACTGGTAATTGCTCTTGGTCTGATTGTATATCTATGTTCAACTTGGCCATATTGTCATGTTCCAAGACTCGATTGGCCTTCCATCAATAACTTTTTACTCCAATGACTCTTCCATTTGCATTTCTTCTATTCGATGATGGCCAATCAAATCATTGTTGACAAACATCATTCCCCTGGCTCCACATTCCATCACTGCAAATGTGGCAATCAGTCTGTGCCTAATTTTAATAAATGTTTTACTACATGATGCTTGGTTTCTGTTGAGGACTCTGCAATTTCTGCACTTCCAATTGAAAACTGTGAAATTCCAAAATGATACTTGACAACTGTTCGCAAAAAAGATTTCTGTTGAGCACAATGGCTATCCTTATTATACTGGCTTACACTTTTCCCCATTCTGCTTCTTTGGGATTGTCTTCTCTACTGCTTACCCTTTCACTCAATTCCAAAATGGTGTTACTTCCACCTCTGCTGAGGTTGCCTTCAATTTCCTTTGGCAACTTGTTGTCAAAAACCTTGAATTCCAACTGTACATCCACAGACCTCCTTCTATTCTACGCTTTTGATCTTCTGGCGTTATCTTCCTTCATTTCATTGCTGCTAGGTCCACAGAAGCGGGACCAATGGAATATGCTACTGATAAAGCTGGCGCAGTCACAGGGGCAGATGAGATAATGCGTTCATTGGCGGACATTTTGTAATCTCCTTCCTACCAGCCGGATTTGTTTTAGCCATTTCAAGCTTTAATCTGTGTATTGGGCTTTGGGTAAAACTTGACAATGTCCACTACCAATTCTGGAAGGTCAAGGTATAGTAGGGAATACTTTCATTCGTTGGCCAGACGATTTCATGGTGCATCCATTTTTACTTCTGTATTCCATTTAATATCAGCAATATATCTTAACAATTCTGTATAATAATCGTAGAATTTGCATACTTTTTGCTTCTATTTTAGGAAATCTCTCTCTGTGGTTGCTGCACTGCCATGATCTCCAAAGGATAAATCTTGACTCCCCACCAGGGTTTTCAATGAATGCAATTTGACTTCTTTCAATACTTCATCATAGTATGGAATTACCAGTTCCAGATCCACATTCTCAACACGTGTGACAGTATTCCCCAACTGCTGCTGTTCGGTGTTCAATATTGTTTGTTTTCCAGCCATCTTTCGAGCAACATCAAGCATCCATCTGTTGAGCTCATCCATGACTTCCACCAACAATCAGATTATATCATTTCCAGTTTCTTTGCTCTCTCTTTCTTCCCGGGCTTCTGAATTTCTTTCTTCTGTTCATTTCATGATATGGATTACCTGTTCCCAATATTTGTTTGCTGATTGTCTCATCAGTTCCAGCTGTTCCAGGGTATTTTGCAAATCTTGTCAATGATTCCACCAGTGAAGACAGACCCAGTCTAGGGTAGGACACAGTCCAGTCCAGTACAACCAGAAGGTTGGACTGGACTGGACAACAGACTGGCAGTCTTGGACTGGATGGGCTTGGTCTGGACCAGTCCACACGAACTTTCATTCTAAATATCGTTTCTTAGCCAACCACCACCGCCAATATAACTCATCCTCACATTGTATCACCGCCCATCTCTAAATACCTACACTGGGCGAAATTATGACTGTTCTATCTGTATATTCAGAGCCATCGATATATATTTCTGTCATTAAAGGACCGATACAATGAGAACCATATCCTAACACTGGACACTGTGCTAGACTGGACTACACCAGTCCAGACCAGTCCAGTCCTGGTCCAGAAGAATTGGGGAATGCTCTGATTCTGGTGCAATAATTTCTCGGACTGGACTGAACTGGACTGGGACAGACCTGGACCGGACTGGTATATTGCTGGACTTGTGGAATCCTTGGATCTTGTGCTTGCTCCACCTGTTCTGGTGCCCTAGTTTCCAGCTATTGATCCAGGTTCCTAACATCTTCTTCCACTAGCTCCTCATGATCGCATTATGGAGATCGTCTTTCAGCCATGGTTATGCTGTTTTGTACAAGAATCAATTCTTGCTTTGTATTCTCTTTCTCCCTCAGGATTTTCACTGCTTACCTTATATGTTCCTTGCTCCTTTCTTCCGCTGCCTTCACAAAGGTCTTCTGTTTCAGTAGATTGTTCCCCCGGCCGATTGAGGGTAGCCTGACCTGGCCATTCCGGCCTTCGTTAATTGGCTGAATATGTACCCGCAGATGTTTTTAATTAATTACCCCAGTATGTACTTGAATCAGGATTTCCAGTGTTGGGTACATTGACCTAATCAGTGTCATGTCGTGGGCCATCTATGATTGTTCCCTGGACATCTTTGTGGTGATATTGGATTACTGGTAGAAGATGGCAGAGTAATTTCCCTAAAAGTTCCAGATTAACAGGTCAATTTCATCTGTTTCGGTGACTCCAATCATGGTTGATTTGTTGCAGGTATATTTCTTGGTTGACAACCTTTCTCTTATTGAGTTTTGCCATCTGATTATTGAACCAGGATATGGGTGGTGCGGCTTTTACAGTTGCTGGGCATGTTCCAATGATGGCTTCATAGTCAATTGTTTGTGTGATAGTGGTGTTTGTTTCAGTAGTAGGGGTTCTGCTGCAATTGTGTTCAAAGAAGCATTCTTCCTGGTTGCTGCAATCCATGTGCAAACTGTAGTTGATGGTCTAACAGTCGTTACACACTGGATTGTTAATTATGAGGTCTTCTACTGTTCTGGTGATTTCGGCCCAATAACTATTCCACGAACATATGGCTTGTGGTTCGCCCCAAAGGTATACTCCCACAGGTTTTTGGTCCATTGAAGGATTTTGACAATGGTTGTAAAGCTGTTAAGGGGTTCTTGTTTGGAAAATTGGCAAGGTTGACTGGCTGGGTAAAAAGATTTGATGGGGTCACAGCAATTGGAGTTATATACAGTAATTAACTAGGTTTCATAAACATTCATGGGTCTGGCATGATTCCACATGCACACTATTCAGATGTGTGACCAAAGACTGTAAACAATCGGTGGATTGTCAACAATGGCAATGGATTGACATATTGTTCAAAGTTGATGAAATAGTTTGTGACAAAAGTAATTACCGCTTTGGTGAGGAGAGTGGCAAATGAATTATTGGTGAAACTGAAAACATAACTGGTAGTATCTATGTTTGTACTGATTCTTCTATCAAGGGATCATGGGGCGGAGGTTAGGGGTTCAGGGCTCGGAATATTATAGGTTTTAAGGAATCAAATACTGGATGGCATAAACAGTCGAACTTGGCCTATACCTAACATGACAAAGACTGTATTTAGCTGATTGGATTCAGAATCGCCAGGGGTGAACATGTGGAAGCTGCAGCTAATTGATGGTTTGATAGATAAATAAACAAAAGAAGAAAGAGTCATATCTTCAACTGAATAGCTGGTATAAATACCATAATTTTATCGATGATCCCTATGATCCATATTTCATTAGGACTAAATGAATCTCTGTAAAACATTTTGTACGATTCCCACTTCTTTGATGAATCCACATTTGTTATATCGGAATCTTGCTTGTTACTATTCAAAACCTGTTTTTTGGATTTGAAATGTGATTATGTTTTTGAAATACATGACTCTGCTATTCGTGTCAGATCATCACTCTACCATCAAGTCACACTGAGATCAACTATAACAATACAGGTGCTGAATTGGGGGTTTTGTGGGAATTGTGGGATTAATGATATAACAGATGAGGCAGAAGAAACTATTGATGGCAGAAACAATCATTCTTTGAATAGCCAGGACATTGGATGCTATATCAGTAGCATTATAGAGGATATGATCTTTGCCAAAGTAACTTTCAAAACTTCCATATAGGTCGTAAAATTGTCCCTGGTGAATTGGTAGTTTGGTGATATTTGTATATGAATGCAATCGCACATAGATATAGATTCACATCCGGCAATATGGAAATATTAAACAATTTTTTTTTCAATAGTCAGGAAGAAAATAATGTAACTGCATATAGTGGTAACAATGGAAAACGTGATGTCAGTGGAGGTATTGATTTTGGTGAATCTCATGGTGACAGTATAGATATGGTAGTGGTAGTGGTGATATCGTTTGGTGTGGGTGAATCATTCAGGCAATGAACGGAATATAGTATGTTATATATAGTGAACTTGTTGCACTATTTGACTCTATATGTTGCTGTTGTCTACCCTACAAACTGTATCCTACCACATCATACCACAATATATCTGAATCACCTTATTTTAATTATGGTAGATACAGAAAGTGATCAAACCTCACCTGTTCCCTGCATTTGGCCTGAACAAATACCTAATTGACCTTGGAAACTCAGGCATCACAGGTTGGATTACTGCAGTTATTGAACTGGTGATAGTGTATTAGTGCCGTGGTTGGACTAACACAGGCGTGGTATATGGCACTATCATCATACAATTGTATCTAGAAGTCCAATGTTTAGGAACTCTCAAATCGATGCTATTGCTAGCAAAGTTTATGGGTCATCCAGCTGCTGCCCTGATTTGGAAACAGATTGAACCCCAATCGCATAGACTTTATTGTTTCAAGCCTATAGCTGAACCAATTAAATAGCCGGTTGGGCTTGGTTTAGTTAGACCCACCTGGTTCACTCACCAATTGCATATTTGAAATATTTTTAAATTTAATACAATTCAAATGATTTTGTATATGGCAAAGATTTACATATTAGTTATAAAGTTTTTCAAATTGTTAATAAAAAATAATTTCTAACCCAATCTACAAAGGTTGCTAGTATTTCCATTCTGTGGATATTTAGTTGACAATATGTATACAATACTAAAATGTATGTGATTTGCAAAAAAGGTCATTCAATATGACAGAGTTGAAGTTTTTGCAATATGCAATTAAAAGCTATAATATAGTTAAGATGTGAAGACTGTTAATACATATTTTTCAACATTGATAATGTATTGGAATACTACTGTTTGGTATTGAAAGTTGCTCATTTTGACTGACCCAACATATTTGTATAATACAAGCTCTTGTGGTGGCTTTACCGCCCCCAGCCCCAGTCTTTAAACCAAATCAGTCTTGGGGGTGAATTTGAATAAGTACCTGACCTGATGAAATCCATGGTGCAGCCATGGCATGATATAGGCAGTCTGACTGAAGATCATCTGGATATGATTGTTCTTGGTTGGTAGGATATAATCTCGATAGGCTTGCTCTTGGTTGGTTGCAGACAATCTGGAAGGACTGCCTCAGCTGGCTGAACACAATGTGGATACATTTGCTATTGAGGGTCTAAATACATTTTGGATGGTCTGACAGGATATGATGTGGTGAGATGAACTGTATAATATAAATCAGTTCTTGTGATGACTCTGTTGCCATCAGAATTCAAAAGGGCTATTTATATATATGGTTATATTTGTAGATAATTTGTCAGTTCTAGATAGACTAATGTTGAGGGTCCACATGAACTGTACTGGCCCTGTATGATCTTGAGCCATATATGGTGTCATTGAGCCAATCTTGCTACCATATGATATATGCGAAGGTGCAACTGATGGTCAATTTCCCTTTATGATAGTTTCATCTATCAGTGCAATGTCCAACTCAATAGAAAGTGCGGTTGAATTGGGTTTTGATACACTTTAGATAGCGTGAATAAAGTCTTCATCACCACCGGAACATAATGTCTTCAGTCAATTTGGTTTAGGCATGGTGTCACACTTGTGTCGGGTCTGGGTCAAGGATGGGGTATGGATCAAAGAAAAAGGCATGAGGTATATGAAGGGAAACAGGTTTGGATAAAAAGAATCAGGTTTAATTGGAAGGAAACAGGTTTCACTGGAAGGAATCCGGTTTTGTTGGCAGGAATCAGGTTTTGCTGGTTGAATTGAAAATATGGCGTGATGGTTATGGCATGAACTATCAGTTGAATAGATTGCGTACAAAGGTGGGTAATATCCGAATGTATTTGGGAACAAGTGAGCCAAGGTGATGACTGTTACGTTAGCTGAATATAAGGCAGGTGCATTTGTGGAGGATTGGTTTGTTTTTCACACATTCTCTAGTCTACAAAACAATCAATAGCTTTGGCACCAACCACTCTGCACTTTGGTAATTCCAGATTTTGAGTCTCTTGTCCTGTTTGCAATACTTGCAATTCTGAATTTTAGTTTGGTTTTTATAACTTTTAGAACTGCCACCCTTGAAACCTTGACACATGGTATATAATGGACAAACCATACAGGCTTCCTTTCAATATCAGTTTGAATATAATTGCAATAGAAGTTAACCTGCAGTACAAATGTATTATAATCTGCCAATGCCAATCTACAGCTCTATCTGCTATCCCTTTTCTGCCATCGTATTTGCTATTCTATATATCTATTACAATATCTTTCATGACATATACACTGTTGTATACCCACTGTGGAGTATTTGCAGCAGCATTTCCACAGCTGGAGTTATACTATTGTATCTGAATAAAATTATCGGTATATCAATCACTATTTCGACTGCTGTATTTGACACAATTTATATGCCCCTGGGTATCCACTGTAGTTTCTCTTGTGTTATCTCCACTGAAATGTAAATCTGACCTACTGTTTGCCATTGCATATCTGGCACTGTATCTGCTGTTGTATATATATACTATTGAATTTGATAGTAAATATTTACCACTGGATATCAGCTGCAGTATATATATCACTGTGTATCCACCACTGAGGTTGAATTGATGTGCATATATATCGCAATCAGCTAATCCACAACTGTATCTGATACTCTATATCTAGTACTATGAACTGCTGCTATATATATGCAACTGTATCTGCTATTGTGTATCTATAACAATGTCTGCTCTAATATTCAAGCGCAACTGAATATGACAAAATAATTCATATCCTTGTGAGTATAGTGCACCCACTGACCTAATGAATCCACACATGCCAATTCCTTACCCCCTCAACATCATGAGCTATACCTCTCCAGGCGAGTTCAAGATTAAACTTGCAAACAAAGTCCAACATATACAAAACATTTGAGTTTAGCTCCAATCTCAATATATTATATACATCAATTCTGTATGATTGCATACTCTTCAACCTCCAGATCTCTGATTTACCATATCTTTAAAATTGCTAGAGTGACTTTAAAAAAACACTTGAAAATCACCAAAAAATACCAAAAATGTATATTTTTGCTCATCCTCTCTATCAATTTTGAAGATATAGTCAATTGATAACCTGGAGGTAAAACAGCAACAAATTCTGAACATTTCATGCAGACATTTCATTTTGATTATAGGCAAACTCAAATACTTAATTAAAAGTGTATATTTGAGATTATTGGATGGGTTATGCCAAGCCACTACAAAAGCTTGAGGTGGTAGATTGTCAACCAATGAAAATCCATCTGGGAGGTACATAATGCAAGTCACCCAATGAGAATGTTCCGAGCGGACAACTATGTATATATGATTTAACTAGCAACAGAGACATCTTGGCTGCCTCAAGTGGGAATCGAACCAGTAACACTCATTCAGGCAAAAAATGGCTAAAGTGGTTGTAGTACTTGCCACGAATGGTGAGCAGCTTGGCAAAAAAATTTGGCCAACCAGGTGAGAAGATGTCACTCATACATGTTCCTCATCATTGACCATTGTCGGTGAAGCACAGGTTAACTCCTCAGAGGTGGTATCTTTTATAAGTTGTAATCACAGTGACAAACCACTACACCATCTTCACAGATGAAAGTATGGCGTAATGTGTACTTTTGAATCTGTTGCATTGCAAAAAAGCCATGAGTCTGGTTGATCAAGAAAGCTCACTATCCAACAAAAGTTTTTGGTAAACAATAATTCTAGTCTTTCCAGTGACATTATCCTTCCCCAAAAGTTTCCAATACGCCCCCTATACCTAACTCGTTAAACGCTGCAGTAAAGTTGACCATATGCAAATACATCTGGGCAGAGGGCCAATACAACTGTATTCAAAGTAAGACTGTGAGAGCTGAGGATTGTTGCAGCATAAGCATGATGAAGAGGGAATTGACGATGTTGGATAGTCCAAGGGCAACAGGCAGGTTGAAAATCAAAAGTTATATGTGCTATGCATAACTTACGACATTCGTATTTAGTAGAGTCGACAGGACCAATTTGGATGACTTTTTTGTGCACATGTTCTATAACATCATGGCGGTTCCTGACCCATCCATAATTGAGGTCAAGGTTGATCATGATGGTTCCAATGGAATGTTGATTCAACTTCAATTCGTGGGTAGGTACATCATTTTTACGTTACATCGCGAGACAATCCGTTTTAGTGACAGGATGATCTTCGGGAACCACACAATCATCTTTTTTGATGCAATTGAAACTGTTGTGTGTAAGGGGACCAAGATAGAAGAGTCGGAGAAGGAGATATATGCGGGAAATACCTCCATTGTTTGGGAAACGGACGAGAATTAACTGATTGAACATGTCTACGTTGAAATTCAATGGGCTGAGAAAGTTGTTGCGAACGCAATTGTCCGGACTTGCAAGAGTCTCCGGAGTGCAAAGAAACTGAACAGTGACATCAATATCATCCACTTTTTCAAGCATATCAAGATGTTTATTGGTTTGGTCAAGACCCATCGCACCATGACCGATTTTATCAACCCAAACGGCGTATTCAATATTAGAAGCATTACAAATATGTTCATACAGATGTAGCTGCAAAATCACACGCCAAAGAGGGGAAAGGACAATAGAAGCGTCAATGGGCATGGTGTTGCCGCTGAAATGCACAACAGGAGCGACTTGACAAAAGTCCCCAATTTCAAACATCACATTACTTCTAAACAGAACGTCGTTGTCAGTGATATCCCGGAATAATTCCTGGACACATTCAACGGCTGATCTGTGGGGAATAGGCATGGCTCCCCAGATGATAAGGTCCGACGCTGAAAGAAATAGTGGGTACGGGAAACAAAATTTAAAATGAGAGTGCAGCTCATAACCATCCTGCGAAATATGTCAATTCATATAATAACTATCATTGATGACACAAACAAGAGAAACCGGAATACAAAAAGTTGAATAGGCAGTTCGGCCTCCCTCATAAGTAGTACTGCTTAGGGTCATGGTGTCGGAAAAAACTGGAATGTGACCATCAAAACATTGATTCACACAGAGAGCTACAGCAACATAATATTTTCACAACCAGCCTTTCTGCCAAGGTAAAACACCCTGTTCGAATGTTGCGCACAGATAGTTGTGTCATATCTATTTTGGAATAGAGTAGGCGGTTAGTTGTTTATAGATGCAATCATCTGTATTGCAAGCTGTGACAATTAGTTGCTTCTATGTCGCATAGCCTCATGTTCAATATCTATTTCAAGGTGTTTTTGCCCCAGATCAGGCAATCAAAAGTCAATCATATATGCGCCAGTTGTCATAAAGTGATTTTGAATATCACATAGGATTTCAATGAATGGTTCTTCAATTTCATGAAAACGTAGGGCATGATCGGCTGAGAATTTGTCCATGTTTCTCTCAAACAAATTCCTAACAGAAGCAGCAATGTCACCTATGAGCAGTGTGTAAAGAGAAAAAACATGAAACTGTGCGTAATGTACGGAAATAGCATCTTGAAGGCACAGTCCGGCCTGTCCAAGGTTTGTAGCCACTGCCTGGAAATTATAGTAAGTCAGGCCGTCAATCCTGAATAGTGTTTCAAAATGGTATGCAGCTTTGTATAAGTGTAAACATTGTAAGTAAAAAGTTTCACGTTTAGGTGGAGCCACAAAAACTAATCTGCAAATGACAACGTTACCAGCACTGGTTGAGGTGACCTGGGGCTTGTCAATCTCTGGACTGATCGATGGATAGTATTCTGTTACGATGAAACAGTTTGTGAATAAAACGATTGCTGAATTTGGTATGCTTATGCTCAAGCAAATCATCGATCAGTGGTCGCACAAATCATGTCAGCAATCTGTTAGAACGGGACGCATTCATCGGGAAAAAACCCATGTTGTGTTAACAACGTATGTAGGTCGGATACGCATCGGGGGCTTGAATCGAAATCTTGTGAGCCACGATGTGGCGTGATACTGCACGTTCATATACATGCCACCGGGTGATGCGTTTGGGCCTCCTGAGGTAGTATTTTTGGCAAACACAGCCATTCAGTTCACGCATTTCTTCCTGACGCAGTAATTCAGTTACTGATGCAGTATCTCTTACCGATACAGTTAAATGGTGCATACACATATTGATCCACAAT
This sequence comes from Trichophaea hybrida, assembly GCA_015178995.1. Lineage (NCBI taxonomy): Eukaryota > Fungi > Ascomycota > Pezizomycetes > Pezizales > Pyronemataceae > Trichophaea > Trichophaea hybrida. The sequence continues at coordinate 82,783 of WHVE01000159.1, forward strand.
ACAACTGATACGACATCTGAGTGGAATGGATACCTTGACATTACGCACTGTTCACCGCATGCGTCATGTATACGATGCCTTGAATTGTACTCAGAGCTCATGCGACGCATACAGTACAGTGACATCAATGTGAATGATGTTCGATGTTAACCCCTGATATATACAGTTTCCCGTTCCGAATGCCATCTTACACGTCACAGCCAGCTTGACGTTCATCCTCTCAACTGCTCTCTTCTTCACAGTCATCCACCGATTCCGACTCTACGTTCTTATACTGGTCCTAATCCTCCTCCTGATTCAAATCCTCGTTCTTTTCCTTGTCTGCCACCCCCTCATTCACTATCTGATCATCATCCAGCTGGATGCCACTATGTCGCTGGGCACGACTGCTGGCACTGTATGTGTCATCATGCTGGTTGTCATTATCATTGTCGCTATCATCATCCCTATCCTCATCATTGAATGTTGAGTCCCTAGTGATGGGGATGCGGATCACTGAAATAATCGGCGTCTCAATGTCAGGCTCCATCATCAGTGCGTCCATCTTATTGTTTTTTAACACCACCCCACGATGTATTGTAGCAACGTCAGATGTGGTATTTGCTCAATTCACGCATAAAATGATGTTGATCAGAGCCGCCTATGTGGTCTTGTTCACAGTCTGTCTTATAGGAGATGGGAGATTGTTCTGAACATTCATGAGATCAGTGTAAATTTTTGCAAACCGTTAGAGCAATGACATGCATTGTGATGGCTATACTTGCCGCCGTCATTTGTGCAATTGCAGTAGTACTTTGACTGAGGCATTGCTGGGCAGATCTAGAAGACATCGCTATCAACCTTTGTCGGAGCTGAACCTGAATTTCTTGGTCACTCTGTCAGTGTGTGATGCAATGCCATACATGTTAACACAATCAGTGCCAGGGGTGTCTGTCACCAAAGCCAATCGTAGAAGCCCACCAAACGCCTGCCCAATTAGCGTTTTCATTTGAAGAAATCAAGGTATACAAATCGTGGAATCTCCTCGGCAGGCGAGACACTAGCTCATTCCTGGTGGTATCAGCCATGCTGAGAATGGCTGACGAAACACACCTCAGGTTCGTTTGTACGATCGCATTTGCGCACAGTGTATATACAATCTGAAAATTGTTAGTCAATGTAGATGTGTTGCTCATCATCGTGTGTGAAACAATGCATGTTGTATAGTCTCCCTGCACAATGATGGGCCTTCTTGATCAGGTGCATGCGGACTGCATTACTATTGTTGTTGATCTGACCTATGGCCGGTTAGTCAATGAGAATGCAATTCTGGGATATACTGAATGTTCTTGAGACACTGCTTCTGATGTTCCAGGCAGCTAATATTGACTCCTTCCTGCCTGCATGTGGTGGGCCAGAAATACTCTACTGACTTTGTGTAGACACGATGTTAGTCGGTATCTTCCACTCTCGAAATTGTGTATGCTGTCAGCATTATCTCATCTTCAGTTGGACATGGTCACTCGCTGAGTAGTTGTTTCTCCATCATGGGATGCATTGTCTTCAGTACCCCAGTAACTCCAAAGTCATCTGGTGAAAGGACACTTCGACTTCTATATTGATTGTTTTTGACTGACACAGTAGACAGTATATTTGGCGGAGACAATGTGATGAGTTGTGAAGCTGATGATGATTGGTGTGGACTACTGAGATGACTAAGGTTTGTCGCTGAACGAATACAGTCGAATATGACACAGGGTGATGGCGATATCGAAATGCAGGCTGTATTGAGCGGGGGCAGAGACGGCTGCAGGGCTGCAATGGCTATAGATGGTGAGATGATCTGAGTAGTTGAACCTTCAATACATGAAGATGTAGCCATTGTCTGCATTCGCTTCTGCCTGGCTGCTGGCAAAGTGAGGTTCTTCTTTTTACCGTTTGCCAAACGTGGCATTGGGGAGACAACTCAACGAGCGGCCGGTGTTGATTTTGGAATTGAGGATGTGGCCTTGTGCAGTGGCTTTGTTATTGGAGTCATTTTCAGAAAGCAGAACTGACAGAAAAGCAGAAAAAGTGGATGGAGTTGCAAATTCGACTCCACTGTGCGGACAACGGTTGAGGCAGTGTGGGAAAGGACTGAGATGTTGCTGTGAAAAGGTGGTCTCATAAAGGGACAGATTGACACCATATTGTATTAGATTGTCACAAAAATGTCGCCTACAATCTAAAATAAGATATAAGTGACTTCTCATGATGAAAATACAATCCTTGCCAGCCGAAATACAATGCTCCATATTAGAAAACCAACTACATAAATCAAATCCTTAACGTGTCATTAGCTTGCAAATCAATTGCTGAATAGATAAGAAACGTACTGAAAGAGTGAATCCAACACTTGCATCCCCCAGCCATGAAAGGAAAGACAATAATTCTAAGAACACCCAAATAAGACTTAAAACAACTCTGTAAAATGCAAAAAACAACTCCACCCGGCCCAAACACTAATCCAACATGTGTGTCAGTATGCAACTCATTCCCAACACTATTAGACATACCAAAAATCATCAGTCAAAAACACCTCCAGATGGAGTCAAACTCAATTCCTAGAGCTGTGTAAAGCTCATACTGGGATTGGCATCATGGTGCTTGCCAATGGCTACCAACCCCAACGGCTTAACACTCTCTGACCCTGGGGCATCGTCATACATTGCCTCACGCTCGATCAACGCCCCCACCATTACCACCTTTATCCACTGCTGCACCGCTTGAAATCTCTCGTTCCTTCATTGTGCAACAATCAGGTGATTCAGCGATTCCTCCAGCCAAGATGCTGACTCCTTTTCAAGCGGCGCAGCGGACATGTCTTGGAGAGGGCCACACTTGACACGGCTAGTGGCAGTCACCTCCGGTTGAGTCTGTGCAGGGTGGTTTATGGTGACGAATCTTGCAGCAGGGGTCGGGCTATTGGTCAGTTTGGAGGCACCAGTTTTTCTAGGAGGAAATGGTCGAGATTGTGATGGTGGTGTTCATGTAGTACCCATTGCAATACTTGGAGGTGCAACTGCGATTGCCTTCAGAATTGCCACCACAATGAAAGGGTGGTAAGCTGTGACAGAGAACAAGATGGCCACAGAGTCGTTGTTATTGAGTCGAGTTGCATAACATGGCCGCAGAATGGTTTCGTCTAGCATGCCCACACACCCAAGAATATACTTGACATCACTGGTGGGACATAGGCGACTCACAGCATGTTGTAATGTCTTTGCAGTGTGATTCTGGACATGTCCGAAATGCCATCGGTTTGCAATGTGGTGCCCGCCGACGTCATCCCAATGGAGGTAGCCTGCAAGGTTGCTTTCAATGTCAATGATGCAGACCCTGAAGATATATGTGAGGTTTGGGGCAGTAGGGATGGCATCAGTCGAAATGATATCCAGTTTTCATTTGTTCTGAGGGCCATTAGCAACATTGGTAGGTGGCATTCCATGTTTGTGGGATGGTGGGTTAAGCTTTGGTTTCCCAGAATACAAGCTCCCTTTTATTGTATGGGTATTGCTACGTTTGGAGACATCGTCGCAGGAGGTGGAGTTGGAGTTGGAGTTGGAGTCGGAATCAGTAGGTAGGGATGGGTTTTCTTTGTGATACCAACTCATCTGGACCCGAGATGGGTCAAAACAGTTCGAGAGAAACCCCCGGAACCCACCCCAACAATCAATGTTTCATGGCTGTATTGATAACCTGTGCTTCCACATTCCCAATAACTGTCCAAAGTGCTTTGTAGTAACTGGGTCCATGAAAAGGATATCATACATGAAGTCAATCGCACCTTCATCCTTCACACCATGAATGGCATTCATGTGACTATGGCCCTGAATGTGCTCCACCACAAACTTTTTTACACAACCATCCAGGAGTAGAGTATTCTTATTGGTATCTGTTTTGCAGGGGGTGGATGGGATCTGTTTGGGTGGCATCACAATGTTCTGAGCTTTATAGAGTATAACATGGGTAATGCAGGGTTAGGGTTAATGTGTCTAAAAATAATAATGAGAGAAAATAAGTAAAGATGGAATGGATAGAGAAGATAGAGAAGAATCGAAAAGGAGGGAGTATTCGGCAGTATATATACTGTGCAAATTGAACTATCCAAGGTGCTAGAAGTGAGGGAGTGGCTTGCCGGCTGAAGCGTTGATGATATCAAATATAGTACTGCAGATCAAGCTTTCCTGGTTGTGAGTCACAACCGGCACTTGTCTTCCAGCCTGAATTATATTCAGCATGTTATATTCGTCCCGGAAAGCCATTTGAAATACTCCTGAAGTCTTGTCAAGTAATGGTTGTGTCAAAGCGTCGAAAGCTGTCAGCTTGAGTGCCTACTGTATGGCTGTGATGTGAAGTTTCAACATAATGACGCAGTGTGGTGTAATTAACAGTCGGGACTTGCCATTTAAAATGAGTGAAGTATCACTGGCATCTTTGACTGTGCAGAGACTGCCAGGCACATGGGTTTCACTTGGTGCCGTGGTGTCTTGAACTTTGAACATGTGTCTTGGCATGAAAAATGTGTGATATTGCATGATTTCACCCAAGATTCGCTCCATTAAATGCACTTGCAGCCCAAATGCACTTGCAGCCAAGTATGCATACAGCCCAACCATACGTTCAAACCCGCTTTGAAATGCAAGTGCACTAGATTGAAGTGATTCTCTGAGAAATACATGTTGTATGGACAATATCTCCGCCTTGAAGAGCCTCCATGGCATTGCGCTTAATTCCACTACCCATGCATGGCAATGATCGTTCCATGGCAATGACCCATGCATGGCAATGACCTACGCATGGCAACGACCCATGCATGGCAATGCTCAAGACATTCGGTATTCAGCTCTCGGCATGTTCTATATCACATGCAGCAGGGCTTCCATACAAACTTCAAATCATTTGTATTCTTTATGCTTGAAACCGTACAAGTCTGACATGTGGCTCTACCAAGAGATTGAAAGTGATCATCATCCATATCGCGCCCAACGCATTGAAGCAAAGACAGACTCCAAGCCACATGAACTTGTTCAAAAAAACTTCCCGCAATTTGTTCATAATTCTCAAGGTGGTTTTCATGCAAACAATAACCATGTTGACGATTTTGACACATTCCCTTTGTTACACATGTCTTTTTCACCAGAACCATCCGAATCAAACTCAAAAGCAATTGCAACCTTGTCATATCGTGATGCCAGTGCCCCTGTCCCCGACCATCCGACCGACGATGAGCACAACGCTGAGCAATACTTTGAAAACCCTTTCCCTCCATTTGATAGTGCAGAGAAGAACAATCTTACAGAGCTGGTTACATCAAAATGTCTTCCCGCATGCGTCAACGATGACTTACTGCAGGGCAACTGTGGCCTTAAGGACAGGGTGCACAATTCGCTGAAATCGAATTACCACCGCCAACAGAAAATTAATCCAATGGAGGAATGACTGGGCCATGGCCCTACGAAGAAAGCTACGTTGCAGATGGGGTTGAGTGTGCTGCATCCAATTGAAATTGAGTTATGGCACCGTTGAATTATAGAGTGTACAAAATGGCTACTCGGCAGCCAGCATATGAGGAACATTCTAAATCAACTCAGAAATGTTGCTTTAATGATTCTAAGCACTGTGTTTACAATGAGATGCACACTGGAGACAGGTGGTGGAATATGCCGGTAAGCATCCTACCTATGCGGTTTACAATGCTCACAATTATATAGACAACATTATTCTCCAGTTGCATGCTGGTGCCGATACTATTCATGTCTGACACCACCCAGCTTACAAACTTCCGTCATGGAGAGAAGGAATGGCTGATATATATGACGATCAACAACCTATCAGCCGCCGCACAGATGAAGTACACAATGCCCCCAGTTGGAGATGGGTAATCTACCCCACTGACATAAGCGACATAACCTCCAAGATCATGATATATATCGTATACTCTCAGTTTCAAATACACCTCTGAGTATCGCCAAACTCTGATGCCATGATGTGAATCCATGCTTCCACATCTTATGGTATCTCGATTGCGTCACTAGCTATCTTCCTAAGCCTGATCTGCTGTATAGGATGCAAATTGGAATTTTGAAGCAACTCCTGATATGGCTTCACGGATTTCTCAAGCAGAATAAGTGGCTTGACAAGTTCTACTATATTTGGCTCTCGGTGCCTGCATACCTTGATATGACGAAGCCAAGATGTGCATATGACAAGGTTTGGCATTGGAATGGAGGGGAAATCAAGACAATGACCCCATTCCATGTGGGTATTGTAAGCATTGCTCTGCAGGACCCAAACCTCTCAGAGCATAGTGTTTTTGACCGTGCAGTTCAGTGCTCACACTCTCCCATAGAGTTCAATTGCTATTGCCAGTATGACTTTCATGATGATGAAATGCTAGACAATATGGACAATGCTGTACTTTGCTTCCTCTATTCGAAGAATGTATTTCACCAGTTCAGGGCTGGCAAATGACTTGCAGCAGATGCGAAAGAGAGATGTATGGAATTGTGTACCGTGTGGGATGCGGTGTTGAATTCGGTGGAAAACAACAACAATATGGCAGCCTTGCAACAGTGCATTCACGACACATGGAAAGATATTATCGATGCAGAAATGGCTGAATACATTGAAGATGGTTGCGATTTCAACTTTCACAAGATCCATCACATTCCCCACTTCCGAGAGCAGATAGAATGGCATAGATTGCTTGATCAGTGGTCGGCAGAGATCGGAGAAAGCTCTCACATGAAGCACATTACGGACAGATTTGATGACTCAAATAATTCCGGTGATTACTATACACAAATGATCAACAATTACCTTCAGAGTGATACATTTGCTGTCAGAAAGGCCAATTGCAACACATGGAATTGTTAACGAGCTGCTCCACAGGCGACGACGGCAGTGATGATGGAAGCAACCACTAGATGTTGTTCATTGAGGTTCATATCTCCCCAGCAGCACAAAGGAAAAGAGAAATTCACCAACTTTCAAGGCCTCTTGAAAACAATCATTGACGATGTCTTCCAAAATGAACGATACGATGCCACCTGTCGTTTCTTATACTCCAAGATGATCATCATCGATTCTGATCATCTCTTAAGCAGCACTGCCACAATTTACCATGAATTGGTGGTAGAATCACGCAATATGCATTGCGAGTGCATGATTCGGAAGCTCAGTTGAACTGGCAATACACAATGTGATTCTAGGGCTGCCAGCCATGAGCGGGTATGGGTTCAGTCTTCACAATGTAAGGAGGGGCAGGAGCTGTTTCACAAGACACTGCAGGGATATGTACCGTACCATAGGCTTCGTCTATTCAAGCTGCGAATCGTCCATCTGCATGGCAATATTGTTTTTTGGCTAGCATATGTTGATGGGACAAAGCATGCCAAAGGTTGGAATGCTGCAAAGTGCATCGCAGCTTGTCAGTGTAGTGAAACTATCATCTAGATGTGCATATGCATTAATTAGTGCAGGAAATATTGTGGGTGCGGCGCATTGAATTCAGGAAGAGCCCATTTCATCAAAGTCGGAAAATCAAGGATGGATAGTCAATAGTCATATAGACCTAGCGACCTGGAATGATATTAATTATATGCTGGAGGATGAATTGAATACAGCGGTAAAAAGGGTATAAACGATGATCAGAAGTGCAAATAGGTTTAATGGACTTGATCAAGACAACTTTTCAAAACACTGACAGTATGGTGATATATTGGGTGAGTAGCATCATCATTACAATGTACAGAGCTGCGTTGCCACCATGCACCAAGCACCATGCAATTGCAATGACCAGACCAAAAACACAGTACAACAAATGTCAGACGGAATCAAACAGAGTGATATGTGACCAGGTGAAGCTATAGTGCCTGAAGGTGTTTTTGCAGTGGGTTATATCATATTGTCGCGGACTTACATATCAATCTGCTTCCCGATGTTCCCGATGCTCCAGGTGTGCAACTCACCCCAGGGCGTGACAAATACATCCGGGCACATGGATTTTATCCCGATGGAACAAGCTTTGACAATATACACACGGAAAATACTCTATTCATTTCATGCAGGATCATTTTAGTGATGTCCATATCCCGTGTGAACCTCCTGACCTACCTGTGAAGCAGTCCCGAATTCAGTACAGATACTATTTTGACCGGGTAAAACCTGGAGTAACATTCCCAGTGTTACCTCAAAAAAGATTCAATTCCAACCTGAACCCGATCAGGAGCCTCTGGATTAGGACCGTTGCTAATGCTACTGATGCGCCAAATGAGTACAATTCCACTATTTGAGCATTCGGATGGTTGTGCCATACGAATCAGATTGGGTGGTGAAGATTTGAGTCTTTATGGTATGATCAGTGATTTGTTTTGTTGTGCTGATCAGCATCTTGCAGAAGGCAATTGGTTTGGTAAAGTACTGGCTGACTGTTTTGTCTGGTGATGGTATTGTGGCTTTGAGAGGGGACAGTTGTGAGTGGGTTAGGGTTTTTCAGGCTCTTATAAGATTGTGAGGTAAAAAAATAGCAGCAGGCACCAGGCTCATAACCTGTTCAAATAATGATGCTAGAGAAGCTTAATTGTTTTCTATCTAAGAGGGCCACAAGGCCATATATATATGAGTACAAGTACAACTGAATGCCATCAGCCAGTATCAGAGTCAACAGTCATCTGCAGCCATACAAGACACCATCATCTCCAAGAGTCCAGCCATACATTTCAGTCTCCGGCCATATAAGACACCGCCATCTCTGGCCATACAGGACACCGTTTCCGGCCATACGAGGCTCATCTCCGGCTGAGACCTGTATATGCAATAGCGCTAGCGAAAAATAAGCTGGGTGACAGACTATGAGTTTATACGGTATCTAATAACAGAGTATAATAATTTGAAGCCTTATTTTGGTAAACTCATCAACCACATTACAAACTTCAAATAGTCCAACATCAAGCACAAATAAAGTCAACAAATTCCCCCTCTCCAAAAAAAAAAGAACACTATCTACCTCATGATAGAAACTGATCGGTACGAAAACAAGACAGTTTTTAAAACGCCCGATTTGTAATAGTCCAGTTGGACTACAAGTAAAAAAACATCAATATAAATGAAATTAACAAATGTGGGAACTTCGGAGATGGAGAATTTCATAAGTTAAACTTATACATTGGCCAATACGATAGACAAACCGGGGTGTAAAGAACATACCCATTTATTCACACAGTAAGTTTGAAACGCTCTTGCAACTTTAGTAGTTGTATGATTTTGTCGTGGCCGCACCCCTGGGCGGCTTGCAAGGCTGTTCCGTATTCGCCGCCTGAAGCATCGACATAGGCACTACGCTCCGGCAGGATCGTTACGATTGTTTCCCGACCATTTGCGGCTGCGGCTTGTAAAGCATTACTATAAAAACCACCCTGAGCATTAACATTGGCACCATGCTCCAGAAGAACGTTCAAAATAGCTTCCTGTCCATTCCGGGATGCAGCTTGTAAAGCGTTGCCATATTCACCACCCTGAGCATTAACTTCAGCACTATGCTCCAGCAGAGTCTTTACGATAATTTCATTGCCATTTGTGGCGGCAGCTTGCAAAGTATAGTTGTAATAACCTCCGCAAGCATTGACATTGGCATCTCGTTCTATCAGCGCTCGGAAAACCATTTCATGGCCATTCGCAGCAGCGGCTTGTAACGCGTGACCGAAGTAACCCCTCGATCATTAACATCAGCACCATGCTCCAGCAGCATGTGCAACATCGACTCTTGCCTGGTATAAGCTGCGGCTTGTAAGGGAGTACCACATGGATCAGTCAGGGTGTTGACATCAGCGCCATACGTGAGCAGTATCTCCACGACGTTTTTCTGGCCATTTCGAACCGCAGCATGTAGGACGCTACTACAAGGACCTCCGTGAGCACTGACATCGGCACCATGTTTCAATAAGCTCATCACGATTTCTTCGTGGCCATTTCAAGCCGCCGCATGGAAGGCATTGCCGAATGGACCACCTCGCGCATTGGCATCGGCACCCTTTTGCAACAAAAGGTCTAACGCTTCCAAGTGGCCCATTTCAGCGGCTTGATCCAATGGCAGCCGATTACTAAAGTCCCGTGTATGCACCGAATGTCCCATTTTCAAAAGACTTTGGATCGCAAGAACCGAACCACCACGAGCGGCAGAATGCAGAGTATCTGAACCTCCATGTTCTAGATCAATAGTGCAGGGCCCCGATAATCCGGGAGCGATGGAAGCTTCATAATATGAAAGTCAAAGAAAAATGCAGCATAGCTGACGAATGGAGCCTCCTCTATGTAGTTTGTTGAGAAGCCCCGAAACCGACGAGATTCTTCGAATATCAGGTACTGAATACAAGTTTCAGCAAGGTTGGCATGTTTATCGTTTATAGCCGCCTGGTATCTCTGAAGGAGGCCTGTTTTGTCGATCTGAATTGGCTCTCGGCGTCTGGTGAGAAAATTGTACGCAGAGAAATGGACCAATCGCACTGTATTGTCTTCGACTGTGATGAGATTTTTACACGCTTGGAGGATGGTTTGTTCCGAATAGATTTCTAGTTCCTTGACAGCGCGGCATCCTGGTTTGCATGGCACCGCAAGGACTAATTCCTGAAGGGTGAGAGGGCGTGCAGCTCCCACTGCCCACATCAATGCCCGTTTCGCGATCTGCTTGCGTGCAGGAATTTGGGCGTCAATTTTCTTTAGAATACGTAGGAATGTTTCATCCATAGTATCAGGTAATGAATTAAGTGCAGCCTTGACATCGCTGATTGATGGTTGCTCATAGATATAATCCAGTTGAAATTTCACCCACAAAAACCTAACCGATTGTGTCAGCAGAGTATTCCTCCTCACATTGTGACAATTTCCCCCGTATACCATGTCATAAGCCAATGCTCAAACTATCGGACATATTGAGTATGCGAGAGAAATACATGTTGCGATGAGAATGAAGAAGCTATGCTTACATTCCATTTGACCTAGAAGTCAATGCATGGGTAATCTCATCCATTAGAGGCTTATCCACAATGAACTCGGTTGCCTTTTCGCCCCATCGCCCAACTTCATGGTGAACAAAAGCATCGATATCCGCATCAACTTTTCTTGCGTCGATAGATATTGCGGGGACATTACACAGGTTGAAATGTGTTTCGATATCATGTTCTCTGCGACTCGACACAAAGATCTTGAGGTTGACAGCCTTGCCAGTCTCCTGTATCAATCTAGTGATGACAGAAAGGAAATCATTTCGATCATCGAATTCATCTAAGGCATCTGTTCTAGTCAGTTCACGGAGGATGTCAGTCCGCGGAGTGACTAGTAAACCCGCGGAGTAACTGGACTCCTTGAACTGACTAGTCAGCTCACGGAGTCCACACACTCCGCGGGCTGACTAGTTACTTCACGGAGAATTCTACCGCAAAACCACTCCACGAGCTGACTAGTCAGTTCGCGGAGTGTACACAAATGCCTTGCATGCGGAGTGCATTGCACGTGGAGTGTACATGAATGCCTTACACGCATATATTCACATGCATGTATGAGCATGCATGCGCACTCAAATCAACACACATCGCGAAACTCGACCGTACTTTCAAAGTTTCTGAAAGTACCACGTCATTTCAGGCTTTCGGCTGTTTTCCACTAACTTTCACTGCGAATGCTCTTTCGCGCACTTTCAGGCTTGGAGATTTTCAATTAGGTGGCCCGTTCGCTGCAGTGGCACTTTCGCTGCAGATCTTCTTTCGCACTCAATTCAACTGGTCTTTTGAAGCGGTCCTTTGCAGTCATGCAGCTAGTTAGTCTTTTGTACCCTCCGGCAGCGACATTCACCGCTCTTTCAAGTATCGAGAGGATTCCCTGGGCCACGAATGAAAGGAATCTTCAACCAAGCAGTATAAGGTTACTTGGCAGAAAAAGAGAGTTCTTGAGAATCAACCAACTTAGTGGATTTACAGTTCTTATTCACAAATCATGACGTCGATAACTAGACTTTTAGATGAAGTTTATTCCCGTGACTAACTCCGTGTCCAAATCTGGCACCCACATCTGCAGACTCAGTCTGAGAATCTCACGATGTCCAATGGCCATGGTGATGAGGATTTAAGTCGATGGTACTGGGTTAATGGCGATACTTGGGCTCATAGGGAGAGCAGATCTCCGAATCAGATTTGACAGAGGAATCCGCAGCTTAATTTTCAGGGTAATTGGCACGGTGTAAGTGCGAGCATGAGTACGAGTGTTGATTGCGAACATGCGTATATGGTGATAATTGAAAATCTACTAGATCTTCATGAACATGGTGGTGACGCTGACTCGGCGATGGCCTTATGATAGTTAGTAGTACCACCACACTAGGACTCGAAGTTGCGCTCAGATATTGAGTGAAATCCGCATGGCTATTCTGCTCGCCAGAGCTTTCGACGCTAACTAGAGCTTCCACTGGCCAGAGCTGCACCACTGGCCAAAGCTTGAGCTTCGGATGCGGGCCAGAACATGAGCTTCGCTTGCAGACCAGAGTGTCTTGCTGGCAGCTGAACCTTGAGTTTACCGCGCAGGATAACCTTGAGTATAGTGCTGCCGCCTCATCTGCAAGAAAGCATGAATGTGTATCTGCACAAAAGGAAATACGCAGCGAAAGCCGGCGGAAAGCATGAAAGTTCGCCACGCTTTCAAAGTTGGGGTCGTATGACACCTACTGGATCCGCTTTCCCACCGGTGAAAGCCTGAAAGAGCCTGAAAGCAACTCGTACGGTTTTGTGATGTGAAATGCTGATCAATTAATGGGATTCAGTCATGTGAATGCAATGAAGTTAGAATAAAACCAGGTTTAATAGACTTGGCTTCGGACAATCGATATCTAACTAGTAGTGCAAGTGAGCTTGTGAATCATTCTATTAACTAGTTTGAACCGTTGACAACACTCAAGAAGAGACGGTTTCAAATGATGGCATAGAGCACAGTATAATTATAGTTGCACCAGAATGTTGAGCGATCGTAGGGATTACGATGATGATGTACAACGCAGTGATTATTTTAGATTTAGTATAATTGGCAAATATATGTACCGGTCAGTTCACGGAAGGTGGGACTCCGTGAACTGACTAGTCACTCCGCGGACTGACATTCTCCGTGAACTGACTAGAACAGCATCCATAACAAGATAAATCTGCTCAAATGTCTCCATGAGCTCCAAAAGTTGTGCTTCAAGTTTTTCATCCCTTGGAAAGTCCGCATTCCGGTAGTATTGGCGGTATAACTGCTTTAAATGATCCGGAATTGTTCTTTTCTGACGTGCAAGTTGCTTGATTATCGTTGCAAGGATTTTTCCAGGGGTTTGCACATCTTTCTTTTTGTAGTTGAAGTAGATAAATGCAAGACCTGTTCGAGAGTCGAGTGCATATTCGCTAAAGATTTCTTCTAGGACGATGGATCTATGTAAATTGTTAGAGGTACCTAGCAAAGCAATGTACTACGGGAACGGACGCCAGAACAGACTTCCCGACACCAGCTAGCAGGAATTAGTTCAACAAGGTGCATATCCGGAGTATGCAACCGATGACTTACGGTGTCCATAACACCACAACATGGAAGACTCCTCAGAATCAATCCAGTCACTGAACTCTGGGCAATCGATCAGCCATCTGCCAGTGTCTTGGTGTCTTTTCACAAATATTGCGTCGTGTTCTTTGTCGAAATCTAATTCCGAAAGCCATAGTAGTAACTGCCGTCGATTCTCATCTTAGGATATCGAATAAAGTTAGACATATTTTGAAGTCTAAAACAAAAAACCATCCGAAATCACAACGTATCTCATCGTCCTTCTCCTCCGCCTCGATTTCCTCCCTCAGTCGATTTCGCTGGTGTTCAGCAACTCCGGCAGTGCGAATAACAATTTCAACGTTTTTTCGAAATCTGGCATTTAGGACATTAAAATTCTCTTCGAATGGTTCCCATGTAACTCTAAGAAATACACGGAAGGATATCAAGCCTGAAAATATTAGCAAGTTCGAACGATAAATGTACGGATTTTTACAGAAGGTTGTGGAGAGTATGAGGAAGAGATACACCCCTGTTTTGGTTAGCGCCATAAAATGTACCTCTTACGGAAATGAAAATCTCTAAGGTTTAATTATAAAATTTTGAAAAATTAAAAAATTATCATACTCAGCAGTTTGTGACGCGCTAACCGTATCATGGGCGTACCTCTCTATTTCTCATCGCAGTTGGTATTAGTAGTAGGAATTCACTAAATTATTAATGGCGTTGAGAGCAACAATTGAATAATGGGAAAAAATTGTATACTCACGCCTAGTGTTTCCTTCTCTGTCAATGAATACATTCCGTGCACCAATACACAATTGCAGTAGGTCGTGGTATGCCGATGACAACGCCTGCATCATATCGTCAGCGATTCACCAGGTGCACAATATTTAGAATATACTCTCTACCTCCTGCACTTCAGTAGAGTCTTGAAAAGTCTGTGCATATTTTGAGAGGTATCCGAGGTGACTGCGAGGTCATCCATCATCTCAGTCAATTTACCGAAAAATGCTGAAAATTTGAGCCCAAGCTGAATGTTTACAACATGAATACATTAGCGTCATATGCTTAACTACAAGGAGATCGCCCATACACCTACCTGAACCATCAGCTTCAAGCCACCAACAACGAGCATCGAAATCACTGGACTATGTCCTGCCATGATGGACACTGGCAACAGATAGCTATCCAATACGGTAAAGAAACCCTCGACTCGTGCTGCACACCGGCGTGAATAGCTTTTCCGTTGATGAATGTCATCATGGTTCATGATTGTAGCTATGAGTTGCTCAGGTGAAATGGAACAGCCGTCCATAAATTCTCGCTTCTCCATAGGAGAGAGGGTTTGTGTGTGACGTTGTAGGACCTGAGAAAAAGCTAGGTTCATACATGCGGGCTGATCTGGTGTCGTAATGTCCGGAGGAGTAGGAAACGCCGGTGGGGTTGGTGATTCTGGGAGACTAGGCTGAACTGTTGCATTCGTAGATGTACGGCGTCTAGCGATTGCTTGCGCGAAGCGCTGTCGAATGTCAAGTGACGACGGCATTGTCGAGTTAAAGAGGGAATGTATCGGATCCAAGATGGGCGAAATTGAAGAGGTAAGGAGAGGTTAGTATTAATGTAAGTCTTGCCTAGGTAGGGCGTGCTTGATTAACAATTAGATATAATTCGGCATAGCAAGGCAGTCTATTGGATTGGACCACTTGGGGCGTGAGGGTTCGTGAAATGCATAATGACGACAGATGTGTGGGCGGGGGCATACAAAACAACAAGATCTCTCGATCACTAACCAGGATTATTTCAGCCACCCCACATTATCCTCAAACGGTTCTCATGATTCACTGTAACTATGTCTATATGTGCAACCTCAGCAAGGCTGAATCAGGACCCATTCTCATAACGAGGGTCACATTCTCAACCATGCGCGTATTGGGGAAATATCAGTACATGGCCTATCGGGTGTCTTGACATGGCTGGGTTAGGGATTTACCCTATTCTCGAAGCTCTTGTCCCAGTTTCCACGTCAGCGAGAAAAAAAAACATCTCGAAACTATATTTACCCTAGATACCTCACGGCCGTATATTTACTAGTGTCTCCTTTTCTCTTTTTCTTCTTCTCCTTTGTACACCAGACAATATATGAGTTTCCACCTCTACGCAAGTACGTGGCAACAGAAGGTGAGAGATATCAAATGTAAATAAAGTACAAACCGGAGGCACATGAACTCAACGTTGTGGTGTCCAGGTTCGTGTGAGAGCCCCAGAGTTCGATTGCATCTACAAGTGAACACTCTTGAGGAGACCTTCACGGTGCTCAGAAAAATTTGTTCTCCGATCCTTTCTCTCAATCCCCTAGGTTTAATAAATACGACTTAACATTCATCGGCATCCAGTTCACCACAATTGCCAACCCCATACCAGGGCCACTACCAGGTTCGTCCAAGCAGGCTCCCTCGTACAACCCCGCAACCTCCCGAAGCAGAGTAACCCATGTTGGGATGTGTCAATCCACACTCATAAGAGCCAGTAAGTATCCGTCGGGCATTGGTTCAACTCCAAGCTAGTTCACTCTTTTCTTAGTATTTTCAACCGATAGCCGGTTATCATGTTCATCCAAACATCATTTTTCAGACGCAGTATAATCAGTCAAAATGGGTCCATATTCTTACAAGTAGCTCTGGTCTCCCTGTGCTGAACTGCCTACTTGCCGCTACCTACAAGTAATTGGAATTGGTTATGCTGAAAACACAGGTGGCGATGTACCAACTCAATTGATCCGCGTACGGGAAGTATGGAGACATATGAAGAAGGTAACACTTGTACTGTTATATTAATTTGAATGTACGTGACAGAGCGCGAGGCTTATGGACGTCGCGTCAAGAACGCTAATATCCAAACGACATGTCAGATCATACACCGTATACATGATATACGTACTCAAAAATCGCCTCAACAGGCGGCAGGGTGTTGTTGTTGTTTATTCATACTGTATTTACTCTAGCTAGAGTATGACAGGACCCTTAACACCTCTGCCTCGGGGCGAGCCAGTCAGATGGCGGAGCTCCCACCTACTACCCTTCATCCCTGTTGACAAAAGAAAGGTAAAGTAAATGACTGACCGCCTCTATCCAAATTCCATGACAAGTGAAAAGCACACGCAAACGATGGAAACCACCGACCTCCATGCTCCATGCCTCACGTAGGCGTGAAATTCCCAACATCCGTGGCCGCCCGGAAGCCCATCACCACCTTGTCACATATCTCCATGCAAAGCAGCTCAGATATCTGTACCTGCCGACACCTGCACGCTTTCCAGCCCATTGCCTTCCCCACCTTCTTCCAGAGCTCCTGCTGCTGGTGTTTTCAACGGCCACAGTGACGGAAGAGATGCTCCTGCGTCTGGGCCGCCGTCCCTCCACACCACCAGCACTTGTTGTCCTCCCGGTGTCCGAACCGTTTGAGGTAAGCTCCAGTGGGTGCATGTTCCCATTTCAGTCGGTAGAATCGAGTTGCCAATGTCTTTGCACTTGCCATTGGCATGGGTCTCTTACTGCCTGCTTGCCCTTCAGTCTGTAGCCGAAGTGCTAACGGTATTTGTCGGCCTCCCACCGCGCCTTGGCTGCTGATCTTCCCTCAGAGATCCGCCTAGCTCTATTCGAAGCCAAGGTGTATGGCCGCTCTATTGCCGTGCTTCCATTCGCATCTCAGGATCAGTTTGCCTGGCGGTCGGTTTCATCGTTCCCAGCAATGTTGGAGTGCCCAGGGACCCAATGAATCTCCATTGCGATGCAATGGGCGAGGAGAACCTTCGCTCTTCAATTGATCCATCTTGCTAATCTCTGTCACGGGCCCCCCTCCAGATGTGCCGTCCATCGAATGGTGGCTTGTGAGTCGCTAAAGATTGCCACCGTCTGTACTCCATGCTTTTGCAGTGGTTCTCTCGTCTTGATTGTTTGACTGAGCGTGAGTTCGATCGCCCACAATCCGGCATCAAAGACCACCATCCGTCCAGTGCCTAGATAACTGCGGTGGGCCCTCCATTCGTTTCAGTGTTTGCACACTGCTGCGGCTCCCACTCGGCCATTGTCAGAGCGCGATCCATCTGTCCACCACTTCCAGACCCCCGCTCCAACTTTAGCTTCCTTCTGTTTTGCCCAGCGCTGTGCAGCTTTCTTGGCTGCGGTGTCGTCATCCAGAATGATGGTCCTAACTACTGGTTCTTCGCCCGGGGCCGGCAAGCTCATGCCATCGGTTGTCCGGCCATGTTCATGCTCTTTCTCAACTACACTACATATAGGTACACCGGACGAGGGTTCTTCGTAGAGCTCCTTTTGTTTGCTGCTGCATGTGTTTGCCAGTCTTGCTGTGAATGATGGTTGTCTGGAGTCTAAGATTTCCGGCGCAGGTATAAGCCGTGCATCGCTCATTAGTGCCCCACGTGCGGATGTGGGCAGTGCACCCAGAACGGATCTAGCTTGTCAGTTGAGGAGAAGTTCAAGATCGTTTCGTCTGCCTACTTCTTTGGGATCCCACCAGAGCTTGCTCCCATATAGTGTGACTGCTTGTACACATGCAATTTGGACGGCTCTCACGCTCACTGGAACAACCCCGAATGTCTTTGTATGAGTTCAGAGTCTGGCTTCGGCTGCCCCGGCTTTCTTCATGCATCGGTTGTGGTGCTGCTTGAACCTTAGGTGCGTATCCATCCAGACGCCCAACCAGCGTGTCGCCTCGTTGGTGAATCGTATAAACCCTGTTCTTACTCATATCTTTGCTGTTAGCTTCGGCCGGAGGTGCTTCTTGTGGACTCGTCTGCAAATGAACAGTGCCGCATCCATTTTCGCTGTATCAAACTGCAGTCCTCGTCGTCTTGCCCATTCAATGCTTTTTGCTGCGTATCTCTCAAGTGTCGTAACGAGCCGATTGATGTCGCTTCCAGTCGCTACCAATCCGAGGTCATCCACAAACGAGAGTCCTTCGGCTGAGACATACTCCTCGACCCACTTAATCAGTCCCAATGTGTAGATTGCAAAGAGGATTGGTGATGCAGGTGAGCCCTGCGGGATCGCTGCTTCCACTGGGTGTCTCTCCATCGCATTACCCTTGATGATCATTTCTACAGTCCTCTCTGAGAGAAAGCTTTCCTCTATTGTATGAGGTCTGCATCCATGCGCTTGACTTTCATTTGGTTGACTAGCCTCCCATTTGCAAGGCTTGGGAAAGCTGCCTTGATATCAATGAGAAGCACACCGGTTATAGCGCCATTCGTCCATGCTACGTGCACCCTGTCAACCATGATGGTTGCAGCATCAATGGCGGACCGCCCCTTTCTGCTACTGAATTGTCCATCGCACAGTAGCCCCTGCCGCTCAGCCTCTTCTGACAGCAGTTCCGCAACTACCTTTTCAACGACTATTCACATGCAGCTGGGCAGTGAAATTGTGCGGTACGCTTTTAGCTTCATATAGTCGTCCTTGCCGGGCTTGCGAATGACAACTTCACTGGCTCGTCTCCAGACTGCTGGATGTTGCTCTGTGCGAATTACTGCTTTCGCCAGGCTTACTACCCTCTCTTTATCCCACCTCCAGAGCAGGCGAATGGCTCCGAAGAACAATGTGTCTGGGCCTGGCGCTTTCTTCACTGAATGGGAGTATAGGGCCCGCTCGACCGCTTGCTAAGTAACTCTCATATGCGCACTTCCGGTCGCAGGTAGCTCGTAGTAATGGTCGTCATCATTTTGAGGGAAGGATTCTAGCCTCAACATCTTCTCCTTTTCCATGGCGTTGTTCCCTTGTTTGTAGTGTTAGCAACGGTTCCGGGTTACCCGGCCGTGGCCCGGGTTGGAACCGGAACCGTGCGCCCGGGTCGGTTCTGGAACCGCCAAGGAACCGATCCGCCCAATCACAAGCGGTTCCAAACCCGGACCGGAGCTCCGGGTCCGGTTCTGGAACCGCCAAGCAACCGAACCGCCCAATCACAAGCGGTTCCAACCCGGAACCGAACCGAAACCCGCCGGGTTTTGGCGGGTTTCACCTGCAGCAGAGCCTCATTTTTCATCGGCCCCAATAATGCCATATTTTCTGCTCCAATTAAGTATTTGAGTTCTGATTGGATCGTGACATGTTATATACGTAGATTATGCAGTTTTTGACGCTCTTTCACCTCCCGTTCTCCGATTTGCGATAAGATTAGTATTCGTTGAATCGCTGCGAAAAACACTCGATTTTGGCCGCATTTTCGGCTTTATTTCACAGCGACTCAACGAATACTAATCGTATCGCAAATCGGAGAGCGGGAGGTGAAAGAGCGTCAAAAACTGCATAATCTACGTATATAACATGTCGCGATCCAATCAGAACTCAAATACTTAATTGGAGCGATAGTTTTAGAGAAGAAACCCGCCAAAACCCGGCGGGTTCGGTTCGGTTCCGGGTCGGAACCGCCTGTGATTAGGCGGTTCGGTTCCTTGGCGGTTCCAGAACTGGACCCGGAGCTCCGGTCCGGGTTTGGAACCGCTTGTGATTGGGCGGTTCGGTTCCTTGGCGATTCCGGAACCGGAACCGACCCGGACCCGTAATTTGGAACCGTTGCTAACACTACTTGTTTGCCTTCCCTGTCCATCAGAGCCTCCACTGTCGCGCCAGCACGAGGGTCGACATATTGTGCTGCTCTCCAGACCTCAGCTCCTCAGAGGTTCTGCAAGTAGTCACTCCACATTTGGCTCTGGGATTTCCGAACAGACTTCTGAAGGTCTGCTTTCGCTTGGGCTGCCCCCACCGAGTTTCGTCCTGTTCTTCTCATTTCTTGCCCGAGCCTCTTCTTTTTTGTTATAATGTTGGCATTCCACCACCTTTTCGATTTTGCGCAGATTCTGATTTTCTTTGCTGTGGCCTCTAGTACCTTGCCGAGTGCTTCCTGACACCACGTGGCCTCCTGCTCAACTTCGTCCTTTGTGCACCTGGTACCTAGGTGTGCTCTCTCCTTCGCTAACTCCAACCATAGCTTCCTGCTCACATTCATCCTCTGTGCACCCAGTATCTAGGTTAGCTCTCTCCTTTGCTAACTCCAACTATAGCTTCCTGGCTGCCTTTTCGTCCTGCTCCGTCATTGCAGCCAAATTTCATCCCACTACCCGCTCGTGGTCTGCCTCCTCTTGCTTGTCCACGTCTACCTCCCACTCTATAACCTTGTGATCAGAGCCAGTTGCATAGCTCTCGTTCAGTATGGTCCATTTCATGATTGGTCGATTGGCCAAGGTTAAGTCAATAATTGATTCGCCTTGGAGGTATTCTCTTGTCCAGTCGTGGATAGCCCGGTTGTCGTTTCCAATTTCCAGTATGTTTTCATCTATAATGTCATCCCAGAAGACAGTGATCTGCGGCTTGGTGCATCTTGGATCCCACCGTCGGCTGTTGGCGTTGAAGTCTCCAGCAAGGATGGTGCTGCCTTGCCGAAAGACTCTCTGCCAATTTAGTATCCGTGCTGGTCTCTCTCCCGACTGTTTGTCTCTTTCATCGTAGACGTTTACAATCCTAGTGACCTTCTCTCCTCTTCTTCAGAAATCAGTGACAATGACATCGTCATTGGCACCCCTGCTCAGATCTGTTCGCTCATCCACTGCAAGGCCGCTCCCCTTGCACACCGCCGTCCAAACTCTTTTTCTTTTTCTTATTTCATATGCTGTGTCTCAAGGGTTCAAGGCTCGGAGTTCTAGGGGTTATAAAAACCAAACTAAGACAGAGGTATTGTGCGGTGATGCAGTGATCGCGGGTACTGCGTAACAAGCAAGAGACTCGAAATCCGGAATCACAGAAGTGAACAGAGGTTGGTGCCGAAGCTATTGATTGTTTTGTAGACTAGAGAACGAGTGAAGAACAAACCTATCCTCCGCGAATCCGACATCCTTATATACAGTTAACGCGACCGTCGTCACCTTTGCTCACTCGTTCCAAAATACATTCTAACTCCACCCAACTATGTACGCAACCCGTTCAGTCCGCGGCCTACGCCATAACCATCACGCCACATTTACAACGCAACCAACGAAACCTGATTCCTTCCAACGAAACCTGATTCCTTCCAAAGAAACCTGATTCCTTCCAACGAGACCTGTTTTTCTTCGTATAACCTTTCCCCTTCATCGATCCTCACACCTTCTTTGATCCTCCCTCGACACAACCGTGACAGTAGCTCCCCCTTCCACATGCTAAGTTCCTACGAAGCTGTTGACCTGGGTTTGCCAGGTTGTTCCGCATGGAAAACATCAATTGCTTGGAGCCCATCCACGTTAACCGCCGGTTCCCAGCTTTGTTCGTCATAGCCTTTCCACTTAACCAGGTACTGCAGTTGTCGTCGAAACATCCTCGAATCGTCGTTACGTTCCACTTCGTATGCTTCTTCTGCGTCCACGATAACTGCAGGTGGTGCCGATTCGATTTGTCCTGATCAAGGGTCTTCCGATACTTTGGTCAAGCGGGCGATTGATTGTACTGGATGAATGTGAAGGTCCTTGGGTAGTTGTAATCGATAAGCCCACGGGCTAATAACCTCCGTAATGTCGTATGGTCCCAGGCGTTTCCAGTCAAGCTTCTTGCTGGGTCGTGGTGTTGTAATATTCCTGGCGTCCATCCAAACTCGATCTCCGACCTCCATCTGCACTCCCTCCCGTCGATGCTTATCTGCTTGTTCCGCTTGAATATCTTGTGCTGAGTCATTTCAGCCTTCATCTGTTGGAAGATATCGTTCATTTTCTGGAGAGGTATTTGCGTTTACTTCCCTGATATCGTTTCCATTCTGAATCGGATGTTGGCTAAAGGTCATTCTTGGATGAAATCCGTAATTACCAAAGAACGGTGAGCATCCTGTTGTTTCCGAGG
Source organism: Trichophaea hybrida (assembly GCA_015178995.1). Classification (NCBI taxonomy): domain Eukaryota; kingdom Fungi; phylum Ascomycota; class Pezizomycetes; order Pezizales; family Pyronemataceae; genus Trichophaea; species Trichophaea hybrida. Next base: position 105,237 of record WHVE01000159.1, read on the forward strand.
CGTGATTGTTCGACGCGAATTCCGCCATGGTAGCCACTGTGTCCAGTCGTTTTGTTGATAATTGACGAAGGCCCTGAGGTACTGTTCCATAATGGCATTCATTCGTTCCGTTTGTCCATCTGTCTGTGGGTGAAACGCGGTTGACAGCCTTCGTTCGATTCCAAGTCTTTCACAAACATGTCTCCAGAATTCTGACGCGAATTGGGGTCCTCTGTCTGATACTATGGTATCCGGTAAACCATGTAACTTGAACACCTCTCGTATAAACATCTCGCCCAGCTTCTTGCCGTCTGTGTCGTCCCGACATGGCACTAAATGTTTCATTTTTGACAACCTGTCAACCACTACCCATATAGCGTTGTACCCCTCGCTTTCCGGTAGTCCCACCACGAAATCCATACTCAGATCCTTCCATGGTTGTTGCGGTATTTCCAGTGGTTTGAGCCATCCGTGGATCTTCTGGTGAATTGCTTTGCTGCGTTGACATACGTGGCAGTTTCGTACGTACCTGTCCACGTCCTTCCTCATACCTGGCCACTGATTATTTCTTTTGAGAGTTCGAAGGTTTTTGCTCGTCCTGGATGTCCTGCTGCCGGTCATCATGATGGTCCTGTATCAGTTGCAGCTTGTCCGAATCTTTTTTGATATCCGTTGCGTTGAGACACAGTCCTTCGCTGCTATCGAATGGGCAGTCCTTGCATACGTTTTGAATCCAGTTCCACAACTCCTTTGGATCGGTTTCGTCCTGATTCACCACTTCTGCGAATGCTATCACCAGTCCTTGTTGTATTCGTTTGTCGAGATTCTCCGTTTTGAGCACGATTTGTTGGGTTTTTTCTGCCCCCCCCTTCGGAGGAATGTCTCCTGGCATTCTGGTGAGTGCATCGGGCTTCTGACCTTGTTTTCCTGGGCGGTATATAATCTTAAACTTGAATCTTGACAGGAATTCGGACCATCTAGTTTGTCTTCTATTAAGTAGCTTTGACGTCATGAAATATTCGAGGTTCTTGTGATCCGTCAGTATTTAATAGGTGTACTGACCCTTCGCATTCTGGTCTCCACTGTTCCAGGCTTTTAACTATGGCTCCCAGCTCTTGATCGTAAATCTCGTAATTCTCTTCTGCCGTGTATGTTTCTTCGAAAAGAATGCTACCGGATGAAGGATTCCTTGATCGTCGTACTGGGATAGTACTCCTGCAGACACATAGCTCGAGGCATCGGTTTCCAAAACGATTTCTTTCTCATAGTCGAAGTGTGCTAGAACCGGTGCTGTTGTAAATGCTTCTTTTAGCTCCGCAAAGGCTCGTTTCTGATCGGATCCCCAGTGAAATGGTACCAGCTTTTTCGTTAGCTTTGTCAACGGTTTGACCACCCTGCTGTAGTTCCTGATAAATCTTCGATAAAAATTGGCGAATCCTAAAAAGCTTGAACTTCCTTGAGCTTGCCAGGTGCTTCCCATTCCTTCACCGCTGTTACTTTTTCTGGATCCATTCTAATCCCGTTTACTCCAACTATCAATCCCAGGTACTTCACCTCCTGTTGATGAAACTCGCATTTTTCCACTTTCAGATACAGACCGGCTTCCTTAAGCGTCGTCATTATTGCTCTGACGTGTTCCTTATGTTCCTTTAAATTGTCACTGTAGATGAGGATGTCGTCCAGGAATGCCGTACAAAAGATGTCCAGAAAGGGGCGAAGAGTATCGTTGATAAATTCCTGAAAGCTGGCTGGTGCATTGGTGAGTCCGAAGGGCATAACGAGGGATTCGAACAGGCCATAACGGGTCCTAAACGCCGTTTTCCATTCGTCTCCTTCTGCTATTCGAATCATATTGTAGGCATCTCGGACATCTAACTTGGTGTACCACTTGGCTTTTGACAATCTCAACAAGTTTCCTGGATTAACGGTAATGGATATCGATTTTTTATGGTTCCTTCGTTGAGTCCTCGATAGTCCACGCATAGTCGTAAGCCTCCATTCGGTTTAGGTGCGAACAATACCGGTGCTCCGCATGGTGATGATGACGATCTGATGAATCCCTTTGACAAATTCTTTTCAATCCACTCTTTCAGGACCTGAAGTTCTTCTCTTGACAGGCTGTATATTGGTCCAAAGGTGGTGTGAATCCGTCTTGGAGTGTAATCTTATGATCGTACGGTCTGTGTGGTGGTAGCCTTTCAGCGATTACTTCATCGAAGAGGGGGAGAAACTCATGATATTCTTAGGAATTAACTGTTCTAGCGGTTTTCTTGAAGGTCCTTGACTTCTAGGGCCTTGTTGATTTCGTATAAGGTTACCGCGTACACCTTGAGTTTCTCCTTTTATTCCGTCTCATAAATGGGGCTGCTGCTATGGCGCATATGTCCAGTTTTGATCCATCAGATTCCGTTGTTTCCATATGATTACCCCATACCCATACGCTCGAATGATGTTGACAGTGCTTCTGGCAGTAATTGCTTTCGAATCCTATTCTTTTCTTTTGGAATTTGACTGTAACATCGTGGAGTTGTAGCCATGGTAATCAAAGTACAATTGGATAATGTCCGAGTTTTGTAACGAATGCTGGTAACTGCTCCTGATGTCCGCGTATGCCTAAGCTCAATTTAGCCATAGTGGTAATGGTTCCTGATTCGATGGGCATTCCATCTATAACTTCTAATTCTCTTGATTCTTTTAATTCTTCTTCCAATAACTGATGATGGCGGACGAAATCTTTGCCAATAAATGCTATTCCAGTAGCTCTGCACTCTATCAAAGCGTGGGTATCAATGATCTTGTCTTCTATTTTCAGCGAGCATTTCACCACGAGATGTTTGCTTTCCATAGCAGACTCTTTTATTTCTGCGCTTGATATAGAAAACTGTGAAATACGAAAACTAGCATTAACTGACAAAGGAGATTCGTTTCCAGCGCAATTGCCATCCTTATTGCACTGGACTAAACTTTTCCCAATTCCACTTCTTTTCCCTTTCCTGTTGTCGAATCTGCATCTCCCTCATTTGCTGCCTTCTTAAAAGGTGACACCTCCGTTTGTCCTGATGCCGCTTTCAACTTTCTTGGGCATGATGCTGCGAAATGCCTGCTATCCCCACAGTACATACATAGTCCCCCTTGCCTTCGTCTCCTTCTTTCCCCAGGTGTAATCTTCTTTCCCTTGACTGCCGAGAGGTCCATTGGTGCGGGGCCGTGATAACCTGCGACTGATCCTGCAGGTGCTGCGTCTGGGGCAGATGTGGTGTTGGTCGTTGTATCGGATCTTTTATATCCTTCCCACTTTACAGATTTCTTTTCCGTGGCTCTTCTCCTCAGCTGTGAATCCCTTTCCGACACCATCTTAACGAATTCGATCATGCTTTCTGGCTCCTTGATGTGCTGTATGGAGTCTTTGAGTTCGTTGGACAGCCCATTCCATAACGCGTCCAATTGTGCATCTTCGTTCCATTTGGTATCTACTACGTATCTTTGGAATTCCGCGTAGTACTGGGAGAATTGGCGGTCTCTTTGTCTGAGTTTCTCGAGTTCTCTCTTTGCTGTTGCTGCTCTGTCTTGATCTCCGAATGCTACATCCAGCAGGTCAACAAGGTCTTTCAGGGTATTGAGTTTGACTTCCCCTGTGATTTCGTCACAGTGTGGCATTAACTGTGCCAGAGCCACTCCTTTCAGACATCCAACTGCATACCTCAGCTTCTTCTGTTCATTGTTGAATGCCTTCGGCTTTCCGGCTATCTTCAATGCCAGCTGCACCTTCCACCCTCGAAGTTCCTTCCTATCTTCTCCTGAGAAACTGGTGATATCTTTCACCTTCTGTTCTCGCTCTTCCCCTTCTGTTCTTACTCTCGACTCTCCCCCTCTTCCCGCTGTTACCTTCAGAATCCTGGTTACCTGTTGTCGATTTTCTTCTGCCAGGTCCCTAAATTTCTCCATTTCAGCTTGAGCATCTTCCAGATCTTGTTTCAACTCCGCCAGGTCTGGATTTGCTTCCTCCAATCCTTGTTTTAGGATCCGGGTTTCTTCAACCAGGTCCCCATGACCGCATGTTTGCGGTGTTTCTGTTGTTGCCGCTGTTTGTTGAGTAAGCAGTAACTCCTGCTTCAGATTGTCCCTTTCCTGGACGACTTTTTCTCCTTCTGCCAACAATTTCGATATTCGTACTTCCACATTCTTCACAGATTGCTGTTCGTTGAGCAATTCGTTCAGTCTGCTGGTCGTTGGTAGTTGGCTTATTGCTTTCAGCCCTTTGTTGATGTCCCCGATGTGCTCCCTGAGCTGTGCTTCGCTCATGATTTCTGTATCTTTTGTTGCCACTATTTCCAGCTCCATCTGTAAGGCTCCGGTCAACGTGACATTGCGAGTCGATCGTGAAGATTCTCCGGACATCTTTCTGATGATGTAGAGAGGTGGCCGTGAGGAGGCGAGGTTCTGACAAACAGTCTCTGACTTTGTCTATGTTGTTTTGGATTTGTTGAACTGCCGCTTCGATTTCTGCTTCTAGAAACGGGTTGACCATCTACCAGAAGATCACTTCGTGTTTGCTGGGTGTTGTTACGATGATCAGCGGGGTTGGTAAAGGAGCCAGATGTAACTTGCGGTCAACTCCCTTTCTCTTGTTCGCTTTTCGTTCGTTGTAGTCTGCCCACGAGATTGGGCTTTGTATGTTCTTCTGTGTTGCATTGATCGTAGATTCTGATATCGTTGATTGAGCTTCTGCTGCTCTACCGATTGTTGTATGTGTTCCTCCGCAGTTATGTTCCCAGTAGCACGGTTCTTCGTATTGGCAATCGACGTGAAGACCGTAGTACTTGGTCCAGAAGTTTTTGAATACTGCGTCGTCGATTTAGAGGCCTCCTCCGCTGCTTGCTGCTTCTGTCCAGTAGCTATTCCAGGGAGATACCGCTTGTGGTTCGTCCCAGAAGTATGCTTCCAAAGGTGCCTCGGATTCGTGAGGATAGCGTCGATGCTATCAAAGGCGTTCAGAGGTTCTTGTTCGAAGAGGTTGAGGGTTCGACCAGCTAGGTCGAGGAAATTCATTCGGGATTGTTGAGGTTTGTTGCTGTCGTATGCTGGCATCTAAAACAACGTGGATCCTTCTCGTCGATGTTTCCACGGCACACAATGCAGGAGTGTCTCCAAAAGCTGTGTACTGTGAGTTTATTTTCGAAGTTTCCAACTGATTTAAACACGGAGCAGAGGGAGTTGCAGGGTCTATGGCAAAAGTAACAACCGCTTCAATGAGAGTAGCGGCACATATACTAAAATATAACCAGTAGAATCGATTATAGACTCGTTCTTCTGTCAGGGTTCAAGGCTCGGAGTTCTAGGGGTTATAAAAACCAAACTAAGACAGAGGTATTGTGCGGTGATGCAGTGATCGCGGGTACTGCATAACAAGCAAGAGACTCGAAATCCGGAATCACAGAAGTGAACAGAGGTTGGTGCCGAAGCTATTGATTGTTTTGTAGACTAGAGAACGAGTGAAGAACAAACCTATCCTCCGTGAATCCGACATCCTTATATACAGTGAACGCGACCGTTGTCACCTTTGCTCACTCATTCCAAAATACATCCTAACTCCACCCAACTATGTACGCAACCCTTTCAGTCCGCGGCCTACGCCATAACCATCACGCCATATTTACAACGCAACCAACGAAACCTGAGTCCTTCCAACGAAACATGATTCCTTCCAACGAGATCTGTTTTCCTTCGTATTCCATTTCCCCTTCATCGATCCTCACACCTTCTTCGATCCTCCCTCGACACAACCGTGACACTGTGTGGTTAATTTCAAATCCTCTTCTTTCTCTTTGTGGTTCTTGCAAGCATACTACGTCCGCCCTTTGTTCTACCCCAGTCTCCAGCGCCGCTATAGTCCATTCATACAACCTGGCGCAGTTGTGTTGCACTGTTCTAATTATCGGTTGCTGGAGCTCCTGTTTCATTTTCCATTCTGGTTGCCGTCGCAGTGTCAGCCATTGTGACGTCTCTCGCTTCCCCTACTGCCTCTCCTTTCTGCACATCCACCATCTCTACTTCTGCTTTGCCCCCCACGCCTTCTGCCCCCGCCCTGACCCTGATACCGATCGCTACTCTGTTCATCCCCGTCGCTGCCTCCATCGCTTCGCTTGCTGTGGCTCGCATGGCTGGCCCGATCCTCCTGCTCTCGTGTGCCGCTTTGGTGGCCCCAGTCTTCTTTGCGCACCTGCTGCTGAATGCAATGTGGTTTCGTTTGCAGTTAGGGCACATTTCTTGCATGTGGCCACAGAGTGAGCCCTGCTTTGCGTTGCACCCCACGACATTGCACTTGTGGTCACTGGTACAGTGCGGCCTGAGCAGTAGCCACACACGGGCTGGTTGCTACATCTGTATTCAATATGGCCCCATCGAAAGCACAGCTCGCACCTACTGTCACGGCCAATGTTGGTGAATGGTTCGACACGGTACCACACTCCTGCTGCTTCACTGCCTTCCTTCATTAATCTCTGTGCCACTTTGCTTCCTTTCAAAACAATGACCACCGACGACATGGAGATCTCCCCGTTCCCTCTTCTCTGCCCGATGGTGTGAGTGTGCACCAGCCAACGTACTTGGGTAGGGATAGTTACTCCTTCGTTTTCGGCCTGGACTTCCTCGCGCATTTTTGGTAAGCATTTTGTACCCTTGCCCCTGTACGTTACAAGCAGTACCGTGTCAATTTTTAGTCTCTCCCAGGACTCGTTCTGCTGAACGTTGATGATTCTTCTGTCGACCTTCCATGCTGCAGTGCTGATGACGTCGTGGTACAAGAGGGCCATCGCAGCTGTCGCACCATGGTGGGTGATTGCTGTAATGGCCCCTTTGGCATTTCTTTTCGCGTTCATAATCCAGATGTGGGCCGGTGCCTTCTGGTGGAAAAGCGCTCTATTGATTTCCGACGCGATTTGCTGGTCCATCTTATTGCGGATGGGGACGCTCTCGACTCTCCTTAAAATGAGGCGTCTCGCTCCCATTCTCGAGCCAGTCGTCGGGGCGGGGCCTGGGCCGGCGGTCTCATCAGTGGCCACGATCTTTTGACTCTGGTTGCGCTGTGGAACTGTCTCCCACTGCCTAGCCAGTGTCGGCGTTGGTGCCAGCTTTGACCTAAGTTTGGGCTGCGGTCTAGGCTTGGGTTGCTGCTGCTGCTGCTGTTGCTGTTGGCGCACCTCCTGCCCTTCCAGCGTCATGTCTGCGTGTTGCGAGGCCTCTAGCCCACCGCTGCCAGTGTCCATCCTTTCTGTCTCTTACCCTGTCGCCTTCTGGTCAGGTGCTGTTCCAACTAGGGCCTTCGATGCGATCTCTGTGATGCCTGCCTGCCACAACACGTTTTCCTAATGCCGTGCATCCCGCTTTTCCTCCCTTTCCTGCATCTATGTTCTGACCCCTAGCCACTGTGTTTCTTCGCTCGTTGAATGAACTTCCAACATATTCGCCAAGTGTCTGGCTAAGCTTTCAACAGTTCGGTGCACTGCGTCAGCTCGTGAGCCTGCTGCGGGATTGTTCTCTCCATGCGACTCCTCCTGTCGCTGGGGATCTTCGAAGCCTCTGGGTCCGCAATCCTCGGTCTCTTTCCGTTCTCGTTTTGCCCCGATGGCTCAATTGCGGTTGTGCTTGTTTGGGCGACACTTATCCCATCTCTGGCCATGCCATTCACCACTTCTCCTCCTCCTGCTCCCTCCATATTCATGTCCTGTTTCTCAATTGTGGTACCAATGGTCCCTCCGGTAGTGTTCTCTCCACCGGGGGTGGCCATCGTTGTGATTGCTGGTTATGCGGTCGTGTCACGAACGCATGTGCGCTTTTGCAGTTGAGGTGCCCAACCTCCCCCAGCTGTCCAGAGGTGCTGGGAGTGTCGTCCTGGGGTCAATTCAATGCTAGAAATTGATTGCCGGTATCCGCTTGTCGATTAGTGCCGTGGTTATTGACTTAATTCGTTGTTTCCGTTTTTACCATAACTTCGGTCGTGCTTCCTGCGCGTGCTACCATCCTCGGTGGCAGGGTGTTGTAGTTGCAGCAGGTGTCGTTCAACGAGTGGGAAAGACTCAAAAGACTGACTCAGCCTTCACTGCACGGCGATTCCAGGTATCGGCGACTTCATTCCAGACCTTACAGTAATGGACATTCTTCGCCAAAATGACGGCACCGGCATTAAACTTAAGCAGGAGGCCTTCATCGACACCTTCCTGAAGATTTTCGGCATGCAGCAAGCTCATGATGCAATGATTCTCATCGAGCCTAATGTAAAGCTAGAATCGGCAGAAAATCGGGGAGAGAAGGAGCTGGAAAATGATAGCGTAAAAGAGTATCAAGCAATGGTTGGCTCACTTCTACCGAACTACTGTGGCAACCTAGGCACACTTACACACCACTACGGGATCATGAGGGCACGAAAGAAGCACATCGACCTTTGCTACTTTAATAATACAATTATCCATACTCACTAGAAGGTTGACATAAAAACTATTGAACCGACTCTCGATGAATTGATTGATTGTCTAAGTCTAAGATGACAGGTAGTTAAATACACTAGAGATTGCTAACCCTAACCCAAGACACGGATTCTAAGAACTGTTCCAACAAAAACGACGATAACATAGTAGATATATTCACCAAAGCTCTAGCGAAAGATATGCACTTCAAATACACAAAAACAAATTGTTTTACGGTAATTTAGAAGGAGGTTGATTAAGATTGTTTTGGTACCGAACCTTTTCTTGGCTGTCTAAGTCTATTAATCTTATCGAGATTTACATGTTAACCCTAACCCACAACACGTATGACGCACTCTAAGAACCGTACGGACAATTTCAATTTTGAATGGATACGACGAATTTCTACTCTGTTTTGGATGGTTATCCTCGGCTACGGTAGTACAATTTCCCTGCACACATCAATCCTCAGGGTTTTAGGCAGACTACTATGGGAATCACCAGCGCGCACGTGCGCTAACTCATTTGTTTGTTTTATTTGTTTATATGGATGTTTCGACAGTGAAATCAACGGTTCGAACTAGTCCTGGTCCGAGTGGTGAGCCGGGTTATACCAGTCCAGCCGTTGGACTGCCGGTTTGAACCGTCAAGGGATTGGTTCTAACCAGTTCCTAGACGGTCCTGCCAAGCTTGGTAGATTTAGTTGTTGTTGTTGTTTATTCATACTGTATTTACTCTAGGTAGAGTATCACAGGACCCTTAACACCTCCGCCTCCGGGCGAGCCGGTTGGATGGCAGAGCTCCCACCTACTACCCTTCATCCCCGTTGACAAAAGAAAGGTAAAGTAAATGACTGACCACCTCCATCAAAAATTCCATGACAAAAGAAAAGCAAACACAAACGATAGACACCACCGACCTCCGTGCTCCATGCCTCACGTAGGCGGGCACATCCCAACATCCATGGCCGCCAGGAAGTCCATCACCGCCTTGTCACATATCTCCATGGAAAACAGCTCAGATATCTGTACCTGCCGACACCTGCATGCTTTCCAGCCCGTTGCCTTCCCCACCTTCTGCCAGAGCTCCTGCTGATGGTGTTTGCAACGGCCACAGTGACGGAAGAGATGCTCCCGCGTCTGGGCCACTGTCCCACCGCACCGCCTGTCACGATTGTGTTGAGTGACGATCGATGGTGGAGTGATGATCGGTGAATAATATAGAAGATAAAGCACGACGAGAATGAAATCAGGTTTCGAATGGAGGCTAAAAGCACGACCAGAATGAAATCAGGTGTCGAATGGACGCTAAAGCATGAAGAGCATGAAATCAGGTTTCGAATCAGGTTTTACGGGAAACGACGGAATCGTACGAAAGCGGTGTACAAAGAAAGCAGGAGTTCGGATGTATTATGGAACGAGTGAATCACTGTATATAAACCAGGCGTTCGGCGGAGGATAAGTTTCTTTCTTCACTCGTTCTCTTGTCTATAAAGCGATCAATTAGCTTCGGCTTTCACTTCTTTCACACTCGGTGATTCTGGATCGAGTCTCTTGCGTACAGTCTTTGTTCCTTTAGCTACAGGCTATTTTCGACTCTTGAAGCCTTCCGGCTCTTGGATTTTATAACCCCTAGAACCCCGAACCCTGAACCCTCGACACCCAGCCCTGAACCCTTGACAGAAGAACGAGTCCAAAATCGATTCTACCGGTTATATTCTGAGTTTCAGTCCTAGTTTATGTGCTGCTATCCTCACCAAAGCGGTTGTTACTTTTGTCACAGACCTTGCAACAACCGCTGCACCGTGTTTCGATCGGTCGGCAATTTCATTAATCGACTGATCGTGCATAGTTTCTGGCGACATATCTGCATAGCCTGCCTGTGGAACCTGCGCAGACCCACGAATGATTTCGAAAATTAGTTAATGACGGCATACGACTTCAATTGCCTTAGCCGCATTAATTTCTTCCATCTAGCCGGTCAACCTTGCTAGTTTTCAGAACCGGAACCCTTTAACAGTTTCGCTAGTATCGACAAAATCTTCCAAGAAACCTCAGAATCTAAGGCCTCGATCCCTTCCGTCAGCAGCATTCTTACATCGCCAGAATGATGTGAGGCGAATCCCCAAGAATGGCCCGCGATGTAACCCTGACAACGGCGATTCAGGAGGAGCTGGAAAACATAACACAGGCGGACACGGAGGCGATGAATGAAGAACAACTCCGAAGTTACACCCAAGATGTCAAAAAGGGGTTGAACGCCCTCGCCAGGTTACCACCAACCAGCAGGATGAACGAATTGATGAAGGAACAGCAATCTGTGAAAGATGCGGAAGCACGAATATCGGAATTATCAGAGGAAAGAGAAAACTGGAAAAGGGAAGCGACCCTAGCAACACAGAGACTGGCAGCAGCAGAAGGAACAGTTCGCGAATGCAGTCATGGGGACTTAGTGGAAAAAGTCCGGAACCTGGAACAACAACTGGAAGAAAGGCATCCAGACCTGGCGGAACTGAAACATGACCTGGAAGATGCCCAGGCACAGATGGAGAAATTCAGATCGTTGGCAAAAGAAAATCGGGAACAGGTAACCCGGATCTTGAGGCTAACGGAAGGAAGAATGGGAGTGGAAAGGGCAGAGAGGGAACCAGAAGAAAAAGGCAACGAAATTGCCCGTTTAACAGGAACTGACAGGAAGGAACTCAGGGGATGGAAGGTGCAGTTGGCTTTGAAGATAGCAGGAAAACCCAGAACATTCAATACCGAACAGAAGAAGCTAAGGTACGCGATGGGACGTCTCGAGAGAGTAGCCATGGCACAGCTTATGCCATACTGTGAAGAAGTTTCGGGGAAAGTAAAACTCGATTCCTTAAAAGATCTGCTTGACCTGTTGGACTGAGCTTTCGGAGACCAAGACAAAGCGGCAACGGCCAAAAGGGAACTATTGAAACTCAAACAACGAGACCGCGAATTCTCCCAGTACTACGCGGAATTCCAAAGGTACGTAGCGGACGTTAAGTGGAACACGGAAGCCCAGCTAGATGCATTACGAAATGGGTTGTCAAACGAACTCAAAGACTCCCTACAACACACCGAGTTACCAGAAAACCTGGTCGAATTCGTCAAGCTGTGTTCATAAAGAGACTCTCAGCTGAGGGCCTGGGCCGTGGAAAGGAGGTCAGGAAGGTGGGAAGGAGGATACAATAAGTCCGACCCAACAACGAACACCACACCCGCCTCAGAGACTGCACCTGCGGGAACAGTAGCCGGATATTTCGGCCCCACCCCAATGGACCTCTCAGCAGTCAAAAGCCGGAAGATCACAGCAGAAGAGAGAAAGAGACGAAGAGAAGGAGGACTATGTATGTACTGTGGGGACTCAAGGCACTTCGCAGCAAGTTGCCCGAGAAAATTGAAAGCAGCATCAGGACAGGTGGAAGTAACGCCGTTTAAGAAATCAGGAAATGAAATGGACGCAGATTCGGGAGCAGGGAAAGGAAAGGAAGTCGAGTCGGGAAAAGTTTAAACCAGTGAAATAAGGATGGCCATTGCGCTGGGCACGAATCTCCTTTGTCTACAGTTGTTAAGTCTCGTTTTGAAATTTCGCAGTTTTCAATCAGTAGTGCAGAAATTAAGGAGTCTTTAATGGAAAGCAAACATCCTGTTGTAAAATGTTCGCTGAAAATCGGAGACAGGTTAATCGTTACACACGCTCTAATTGACTGCGCAGCCACGGGAATAGCATTTATGAATAAAGATTTTGTTCGCCATCATCAGTTAGAAGAGAAGGAATTACCAGAATCAAGAGAGTTAGAGGTTATCGATGGAAGACCCATCGAATCAGGAACCATTACGACCATGGCCAAGTTAAATATAGGAATAAGATCACATCAAGAGCAACTACCAGCGTTCGTAACAAAGTTAGGGCATTATCCGATCGTGCTAGGATTGCCTTGGTTACAACTTCACGACGTAACGGTTAAATTCCAAGCCTGAAGGATCGGTATCGAAAGCAGCTACTGCCAACAACACTGCCAACACCATTCAAGTGTATGGGTGTGGGGCAATCATATGGAAACAACGGATCCGGAGACACCCAGGCTAGACATCTGTGCAGTAGCCGCCTCACCCTTTATGAGAAGAATAAAGAAGGAGAGACTCAAAGTTTACGCCGTCACGTTGTACGAAATCAATAAAGCCTTGGGAAAAAAGATCTACAAGACAAACCTCTCGAAGAAGTCATTCCCAAGGAATACCACTAATTTCTACCGCTATTAAGCAAAGTAATCGCAGAAACCTTACCTCCGCATCGACCTTACGATCATAAGATTAAACTACAGGAAGGATTCACACCTCCATTTGGACCTATCTACAGTCTCTCACGAGAAAAATTGGGAGTAATAAAAGAATGGATAGAAAAGAACTTGTCTAAGGGATTCATTCGGTCATCGTCATCACCCTGCAGAGCCCCGGAACTTTTCGCTCCGAAACCAGGAGGAGGCCTGAGACTCTGCGTCGACTACCAAGGCCTGAACAAGGGAACAATAAAAAACCGGTATCCCCTACTATTGATCCAAGAAACCTTGCTAAGACTCTCCAAAGCCCGTTACTAGACCAAGTTAGACGTCCGCGACGCGTATAACATGATTAGAATCGCAGAAGGGGACGAATGGAAAACGGCTTTCAGGACCCGCTATGGACTTTTCGAATCACTGGTTATGCCCTTCGGACTTACCAACCCACCAGCATCCTTCCAAGAATTCATCAACGATACATTACGACCTTTCCTGGATATCTTCTGCACAGTCATTTTGGACGATATCCTTATCTACAGCGATAACCTGAAGGAGCACAAGAAACACGTCAGAGCAGTCATGACCGCACTCAAGGGAGCTGGTCTCTACCTAAAAGCAGAAAAATGCAAGTTCCATAAGGAAGAAGTCAAATACCTAGGGCTAATTGTCGGAGTAAACGGAATCAAAATGGATCCAGAGAAAGTCCATGCAGTTGAACATTGGGAAACACCGGGAAAACTTAAAGAAGTCCAAGCCTTTGTAGGCTTCGCCAATTTCTACCGACGATTCATACGGAATTATAGTCGGGTGGTACAACCGCTAACAAAACTCACGAAAAAGCTAATACCCTTTCACTGGGGACCCGATCAGAAAAGAGCATTCGCCGAACTCAAGTTAGCTTATACGACGGCACCAGTGTTAGCCCACTTCAACTACGAAAAAGAGATAGTCCTAGAAACCGACGCTTCGAGTTATGTATCAGCAGGAGTCCTTTCTCAGTACGATGATCATGGAATATTACACCCAGTGGCCTTCTTTTCCAAAAAACATTCGCCCGCCGAAGAAAATTACGAAATTTACGATCAAGAATTAGGTGCGATAGTTAAAAGTTTGGAACAATGGAGGCCTGAGTGCAAAGGTTCAGCACACCCGATCAAGATGCTCACAGATCACAAGAACCTGGAGTACTTCATGACTTCGAAGCTGTTGAACCGAAGGCAAACATGGTGGTCCGAATTTCTCTCCCGTTTTAAGTTCAAAATCGTTTATCGCCCAGGCAAACAAGGACAGAAGCCCGATGCACTTACAAAAATGCCAGGAGACATTCCTCCGAGGGGGGGGCAGAAAAAACCCAGCAAATCGTGCTAAAAACAGAAAATCTCGACCAGGAGCTACGCAAAACTCTGATAGTGGCGTTCGCAGAGACGGTCAACCTGGACAACGATTCAACAAGCGCCGAAGAACTATGGAATTGGGTAAAAAGGGTGTATCAGCAATGCCCGTATGACAGCAGCGAAGGGCTATATACGCATAAGGAACAACCGTTGAATATTTCTGAAACACAAATCCAACCAACAGACGATGACAAACTCAAATGGATTCAGGAATGCCATGACTCTCTGGTCGCGGGACATCCAGGACGAGCTAAAACCTACGACCTGCTGAGCTGAAGCCATTCCTGGAATCAGATGAGAAAAGACGTGGATCGCTACGTACGAAATTGCCATACCTGTCAACGAAACAAAGCAGTTCACGGAAAATCCCACGGACTTCTACGACCACTGGAGATACCGGAACAACCATGGAGAGATCTGAGCATGGATTTTGTAGTTGGACTACCGGAAAGCGAAGGGTTCAACGCAATTTGTGTAGTGGTTGATCGCCTAACGAAAATGCGACACCTGGTACCCTGTACTGACAAAGTGGATGGAAAGAAACTGGGGGAAATGTACGTAAAAGAAGTGTTCAGACTACATGGACTGCCCGAAATAATAGTGTCGGATCGAGGGCCGCAATTCGCTTCGGAATTCTGGAAACACGTCTGCGAGAGATTGGGAATTGAACGAAGATTGTCAACCGCATTCCACCCTCAGACCGACGGCCAAACTGAAACAATCAACGCGGTAATGGAACAGTACCTCCGGAACTTTGTTAATTATCAGCAGGACGATTGGGTCCAGTGGCTACCATTGGCGGAATTCGCAGCTAACAATCACACCTCGGAGACGACCAAGTGCTCCGCGTTTTTTGGCAACTACGGCTTTCACCCGCGAATGACCTTCGGCCAACACCCAATTAAGGATCCCAACGATATTTGTGAGGTAAATGCCCAGCAGATGGCCCAAAGAATGGAGCAACTTTTCAGCGAACTCAGAGCAGAGATGAAAAGGGCCCAAGCCGTACAGTCCGAACAGGCCAACAAATCCCGAAGAGTCGGATCGGAGTGACAGATAGGAGACAAAGTATGGATGGACGCCAGAAACCTATCGACAGCCCGACCCAGTAAGAAACTTGACTGGAAACGTATTGGACCATACAAAATCACGGAGGTCGTCAGTCCATGGGCCTATAGAATTAGGCTACCAAATCAAGTACGCATTAACGACGTTCAACCGATATCCAGATTAGAGAAGGCCGCCCAGGATCCTCTCCCGAATCAAAAGCAAGAACCACCACCACCGGTCATAGTGGATAGAGAAGAGGAGTACGAAGTTGAGCGGATAGACGATTCCAGGCTGTTCCGAAGGCAGCTGCAGTATTTGGTAAAATGGAGAGGCTACGACGAGCGCAGCTGGGAGCCGGCGACCAATGTAGATGGACTTAAAGCTATCGACGATTTTCACACCGAACAACCTGGCAAGCCCGGATCGTGAACCTCGTAGGTACTCGGCATTGGAGAGGGGGGAGCTACAGTCACGGTTGTGTTGAGTGATGATCGACGGTGGAGTGATGATCGGTGAATAATATATAATATAAAGCACAATGAGAATGAAATCAGGTTTCGAATAGAGGCTAAAAGCACGACGAGAATGAAATCAGGTTTCGAATGGAGGCTAAAGCATGACGAGCATGAAATCAGGTTTCAAATCAGGTTTTACGGGAAACGACGGAATCGTACGAAAGCGGTGTACAAAGAAAGCCGGAGTTCGGATGTATTATGGAACGAGTGAATCACTGTATATACACCAGGCGTTCGGCGGAGGATAAGATTTTTTCTTCACTCGTGCTCTCGTCTATAAAGCAATCAATTAGCTTCGGCTTTCACTTCTTTCACACTCGGTGATTCTGGATCGAGTCTCTTGCGTACAGTCTTTGTTCCTTTAGCTACAGGCTATTTTCGACTCTTGAAGCCTTCTGGCTCGTGGATTTTATAACCCCTAGAACCCCAAACCCTGAACCCTCGACACCCAGCCCTGAACCATTGTCCTCCCGGTGTCCGAACCGTTTGAGGTAAGCTCTAGTGGGTGCATGTCCGCATTTCAGTTGGTAGAATCGAGTTGCCAATGACTTTGCACTTGCCATTGGCATGGGTCTCTTACTGCCTGCCTTGCCCTTCAGTCTGTAGCCGAAGTGCTTACCGCATTTGTCGGCCTCCCACCGCGCCTTGGCTGCTGATCTTCCCTCGGAGATCGGCCTAGCTCTATTCGAAGCCGAGGTGTATGGCCGCTCTATAGCCGTGCTTCCATTCGCATCTCGTGCTAAGTTCGCCTGGCGGTCTGCTTCATCGTACCCGGCAATGCCGGAGTGCCCAGGGACCCAATGAATCACCGTTACGATACCATGGGCGAGGAGGGCCTTCGCTCTTCAATTGATCCGTCACGCTAATCGCTGTCCTGGGCCCGGCTCCAGATGTGCCGTCCGTCAAATGGCGGCTTGTGAGTCGCTAAAGATCGCCACCATCTTTACTCCATGCTTTTGCAGTGGTTCTCTCATCTTGATCGTTTCACCGAGCGTGAGTCCAATCGCCCACAATTCCGCATCAAAGACCTCCATCCGTCCCGTGCCGAGATAACTGCGGCGGATCCTGCATTCATTTCCGTGTTTGCACACTGCTGCGGCTCCCACTTGGCCATCGTCAGAGCGCGATCCATCTGTCCACCACATCCAGACCCCCGCTCGAACTTTAGCTGCCTTCTCACTTGCCCAGTACTGTGCGGCTCTCTTGGCTGCAGTGTCGTCACCCAGTATAATGGTCTCAACCACTGGTTCTTGGCCTGGGGCCGGCCAGCTCATGCCTTCAGTTGTCCGGCCATGCTCATGCTCTTTTTCAACTACACTGCATATAGGTGCACCGGAAGAGGGGTCTTCGTGCAGCTCCTCCAGTTTGTTGCTGCATGCGTTTGCCAGTCTTGCTGTGAATCGTTTTTGTCTGGAGTCTAAGATTACCGGCGCGGGTGTAAGCCCTGCATCTCTCATCAGTGCCCCATGTGGGGTCGTGGGCAGTGCACCCAGAACGGATCTAGCTGGTCGGTTCCAGAGAACTTGAAGGTCGTATCGCGTGCCTACTTCTTTGGGATCCCACCAGAGCTCGCTCCCATATAGTGCGACTGCTTGTACACATGCTATCTTGTCGGCTCTTACGCTCTCTGGAACAACCCAGAATGTCTTTGTAAGAGTTCGGAATCTGGCTTCGCCGGCCCTGGCTTTCTTCATGTATCGGTTGTGGTGCTCCTTGAACATCAGGTGCGCATCCATCCAGACTCCCAACCAGCGTGTCGCCTCTTGGTTGAATCGTATAAACCCGTCTCCGACTCTTATCTTTGCTGTCAGCTTCGGCCGGAGGTGCTTCTTGTGGC
The DNA here is from genome assembly GCA_015178995.1 of Trichophaea hybrida. Taxonomy (NCBI): domain Eukaryota; kingdom Fungi; phylum Ascomycota; class Pezizomycetes; order Pezizales; family Pyronemataceae; genus Trichophaea; species Trichophaea hybrida. The sequence continues at coordinate 122,768 of WHVE01000159.1, forward strand.
CTCCTCTGCGCATGAACAGTGCCGCTTCCGTTTTCGCGGTATCAAACTGCAGCCCTCGTAGATTCGCCCCTTCAATGCTTTTCGCTGCGCATCTCTCAAGTGTTGTGACGACCTGGTTGACGTCGCTTCCAGTCATCACCCAACCGAGGTCATCCACAAACGAGAGTCCTTCGGCTGAGATGTACTCCTCGACCCACTTAATGAGTCCTGATGTGTAGATTGCAAAGTGGATCGGCGACACAGGTGAGCCCTGCGGGATCCCTTCTTCCACTGGGTGTCTCTCCATGGCATAATCCTCGATTATCATTTCTACAGTCCTCTCTGAGAGAAACCTTTCCGTCCATCATATGAGGTCTCCATCCATGCGCTTGACCTTCATTTCGTTAACTAGCCTCCCTTTTGCAACGCTCGGGAAGGCTTCCTTGATATCCATGAGATGCACCCCGGTTATGGTGCCGTTCGTCAATGCTGAGTGCGCCCTGTCGACAATGATAGCTGCTGCATCGATGGCCGACCGCCCCTTTCTGCTGCCGAATTGTCCATCGCATATTCGCCCCCTCCGCTCGGTCTCTTCTGACAGCAGTTCCGCAACTACCTTTTCAACAACTTTTCCCATACAGCTGAGTAGTGAGATTGTGCGGTACGCTTTTAGCTTCGTATAGTCGTCCTTGCCGGGCTTGCAAATGACGACTCCACTGGCTCGTTTCCAGACTGCTGGATGTTGCTCTGTGCGAATTACTGCTTTCGCCAGGCTTACGACCCACTCTTGATTCCATTTCCAGATCAGGCGAATGGCTCCGAAGGACAATTTGTCCGGGCCTGGCTCTTTCTTCACTGATTGGGAGTATAGGGCCCGCTTGACTGCTTGCTCAGTAACTCTCACATGCGCACTTCCGGCCGGCGGTAGTTCGTAGTAATGATCGTCATCATTTTGAGGGAAGGATTCTAGCCTCAACATCTCCTCCTTTTCCATGGCGGTGTTCGCTTGTTTGCCCTCTCTGTCCGTCAGAGCCTCCACTATCGCGCCAGCCCGAGGGTCGACATATTTTGCTGCTCTCCAGACCTCAGCTCCTCGGAGGTTCTGCGAGTAGTCGCTCCACGTTTGGCTCTTCGATTTCCGAATAGACTTCTGCAGGTCTGCTTTCGCTTGGGCTGCCCCCACCGAGTTTCGTCCATTTCTTCTCTTTTCTTGCCCGAGCCTCTTCCTTTTCATCTTAATGTCGGCATTCCATCACCTCTTCGATTTTGTGCAGATCCTGATTTTCTGTGCTGTGGCGTCTAGAACCTTGCCCAGTGCTTCCTGACACCACGTGGCCTCCTGCTCGACTTCGTCCTCTGTGCACCCGGCACCTAGGTGTGCTCTCTTCTTCGCTAACTCCGACCATAGCTTCCCGGCTGCCTTTTCGTCCTGCTCCGTCATTGCATCCAAATTCCACCCTACCACCCGCTCGTGGTCTGCCTCCTCTTGCTTGTCCACGTCTACCTGCCACTCCATAACCTCGTGGTCGGAGCCAGTGGCGTGGCTCTCGTCCAGTATGGCCCATTTCGTGATTGGTCAATTCGCCAAGATTAAGTCAATAATCAATTCGCCTTCGAGGTCTTCTCTTATCCAGTAGTGGGTGGCCCGGTCATCGTTTCCAATTTCCAGTCCGTTTTCATCTATAATGTCTTCCCGGAAGACGGCGTTCCGCTGCTCGGTGCATCTTGGGTCCCACCGTCGGCTGTGGGCGTTGAAGTCTCCAGCAAGAATGGTGCTGCCTTGCCGAGTGACACTCTGCCAATTAAGTTTCCGTGCTGATCTCTCTCCCGACTGTGTGTTTCTTTGATCGTAGACATTTACGATCCTTGTGACCTTCTGTTCACTTCTTCGAACATCAGTGACAATGACATCGTCATTGGCACCCCTGCTCAGATCCGTTCGCTCATCCACTGCACGGCCGCTCCCCTTGCGCACCGCCATCCACACTCTTTTTCTTTTTCTTATTTCATATGCTGTGTGGTTAATTTCAAATCCTCTTCTTTTTCTTGGTGGCTCTTGCAAGCATACTACGTCCGCCCTTCGTTCTACCCCTGTCTCCAGTGCCGCTATGATCCATTCGTACAACCTGGCGCAGTTGTGTTGCACTGCTCTAATCATTGGTAGCCGGAGCTCCCGTATCATTTTCCATTCCGGTCGCCGTCGCAGTGTCGGCCATCTTGACGTCTCTCGCTCCTCCTACTGCCTCTCCTTCCTGCGCATCCGCCATCTCTTCTTCTTCGCCCCCCCGGTAGATTTAGTATCATGGCTAAAGGATGTGGGTTTTGATACTGGATGAAGGTTTTTGGGGAACTGTTCCTGGGAATTTGCATATAATTTGCAGTATATTCGGGACTAGTTTGAACCAGTCCCGAACCTATATACCCTTGGAAATCGAACCACTTCTGACACTCCAGTTCCCTATCATGAACCGATCTAGCACAAGACCATGGACGACCGGTTTGAACCAGTCCTGTACCAAACCGTTGAGTTCACTTGTTTCGACGCTTATTCCACGGAGTGTAGCAAGAGAAGAGTGTTGCGTACAAAGATCGTCAGCTTTGTACGGTATACGTGGTTGAGGAGATAATATATGGTATTCATAAAGCTGATGGTATTCAGTAGTGTATATATATAGACGGATGCATACGTACGTCAACATAGACTGCCGTATATATATGACTCTTGTAATCTCGATAGATTAATCAATCATCACATTCAACACAGACGCAACACTCTTTCGGCTCACGCGAGTCTTATACTGCGGTAGAGGTTAAATATAAATGAATATATCAAGATAAAGACTGATGTACATCGCTAGAAACAATGTTGACGTGTACAAAAACACTTTCGACTTCGCTCCACCTCTTCATAAACGCCATGCTCCTGTGACTCTCATCTTTTTCAGCCACTTTTTATTCCTCCCAACCATAAGCCTAAGAAATAGAAGCCAAAACAACCAACCATGGTCGCTCCAATTCCATAGCCCTATGGCACTTCATATAATCAAAACTTACACACCTTGCATAATATATGAGCATCTGCCAATTCATAGATCCCGCTCCATCTATCACAGTCATATTAAACAGCCTTATCTTAGGGAATGCAATCGACTCGGTAACTCGAATAACTTGAAATTGACACTACGGCGTACGGAAAGACGAACGGAAGACAAATACGCCTTGCAGAATCAGCACTAGCGACGTTAGTAAAGAGAATTAGAGAATCCATGAGGACCTTCATTTGGATACTAACATTAGAAGTAGAGTCATTTAGTACCAGCAGCACGTAGTCGCTCGAGCACAGCCAGATTACCACCTTCTGCCGCCGCCTGCAGTGCCGTCCTGCCGTCGTATTTACCAATAGCGTTGACGTCGGCATTCGCTTGGAGGAGTCGCTCGACCACAGCCAGATTACCACCATCTGCCGCCGCCTGCAGTGCCGTCCTGCCGTCGTATTTACCAATAGCGTTGACGTCGGCATTCGCTTGGAGGAGTCGCTCGACCACAGCCAGATGACCACCCCCTGCCGCTGCCTGCAGTGCCATCCTACCGTCGTATTTACCAGCAAAAGCGTTGACGGCGGCATTCGCTTGGAGGAGTCGCTCGACCACAGCCAGATTACCACCTTCTGCCGCCGCCTGCAGTGCCGTCCTGCCGTCGTATTTACCAATAGCGTTGACGTCGGCATTCGCTTGGAGGAGTCGCTCGACCACAGCCAGATGACCACCCTCTGCCGCTGCCTGCAGTGCCGTCCTGCCGCCGTTGTATGTAGCAGCAGCGTTGACATTGGCATTCTCTTGGAGGAGTCGCTCGACCACAGCCAGATGACCACCCTCTGCCGCTGCCTGAAGTGCCGTCCTGCCGTTATATTCACCAGCATTAGCGTTGACGTCGGCATTCGCTTGGAGGAGTCGCTCGACCACAGCCAGATGACCACCCTCTGCCGCTGCCTGAAGTGCCGTCCTGCCGTTATATTCACCAGCATTAGCGTTGACGTCGGCATTCGCTTGGAGGAGTCGCTCGACCACAGCCAGATGACCACCCTCTGCCGCTGCCTGCAGTGCCGTCCTACCGCCGTTGTATGTAGCATCAGCGTTGACATTGGCATTCGCTTGGAGGAGTCGCTCGACCACAGCCAGATGACCACCCTCTGCCGCTGCCTGCAGTGCCGTCTTGCCGCTGTAAGTTATAGCCTCCCTGTCTGCGCCGTAGTGTTGGATGAGGAGTTGGACCGTGGCGTCATGGCCGTGTGCAGATGCCAGGTGAAGTGCAGTAGACCCGTCGTTTGTTTTGGCTTCTTTGTCGGCGCCATGGTCCAAGAGCTGCTGGACTATTGCCTCGTGGCCCGCGTCAGCTGCAAAATGCAATGCCATTCGGCCATCCTCGTCCTTAGAACTATTATTCTCTCCGCTTTCAAGCAAAAGCCCGACTATAGTCCCATAGCCTTCCATGGCTGCATGATGTAGTATTCGTACAGTCCTACGGCCACTGCCAGCGAACTCCTTCCGCAACACATTGTAAGAAGCCTTGTACATATCTTCCTCCTTAAACCCGTGCTTAAGTAACATCTCAACCATGCCCCACTGTTCCTTTAATACAGCTTCACTGAGCGCTTCGAACATGTCCTTGTCAGGAACTTCGTATTCTAGAAGATGTTTCATGCCTGTCCCATGGCCTTCGGAAGAAGCATGCAGCAGCAATTTTCCGACCGGCCACCCACAGTCGCTCACGAGCCAGTTGAGAATGTAGGAATAGCCTTCACAAGCCGGAAAACATTGATGATCGATGTTTTTACTTGCAAGAAATGACGTAATTGCATCTTTATCCTCCCAATCAATCTCTACTCCGATCTGCAGGAGATAATTGATGTCATCAGCGTGGTCGATATGGATAGCTCTTTGAATGAGCTTCCTCATGTGTAGAATGCACTCCTGGCGAGCAGATTCGAGGATTTCAAAGATAGGATTGTCTCGTGACTTGTCTGAGCGGTTTAAGGGTTGGGGAGCATACGCTGCATAATTGAGTAGAGCAAGCTGAGACGACTTTAGAAAGCCGAGATGTAGGCTATGAATGTTGGGTTCCTCAGTTTCCCGCCCAGCACACTGCCATCCCTCTCGTTTCTGTGACATCAGTGCATTAATGAATTTGAGATATCGGAGGCATGTAGATGCAATGCTCTCAATACTCTCATGCTCAGTTATTTGAAATGAGGATTTTGCTGGTGGTTTGAGTAAGAAATCGCGAACCGTTTGATGGATAAACTGCACAATTCCATTCTTGACCTCCAGAAAGCCCCCGCACCTGGTTGATATCATCCTTTGCGCCTGATCTGGTGAAAGTGCTCTTCCTTCTTTAAGTAAATGCAATGAAATATCGCGCGAATCAGACGTTGCAACGGCGACGGCTTCAGTGAATTCGAAGAGGGTAAGAGAACGACCGGCATACGCAACCCATTGAAGCATCCTCAAGGTCTCAGTGTGCATTGTTGTTCCTATTTTGGGCAGGCGAGTCTCACGCATATGAGCATAAAAGGCGTCCAAGTCCTGTGGAAGAGATTCCAGTACCCCTTTCATTTGGGATAACGTACAGCCATCATGTACCATATTTTCCAGCTCTTCGAGGACCAACTTCACCCAGAGAAAGACACCGCGTGATCGTTCAACAATCATACCATGGATGTCTTGCACTTCTGTCACATCTATGCGAAGGATTGCACTTATTCCATCCATCCTTTTTGAAGTGAAGCGGACTATATCTGCTGTTGTCTCTTCTTCAAGCGTGATCGTGATGTATTTGTTGAACACACTTGCAATCCTCGGTACGGGCCGGCTGGCAACGAGAATCTTCAGAACCAGACAGCCCTCAGAGTCGCAGACACCGGACAGTAGATTTAAAATCTCTTCTCGTTTTTGTTGATCTGACTCGTCCATTGCATCAATGAGTATGTAGATCGTAAGGGGGAGGTGGTAAGTTGTTTTAATGATACTAAACGTTTCTTTGAGTGATTTCAGTTGCCAGTGTTGATGGCCCAGTTGCCCGAACTCCTCAAATTTGATTCGATAACAGTTCCACATATCGTGTCGTGTGCTCAATAGCTGATACAGCAAGGATCGCAGCATCCATTCATGTCCGCGCTGGGCATATCCACCTCGATCGCTATAGAAAAAATCAATAACAATTCGCCCAGATACATTTTCAGTATCCGAGTCAAGGAGTCTGTTGTCCAGGTCCATACGTATGTACTTCATCAGAGTCGACTTCCCACTTGCTGGTTTTCCTTGCAACCTGCACATGCACCATCGATCAGCTTCGACCCAGAGCAAGTACCACAGAAGAAGCGCACCACAGGAGCGACGAAGATGGACTCTTTTCCCACTTTACAAACCTCGGGTGCTTCCAGATCCATTCAAATGTGCATGGGTCCCTTTCGGAGATGTTCAGCCGCCGCGCCTGGTAGTCCTGGAAATGTAAACTCTTGAGACACTCTGACATACTTAGTATAGATGATCAATGGGGAACCTAGACTAACTGACCCTCTAGTTTCTGAGCTTGAAGACGTTCAGATCCTGTTCAAAGTTAACTATATATAACAAAGTTGATTGAAATTAATGTTTTGTTACGTACGTAATCGCCCATGGATTTCCTCAAGCAATCCGACTATAGCCTTCGAAACCATGGTATATGCACTTTCGTCTTGAGAAATATACTTACATATCCCGAAGTGATCGCGCGGGACCGCAAAGAGACGTTCGTTCGTAATCCCCAGTGTTGCAGATGCTTCATTAACCTACCCAAAAAGCTTTAGCGAGGGGTTGTGCAAACGGCTGCAAAGCGTAACTCACTAGTATTTTCTTCTTTGTAGGATTCTGTTCGTACATCGATATAATTTGAACTGGCACTGTTTGATGCTCGAAACGGCTAGAAATAGATGTGAGTTCCAGAGACTTTGGTGTCAGAGCCTTCAATAGATTGCGTCTGACGCCCCGAATGGTCATTACTTTAGCAAGATCCTGCAGGTACTGTTTTGCCGCAACCTCTGACACCAAATGTGGAGTTCCCATAAATACCACACCTTTAACGCTCTCCTTAATTTCACCGTAGTCCATCTCGGGATCTTGTGCCATGATAAGCGCCTAGAAAGTTAGACCGTAAAGATGTCATTAGACATCATCTACACACCTGTTTGGCAACAATGCCTCCTAGACTATGAGCTATAATAATGATTGGGACTCCGGTTGTTTCGGACTCTCGTCGCGTGCGGCATAGCTCATTCAAGAACTGTTCAGCAAAAGTATGAATCTGAGAGGCCGAGTCCCCGAAAGCAACAGACGTGTCATATCCAAAAGTTGAAATTCGGGGGTTCATAGGTGCTACAAGAGGGTCATGGGGAAGGAAATCCTTCAGCCATAGGACGTTACCGCTGGCGCTGGTAAACGTCTTTGTTCGGCCGCCGCCTAGTCCATGGATCGCGACAATTCTATAGAAGTCAGCTAAGCAAAGGACCGCCTCTACGATTTGTCAATACTCGATTTCGGGTTGTATATTTCTCATCTCGGGCTGCGGGGGGTAGAGTTGCAAGAGGCCGAAAGGTTCGTCCTCCAGCTTCGTTCGTCGTTAGTTATAGGTGGCGCTATGGGTGTTCTGCCGGATACCTTCTTGCTCTGGCTGAGCCACGGAAACAGGATCCGAAACCGGAACCCCGCCAGTCTTCTATTATTTCTAGTCCGACTGCTATATCAGGCCATAAGGATCAGGTTAGCCGACCATTATTGTGGTGCTTAGGTGATGACTCACCTGCCAAATGCCTGTCCACCATGAAAAACCGCATGATTAAACTCAATGTGTTGGCCCTGATTGTATTCACGACGGTTGTCCATTTCTTCAGGCTGTCACGTTTAGACGTGATTGTGTTCCCGCAAGTAGCTCAGTCGTAACTGACTTGTTGTAGTACTTTAATTGCTAGTGGTGCACGTTATACTATGTCAGTCAAGCTGAAAAAGGAGGCTCCGGATATACCTTGAGCGTGATACTATGCAGTCGAAATGTTCAAATATGAATAAGCCAGTATATTAACACGAAGTAGTTTAAAGAGAACTTCAAGCTTCACCATCAATTCTCTTTTCTTCCTTAACAGAGGGGCAGAAGGGTAACTGTGAACTGAACTGTGCCCCCATTTTTCACACGCGTTGACACTTGGTTGGCTGCGCTCCATAATTTCTAAGAGCATTATAGGGTGCGGTAGCACAGGATATCTCGCATCCCAGAGAATTGTTTGCATCCAACATTCTGATAGGTTCCAAAATAAGATTAAAAATATTATTTCACATCCGGGGTTGCGAGGTGGACATTTATGATGCACTGACGGGGTGATTGGTTACCTCTAGATATTTGGGTGTACAACTTACAGGGTTTTGTGGTGCAATACCAATCAATGCAACCAGATAGCCGAACACACATAATTGCAAAGACGAATAGTGTAACCAATAACATATCATGCATGCACAAGCTTGCGCAGGGCGAACTCAGCTCGAAAGTGTATGACCACTCTGGCCAAATATGATAATGCACCTGCGCACACTTGACGCATCCTTCCCTGATTGGCAGATGGTTGTGCAGTTTCGTAATTTGGCTCTCTACCACACAGTACCCACCCACACCTTCAAAAAGTAGTCATGTGCTTGGCGATTTCTTGTTTTTTCTCAACCCACAAAGAGGTTGGTCGCTAGCCTACCCCACCTTTCCGCTTAAGTATTTTTCTCGTTTTAAATTACTACGATAACCACCCCAATCCGCCATTCGAAAGTTGAACACAGCACGTCAAGAGTCGGTCGCCTAACCCAACACCGCAAGAACCGAGCCCATCGCAAGAACCGCATCGATCGCAGCTCTCACTAACTATTGCAACAACGATGAGAATATCAAGTTGGTCCCAACCTGATCCATTATGTCCGCTACTTCAACCGCATCCACCGCGTCGATTGCAAATCGCATCACCTAACACCACAAGCATCGAGTCCATCGCATTCACTGCGTCGATCGTAGCGCTCGCTACCGCTTGAAATATTGATGGGTGTATAAAGTTGATCCCAGCCGCACCACTGTGTCTACCACCTCTACCACATCTACCGCATCTACTACGTCGATTGCAGCTTTAAGTACAGTATCTACTCGAATGCAGACATCAGTTCTTTGTATCCACCATGTTGAATACATCCCCCAACACCGCTCCCAACATCTATCCATTCATCGGGTTAAGAGGTTCCAATGTTACTCGCATATTGATATATTCATTACATTAGAATTACAGCTATATATAACAACCCGTCCATACTATGTATTCAATGTGAATTCTGCGTTCCCCAATACTAGTAAAATGCTTCTCGCCTGGGTGAAAAAAACGCTCCAAGATCCTCCAATCTCTAAGATGCCCCCAATCTCCATTTCTAGCCCACTCAACACCTGCATCGGATGCCCCAGAGTCATGTCAAGACCACGCCCCTAGGCTCAGCTCCCTAACACCAGTCACCCGGCCCGGGCAATGTTCTGCGTCTTGCGCAGCGACCTCTCCGATCGGTCAGTATCGTGTGGATCGATCATATCGAATTGAATAAAGTTGGCGGTTCGCAGGTAGTCTCATTTGCCCCGATTCCACTCCAATTCACAATCACCTCGCAATCTCAACTCTACGCCCGCTCAGTAACTGTATCAGCTCGACCTGGAGCTCCCGCAGGACACTAATCCCCTTGGCTTGGCTCCCTAACCAGGACTGATTTATTTTTTTGGTATTATCTTGCGCAATGTTTGGGGTGTTGCTAGTGTCCAACACTTCGGATGGCTCAGATTAGCTATATAATCCGAACAATCTAATGATAATGAGCTTCTCGTTGGCGAATCGGTATTTCGCGTCGAGTGTGAGTTCCGACGCGTCGCGATCGTGCCCTAGGCCCTTCGCAAATGCAGTATCGAAACTGAGATCCACTGGATTCCAGGGCACACAGGCATCCCCGGGAACGAAGAAGAAGTGAACCTAGCCCGCGAAGGCCGCAGAGCAAGAACGGCACGAGAACGAGTATACACCGTGGCGGCAAATAGAACCAGACGAATCACTGAAGGGAGGTCCAAGGCAAGAAAAAGTGGGAGCCCGACAAGTGCAGCAAGCACTTCGGCTATAGGCTGAAGGGCAAGGCCGGAAGCAAGAGACCCATCCCGATGACGAGCGTGAAGTCATTGGCGCCCGGTTCTACCGAATAAAGTGCGGGCATGCACCCACCGGATCTTACCTGAAACGATTCAGCCACCGAGAGGACAACAAGTGCTGGTAATGTGGAGGGCCGGTAGCCTAGACGCGCGAGCATCTCTTCTGCCACTGCAGCCGATGGAAAGACTGTTGACGCTACTTGACTGATGTCACTGCTCTGGGTTTAGCCCGGAGAATCTCGACGTCATTCGGAGGTATGGCCGTAGCCTTCTCGGACGTCGAGCCGAGAGCACCGGCCATCCACCCGGACTTGAGCACGACATCCGGCTCCGGATATTCGGCTCCGGGTATGATATGGTTCCGGGCGAGCCCCGGTTATGGCACCTTCCGGGCATGACGCCCATTCTCATATATAAGCTTTGTCTTTCTCTTCTATGTACCTTAGACAATTCAGCACATTCGTTCTTTCCCTCTGATTTGCTCTCAACAAAGACGAGTACAAGGTGCTCTGGAAGGATGTAGGAAAGGTGACGGGCTGTAGAGCGGGCTGATGCTGACACGTTCAAGTTTCTGAACTGTTCTCCATGGAGAACAGTTCAGAAACTTAGAAGTGTGATCAAGCGGTGATGGACTTCCTGGCGGCCACTGACGTCGGAAAGTCCCCGCCCAAGTGAGCCTGGAGGTGCGGCGGGTGACGATCTCTCTCTTTTGAGTTTCTTTTGTTTTATGGAGCTCGCGGTGACGGTCAATCTTTTCTCTTTTCCCTTGTTTGAGGGGCCGAAGGGTAGCCGGTGGGGAGCTCCGCCATCTAGCCGGCTCGCCCGGAGGCGGAGGGGATTTGGGCTCTATCATACTCTAGTCAAAGTGAATACAGTATGGTTAAAACAAAAACAAATTATGAACTGGCCGGAAACTTAGCAGATGTTGATGTATTGCATAAAAAGCAAGCCTCGCAACAGTATACTGGTTCGTACCAGTATACCAGCAAATACTAGTACAGACAAACAGTTGGTTGGTACAGTTTGAGAAATTGCTGGTACAGTTGGAGTGTTATAAACTGCAGTACAGAGGCAAAATTATACTGGTATACTGGATTATACTGTTGGTATGGCTGCAGCTGCACTTTCGCCTACTAACCTTGTGTGCTGGCCTAGAAAGGAAGTGGCGATGTGTGTGTGAATAGCATAATTACTCGATGATACTTACTAATGCATAACAAATCATGTACCACACCTACATATGAATGACTGTGTTCTTATTAGTGCTTGTTTGTACTGGCAGTTTTTCAGTTATACCAGTATATACTAGCAGTTTGTTTACTGGTACAAACCAGTTCGGTATACCAGTATATAGGTCTGGACCATCTGGTACAGTTTGTGGATTCAAACAGTTGGTATTACATGGTTCACTACAGTTTTGCACTCGATCCTGTACCAGATTGTACTGTTGCAAGGCTTGATACAAAGGAAATGAGTCTGGATGAAGCTATGCAACTGTTTGCCAATCAATACTCAACAGCGGGAGACTTTAATGTTGAGAGCAATCGAGTACAAAGAGAGGTTGATTATGTAGAGCCGGAAGGTCACGGAAGTGTTTGTCCATTATTCTGTTTGTTTCGAGTATCTAGAAGGTCATGAAAATCCTGAACCTCGGCCAAAAACCTTGAGATTCCGCGGAGAAACCATTGTGAACCTACATTACAAATCGACCAGTGTGTATAGACAATAAGGAAAAACTCGAGAACCATTAAGTTTAACACAGTTGTCAAACTTATGGTTCTCTAGAGTAGTCTTATCTTATTGTCTATTTACGTAGCGAATGACTTCTTTAATATACTATGGTCAGTACGGTGTTATGATGTCAGGCCGAGGCATGAACGTCATGGTGCCATACGCCATCATAAGCCCATCCAGAGATGGCCGTACCTTCATGATAGATGGCGTCGACGACCGCACCATCATGATAGATAACGTCGGTCAAGTAACATATTGCAACAACAGTTGTTATTTAGAGTGATGAAAAGAACCTTGATTGCATTAAGGTCTAGAGAGTAGACAACCTCTATATATATACTAGTGTCGCAACAAAGAGAACAAGCCCTGAGGCAATAACCCAAAGACAAAGGAACAAAGAGACGAACATTCTAGATACTCCAAACAAAGGACAAAACATTTCTGTGGCCTTCCGGCCGTTCAGTCATGATCATACAAGATCCTAATGTATTTATACAACACTTCCCTCTCTTCCTAAAGTTCATAGGAAGACCGAATGATATCCTCCGGTGCCTCATCAAAACCCTCCTCCTTCTAGTGACTGCGGTAGGTAGGGAAAGAATACAACCGCACCCTGATAAGGGATGGCCATCCCAGAAAGAAACCCATAGTATCCGTCCAAAAAAAAAAAACAAAGTGAAAGAACCTTAAATTTAACCTTAAATCGACCTCCTCCGTTTTGAGTGTGCACATCCACTAAAGACGTGGATCCATTACCACAATCCCATCGCTTTGGTGAACTTTTGATGTTTATCTCTTGTAAGTGCTTTAGTGATGATGTTGGCAGTGTTTTCATTAGTTGAGATCCAGAAGTAGTCAATTATGCCGCATTCGTGGAGATGTCGACTGTTGTGGTAGCAAACGTCCATATGCTTGGTTCTAGCCTTTATAAAGCCCACAGTGATATGTGCCAGGGCTCCTTGAGAATCGCAATAGATCAGGAGAGGTTCAAGATTTTTGCCGAGGTCTTTATGCAGTTGAAGTAGCCAGCGAGCCTCTCTAGAGGCTTCCGAGCAAGCAATGTATTCAGCCTCAAGAGATGAAGTTGCGACTACGTCCTGTTTCCATAATTGGAATGGGATTAGGCTGTTGGAGATGAAGATATGTCCACCTGAAGATTTTCGATCGGTACTATCAGAAGCCCATTCAGAGTCGGTATATCCGGTAAGTGAATTCTGGCCGGTATAGTGGAGATGGTAGTTCTTGGTGGCTTTGAGATATCGTAAAACTATTTTAGCAGCTGTCCGGTGAATGTTGTACGGGTTGGAATTGTATCGGCTATGAGCGGCCACTGCAAAGGATATGTTGGGCCTGGTTGCTAGGGAGATGTACATTAGAGAGCCGATGATTGCGTGATATTCCCTGTGATCAACTTCCCCCTTGTCTGGCTCAACGAGGTCTAATTTGACTTTATCGTCGAGTTGAGTTCAGGCATTATGGTCATTTTCCATGTGAAATCGTTTGAGAATCGAATCAATGAGGATCCATTGGCAGAGGCTAATCGAGCCGTTTTCCTGATGGATTTCAATGCCAAGGAATTGGCGAGCCAGCCCGAGGTTGGTGATCTTGTCAACTTCTGCGAGCTTCACCTTGATTAATTCGGCATCTTTTGCTGCAGTCGGTGCGTAGGCCAAGGGCATGTCGTCAACGTAAAGGAGCAGATGAATATCACCGACATTCCGTATGTAAAGATTGGGATCGGTTGCTGATTGGATGAAGTCTAAGGAGAGTATAAAACCGTTTATATGTCGGTACCATAGTCGTGGTGCTTGTTTTAGTCTATAGAGAGCCTTGTTTGGACGTACGATCCTACCTGCGAAAGGCCATGCTTCTGGGAGTTCCATGTGGATTGTGTAATCGTTGACTTCCGGATATATGAATGCGGTGACAACGTCAAGATGGTCAATGATCGAGCCCTCTCAGGCAGCAAGTCTTATAAGCAGTCTGAAAGTCGTTAATTTGCCCACGGGGGCATACGTCTCACCATAGTCTGTTTGTTCATAGCCTGTGATCACTAGCCTGGCTTTGTAACATGTCGACCCATCGGAATTTCGTTTCGTCTTGAACACCCATTTGGTGCCAATCGGCTTGGTCAGAGTAGGATCGTTGCGTTGGAGATGTGAATCATTGATTGTTGTAAAGGTCTCATTTCGTTGAATTGAGTTGGCTTCTTCAAAGATCGCTGCTTCCCATTCATGTTTTAGTGGCCCTTTCATGGCCTCATCATATGTTTGGGGATCATCATTGACTATAGTTGATGTTAGAGCACTGTATATCAGTTCGGAGATGTTGACTTGTGCTTTTGTCGAGCTTCTGGTAACTCTATCAGTTGATACAATCACAGGGGCTTTGGGCATTTTTTTAGCTGCGACGGTTCATCGCACAGAGTTGATCTATCTTCGTATACTTCAATTTGTAGTTATCTCGTCTCCAGATGGGGCTTGGTCCTGAGAATCACGAGTCTGATTGCGACTACCAGTTTGCACATCAGTGTATGTATGGGTATGGGCATCCTCGTCAGGAGCCATGTGTGTAAGGCCTACTTTTCTAATACCTGCAGCAGGTGGGCTTCGGTCGCCCTGCCCATCATGATTGTGCCCAGTTGAGTGTGTTGGGAGACCAGCGTCAGCTCCAGCCATATGATCGGGGGCAACTTTTCCATTTCTAGTGCGGTCGTGAGGGATGCTGTCACCCGCTCTACTCTCTCGAGTGCTGCCATGGATTATCTCATCATCCGTTCCACTAGGTTCTTTGTCAATTATCTCCGTATGTACTTTTTCTTGTGGTAGTTCCATTATATCAATTTTGGTAGTCTCTGCGTGTGTCTGGTGTTTTCTTTTTAGTGATTGTGGGCATGATGCGTATGCATTTCTCTCTTCGTTGAAAATCACATCTGATTGAGTCCTTATCGTCTTGAATTCTGGATCCCAGATCCTCCATGTAGTGGTGCCATCATGTACATAACCGACCATCATGCAGCCGGGTTTAGATCTTGGGCCGAGTTTCTTGTCGATACGCTGGCGCTCTGGAATTAATAGACCAATATGGCATCCGAAATGACGAAAATGATCAAGTGGAGCTCTACAATTCATTGGCTTTTAAGTGGGATTATTGGCTGGTTTATCGTATTCCGGCTTTCCGTAGCTGTTAAGCATTGCGTACGGAGTTTCATATGGAGCCTTGTAGCCATCTCAATCGTCTGCTTTAGTCAGGCCCTCGTTCGGCATTCGCTGGTGTAGATATACGGCCGTATTTACTGCGTCTCCCCAGAACTCGTGCAGTGCTTGAGAGTCGAGAATCATGGCTCTAGCTTTCTCTGTGATTGTTCTGACCATTCTCTCCATGACTCTGATATTCTGGTGAGCATATGGAGGGCAGAATTCTAAAGCGGTACTACGTGCGGCTAGAAGAATCTGGAATAGCTTGTTATCGTATTCTCCTCCCCCATTGTCGCATCGGAATCGTTTCATTTTGTAGCCTTTGTTATATGCGTCGACGCTTCCGTGGAAATGCTGATATGCGGCGATGCAAATTTCTTGTTTCTTATCCGGGGGTAGATAGACTGTTTTCCAGCGTGTATAGTCATCGATGAAAAGAATGTAGTGAAATTGACCAGCTTCTGTGGGAGTTCCAAATGGGCCGCATGTGTCGGAGTGGACTAGTGCGAATGGCTTGGTTTCTCGTCGAATCTGGGTGCGTATAAATTTCTGCATATGTTTCGCCTGGGTGCAAATGTCGCACCTTTGGGAGTTCAAGATCTCGGAACCGTCAATAAGGTTGTTCATTGCAGCAGGGTGTAGATGGACCAATTGACGATGACACAGGCGGGAGGTAATCAATGATATGTCTGGTGTGAGAATAGTTGAGGTAGGTCCACTTGTGGGCAGGCTTCTGCTAGTTGCGGAGTTGAGTGCATCGGCGTGTGATTGAAGAAAGTAGAGATCTCCAACTCGATTTGCAGTAAGAGTGAGTGTTTTCAATGAAATGGAGCAGATGCCTCGTCGAAAGGTAGTGGTGTAGTTGGAGCGGTCAAGCTGGTTGATTGAGAGTAAAGATAAAAGAAACATAGGTGTATAGAGTGCTTTCAGTCATAATGTAGTCGATTTCTGTAATATGTCAATGAGACCATGGTGGGTAGCGATTACGGTTGTTTTATCTCCAAGTTTAATGGACATTGGAGATGCCAGGCTTTTATAGGAAACAAACATGTGACGATTGTCACACATGTGGTGAAAAGCACCTGAATATACGATTCAGGATGTGGGGGTAATTGTGGAGGATAAAGTATTTGCGGTGGAAAGGGCGACATATACGGTATGTCCAATGGTGGCTTGTTCGGTGTCGTCGGATTGTCAGAAAAGGTCTGCTCTCGCGGAGATGCCGTGCTGGGCCAGTGCTGCATCTGCTTCCACCATTTTGTTGTTACCGCTGGTGTTTTGTTTCATGACCTTATTTTGGGTGTCGCACCCTCTCTGGGGTACGTGGCATTCGGTTTTAACTTGACCGTGTATTCCGCAGTAGAAGCATATCATGTCGTCTTCCATCTTGCAGCCGCCGCTGCCGCTGTAGGTGCCGCGCCGCTTGAGGATTCTACCATTCCCAGTGTTATGGTTATTCATTTTCCAGTGCATACAGAAGTATTCATTACCATCATTATTCTTGGTTTCTCATCCTCGATCTCCGTAGCCTCCCCGGTTGCCAAGGCCACGGCCACGGCCTTTGAAGCTGCCGTGTTGTGTGTAGAGTGCTGATCCGGTGGTGGCGTCTCCGATTTCATTGGTGATGGCTGTAGTTCCTCCGTCCTCTTTCAGAACGTCCATGACTTCTTAGACTGTTGCAATAGGAGTTTGACGCTGTAAGATTTTTACCGTCCTGGCATACTGTCCTGGTAAAGTGGTATAGATGTGTGTGCAAAGTTGATCATCGGAGATGGCTTCGGTCGATCTGGATAGCTGATGGCGGAAATCTCGGAGCTTATTGAATTAATCTTTGAGTGGTTGATTCTTTTTGAGGTCAAGTCGCGCGGAATTTGCGGAGAAGTGCAGTTCGACCGATGAGTGTTGTTGTATTATCAAGGCGCTCTTGAAGAGGGTGCCACATTATTCATGGGTTTCGCACGCCCTTGAGGTAGGTTCTAACGTCCAGAGAGCAGGAGAGTAGTATAGAAGTGGCAGCCTGGGCCTCTCAGGCCTTCCAATTGGTATAGTCGAAATCTAGTGTGTGGGGTTCAGGTTCTTCTCCAGTGATGATGTTGTATGCTCCCATGGCTTCGAGTTCAAGTATCATGGTTTCTACCCACCAATCATAGTTAATGGGAGTATGAAGGGGAACGTTACCCCATTGGGTGTGGTTGTTGTTCGGGAGGTTGGAGGTTGGAGTAGACATCGTGAGATTTCTTCATGGTGGTGTTGAGTTCGAATTAGGTTGTTTGTGTTGATGTTCTAGTGTTGTTGGTAGGGTGACGGGGTTTCAGTGGTACGGATAAAGTTAGATGCCATGATCATAGTGTGAGAAGTAACCAAAAGTGGTATAGAGTGTTTGAGGCAACGATAATAGATTTTTAGATGATTGCAACCGCCGGGCTCATAACCTGTTATTTAGAGTGATGAAAAGAACCTTGATTGCATTAAGGTCTAGAGAGTGGACAACCTCTATATATATACTAGTGTCGCAACAATGAAAACAAGCCCTGAGGCAATAACCCAAAGACAAAGGAACAAAGGGACGAACATTCTAGATACTGCAAACAAAGTACAAAACATTTCCGTGGTCTTCCGGCCGTTCAGTCATGATCATACATGATTCTAATGTATATATGCAACAACAGTAGCTATGCAAGTAGCGAGTGACTAACCATGTATGAGTCTACACTCTGACTCAGACTATTAGCAACCAAACTCCAGCTGTGTTCGCAACTGTCCTGTCCATCCGGGATTGGTCAGGACAGGGATGGACGGCAAGAATTTGTCCGTCCGAGAGCAGGATGGAGACGGCGCCGTCTTTTTGAGGCTGGACGGAGACAGACAGAAAGGACGGCCATTGTCGAAGAAGTCTTAATGCACATAACAAAGATTATAAGAAAAACATTTCAATTACTATTCTGTCTGGGATGCAAGATCTGTGAGCAACTGCTCCATCTATACTATTTCTGACTCTCTTTCTCCAAAGATTACACCCTCTGCACCCAGGATTTCATACATTCCGAAGCCTGTATAACATTATCGGGCTTGATTGGGTTTAATCTAAAGATATTCAGTAACCACCCGATGACGGTGGATGACGGCCGACATTCCGTCCGTCTTGAGGAAGGACGGAGACGGACGGCCGGGGACGGCCGTCGGACGGGACGGTTGAGAACACTGCTCTCCAGTGCATTCCAGCAGCGTCGCTGACCATTTAGATACTCGTAGGCCTTTTGGGCTAAATCCTGTGTCAACATTTAAACAGGACGGCCCAATTTCACTCTTACTTAAAGAATTATGTTACCTACCGCTTGCCGTCATACAAGTAGCAAGATATCTTCGTCACAACCAAGTATTATCACCAATCAAATGTTGACACAAGTTTACTGACATCACTGCTCGGGGTTTAGCCCGGAGGCTCTCGGCGTCATTCTGAGGTATGGCCGGAGCCTTCTCGGGCATCGAGCAGAGAGCCCCGGCCATCCACCCGGACTTGACCACGACATCCGGCACTGGATGCTCGGCTCCGGGTATGATACGACTCCTCACGGGCCCCGGATATGGTATCTACCGGGCATGCTGCTAGTTCTCATATATAAGCTTTCTCTTTCTCTTCTATGTACTTCAGACAATTCAGCACATTCGTTCTACCTCTCTGATTTGCTCTCAACATCAAATACTTGGAATTATTCCAAAACACCAAAAAACTTGCTCAAACCATTCAGCAATCGCCACAGGTTCGCCACCTTTGAGACCATAGTTGCAACGTTTTCAATCACATATCGACAGACCGAAGAGCAGTCACCACTTGCATACTGGCTTCTAAAGATGATTGCCTGTATTGATCATCAACGTATTCCGTGTTGAAGAAAGAAGTTTATTCTATGACTGTGAGGATGAAATCCGCATTAACGAGGCTCTCAGCAGGATCATTAGCCCCTCACTTCTTACTGTCGTCGAACGCGGCAGAGCATATGAGATGCACTCCCTCATCCATGCTTCGCTTAATACATTTCTATCATCAATTCAAGAGATGGATGCGGCCATAGAGTGGTCACTGAAAACCCTGGCTAAATGCTACCTGATGGAAATCATGAGAATTGGACAACGTGGAGGGTGGATCTACCTCATGCCATGGCGTTGACGTATTTAGCTCTTTATTTTGTCGTCTTAATTCGAATTGGGTTGCGATTTCTCCGGGGATATCAATGCCTCTAAGGATTCTGTGACGGGAGAGTCCGGGTATTCAGCGGAGGATGGTATGAATGGCGAATATCGAAAGCTGTTGTCTTCTTTTGTTAAAGTTGTTTTCCTTACGGTACGGATGGATATTAAAGTCAGGAAATAGGTGAGAGTATTCTTCTACTCCACTATGTAATGTTCTTCCATCGCTATTACCAATTATTGCTTTCTCCTGTCCACGGGTGATCAATTGTAATGCAATGCATCCACCAGGGTTCAAAAGAATCGCACGCCTATCTTTGAATAGATTTATCTGGTCGATTTGGTTAGACATCCGGCGATCACAGCGCCAACCATACGGTGGAATTAGGCAATGTCTCTGCCAACATAAGCCCCTCTATTGTATGGCCCACGTTCCAGTGGCCTTTAAAGTTTGGACAGGGCAGCCGGGGACGCCATGTTGCCGTCCTCGGTCGCTCCCGGCAGTCTCCGGTAGAATTTTCCTCCCAGGCAAGATTTCTTCACCTGAGGGTCACCACCCCAATGATCAATGAAATAGTTTCAGCCATTCATATATAATTTACAGCGCGCTCTGAAGGCCGAATCTAAATATATCCTGTAACCCCCCGCCGACCGTTGGGGACTGTGGATGACGTCCGGGGACGGTGTTTTTGCCGTCCCCAGCCGTCCAGCCATCCAGCCGTTATTTTCAACCCTGGACGGGATGGTGGGATGAAGCACCGTCCCGTCCGTCCTTGAGGGATCTCGGACGGCATCCGTCCCCGGCCTTGCGATGGAACGATTGAGAACACTGGGTTATGTTTGCTGTAGTTGGAGATTATATCGCGCTTCAGCAATTACTTAGCGCTGGGTTCAAGAAAATTAGACGTGGAACTGTTTCCTGTAACTATCCGGAGAGGCTCTCGTGCCTGGCTGGCACATGTGTAGCGTTACATTGGTGCGGTG
Source organism: Trichophaea hybrida (assembly GCA_015178995.1). Lineage (NCBI taxonomy): Eukaryota > Fungi > Ascomycota > Pezizomycetes > Pezizales > Pyronemataceae > Trichophaea > Trichophaea hybrida. The sequence goes on from WHVE01000159.1 coordinate 143,086, forward strand.
ATGCATCTGTCGCTTTTTGAAACGATCAGCAAAATAGCTGATGACAAATCAAACTGAGATACCTTTTATTACGATATGTGTGCTTGCGAATTGCTCACACGAAAGAGGGTAATGAATGATGCAAAGAATGAGTGCCATACCTAGTGATCAGAAACCTGATAATACTAGTAGACTCACCTTTCGAAAGAACATCCAATAGGCATCATACAGACAACCATGAAACAGGATGAAAGGCACTTCCCGAACAATATTGCCCTCATATCGTCATCCCTCGCTGGTAGGCATTGAACAGAAACCCATTTTAAAAGGACGAGTTACCGGCAAAGTCGACCGTATCCTTTGTTCGTAACATTCGGTTGAACATTTAAATACCTCCCCGGCCTGGCCCAAGGTGGTTGCCGGTCTCGCTCGGGAAGCTCCTTCCGGATATCCTTCTTTACATCAGTTATCGAGACGTTTCTTAGAGTAACTACGTCACCGCGTGTCTTTGGGCTAGGGTTGGCTAGCTTATGGTATTTAAGCTACATGTCATCTTTGACTTTGACAATCAATCGATTCACTGAAAGTCGGTTTAACAGGATCAAGCACTCAAACGCTGTTCAAGCAGTATGAAGCAGTAGGACAGCGGCAGAGAAGCGGAAGAGAGTAGTGGGGGGATGAGAGAGCAGTGGGGAAGTAGGAACAAAGCAGCAGGCAGAGGGCAGCGGGAAAGCAGTGGGTAAGCAGTGGAAATGCAACAGCATGGAACTGAATAGAGTAAAGCTACACGTGTACCGATGGTAGGTAGAATGTGGGTTGCATGTGCTCGCTGAGTGGTCCTGTTCACGACGGGCCAACCTTTGGAGGGACAAAACAAAAACATCTCAATTTGAGAGAGGGGCACGACCACGTGGGGTTATTGCTGAGTCGGTACTATTCAACCACGTGATTGTAATGAAGACAAGCATTCCCTGTGATCCTTCAACTTCCGTTACCCCATCATAGTTCATATCGCTATCCGTTATCTTTATAAAATTGTTGTCCTCCCCCCCCTCCTCAGGTCCCCCATCCGACCCATTACTCCTAAACCAACTTCCTTCCCTACACATTGAACATCCTTGCCAACTCCCCAGCCATATGCAAAGCTTGTCTTGGACCCCTGCTGAGGTTAAAGACTGGGAGCTAGTCGTATGTCCCGTTGCGCATTCCTCCCAGCATGGATATTGACGTGTAGAGTGGAACTCGATCAGCGGAAGAAGGAACCGCGTCGCCCACACCGCGGGGCCTGATAACATAATTAATCCTATCCGCCAGATACCATATCACAGGGACCGAAAGGTGCTAGAGACCGCCTTCTTTCAGTGCAGGCCAACGACTGGAGAATGGTTGCAAATACATTGAGTCACATCCTACACGAATTGTCACTCGCCACTAGACTCTGCCACTCAACTCGCGGCCGAACCACAGGTCAGGACGGGGCGGGATCTCCGCTGCTAAATCCCGTCCCGTTGCGCGGGACAGGGTGTTGAAAACGGGTTTCGGATCATTTTGTGTCATATCGGGTCATTTCGTGTAAAATCACCCACGGAACATGAATGGCTGGTTGAAATACAGATCGGATAACCTAGATCAATAGAGTGTATCAGGTAGAACATTTTACGTCTAATAATCTTTCTAATCGGATAAATTTTCATGGAATTGACATGGGAGGATGGTGTGGACACCCCCTTCATGCCTTCTCCCCCTGCATCATCCCATCTTCCAATATCTACTCCTTGAGTATTTTTCCGATAAGGATGATTCTTTGACATGAAATGATTTAATTGATATGCTCTATCCATTTATTGTTCGATATTGATTCTAATCGGCCGTTCTTGCTCCACCTCCACTGAATTCTCTATGTTTTGGAGCGGTAGAGTGACAGAGGGTGACAACCCTGGTATTTTAGTGTCGGTTCCAAGGGCCAGGGAAAATTCTAGGATGCGGAAGGTTTTAGATATGTCCCTGCCCGCGTCTTAATCATGTGGTTCAGCCTACCTACACTAAATTTCTTTAGTTTTCACCCACAATCACTCTACCGCTCAAAAACGCAAAAATGACTGCGGAGCAATAACGACTGGTTGGAATGCAGATCGAACAGCACAAACAGATAGAGCTCATCAGGTAGTTCATTTCATGTCAAACAATCGTCCTTATGAGACCAAAAATGATGGAGTTGGCACGGAATCTGGTATAATAGGCTAATTTGGCTATAACACGCAAAATCGCCGACAGAGCAAGAACGGCTGGTTGCAATCTTGATCGGATAAGACATAGGATAATGCGAATAGATAGAGGATACTAATTAGATCATTTCACATCAAAAAATCATCCTTTTCGGACAAATATTCATGGAGTTGACATGGAAGGATGATGTGCACCCAACTAGTGCCCTCCCCCTGCATCACCACATCCTCCCATGTCAACGACCAGCCAGTCACAAACAATCAGGTCAGGGTTTATCCGTCTGCATAAGACTTTATGATGTAACAATCTCTGTTAAACTTATGGTTCTAAAGTTGCCTGATTTTCTAGATACGTGGAGAATGACTTCTGTTTTTTACCTGTACGTACGGTGCCAGGATATGATGCCGAGGCATGACATGACATAGAGGCAGGTCATCATGCCGTACGCCTTCACGATGCTATAAGCCCAACCATAGAGAATGGCCGCATGGCCGCATCGCCATGATGCACCATCATGACAGGTGACGTAGGCCAAGTAGTATATAGCAATAATCTCCAACACCTTCATCTCCAAGGATTCTCCTCAAAGGCTCAGTGCTTACACTGCATATATAAAGCATTAATTTCTCCCGTAGTTAGATGAATGGACTTGGAGTTTCTCCTTCGTACGTACGTTCAACTATGGTTTTCAAAAATTGGATGGCAGGATCTTAACTATAGGACTGTATTGGGAATCCCTGTCCGCAGCAATTGCAGGTTTCATATGCAGCCCAAGTGGTACCCTTTTATTTGCCCCGAAGTTATGGAGTTGCAGATAAGCTAGTATCAGTGTTCTCAACCGTCCCGTCCGACGGCCGGGGACGGCAGTGCCGTCCGAGATCTTGCCAGGACGGACGGGACGGCGCCAAGACCGTCCGTCCCGTCCTAGCATATGAATGACGGCTGGACGGCCGTTGTCTGCCGACATCCACCGTCCCCGACCGTCATTAGGCGGTTACAGAATACTGAGTGCTAAGCTCGCTATGTGATGTGGCACAGTGACTGCGCAGCGTTAAAGCCACATCACGTGGCAAGCTTAGCACTGGGTGACATGAGTATATTTAGATAATTTACAATCATGATTGATAATCGAGTCCTAATTACACGGGACAAGGGTTACAAATAAAGGTTTTGACGAGATTATGTTTTATGTACACTGAGAAATCAACATCCGTGGATGTCGGTAGTTGACGGCCGGGGACAATGAAAACTCCGTCATCGGCCGTCCTAACCGTCCGTCACCGTCCTCCTCCAAAAAGACGGCGCCGTTTCCGTCCTGCCCTAGGACGGACGGCGTTTTGCCGTCCCGTCCCCGTCCTAGGTGAGGACGGACGGACGGGACGGTTGAGAACACTGGCTAGTATATTTACAGAGCTCAGCTCGCGAACTGGCCCCAAATTTCGCTCGCTCAGGCGGAGGGCTGGAGTCGAGGTTGTTACATTGCGGACAAAAGATAGCAAGGGATCTGGCGACTCGCGGAGTTAAAATAAAACTAAATAACACCAGATTCAGATTATACGTCACGATTTGTGGGTCGAGAGAAAGTTTGTAAATTAGTTGAATACAAACGCGGACTCGGTAGTTGAAGATTCTCCTCGTGCCCGAACTTCACAACTAGGCAAATATCAGGTAAATATCCTGAAGGCAAAACCTCAGCACTTTGCTTTTTGGAGGTTGCAGGGTGGTTGTTCTTAAAGCTTCCCCTTAAAAACACCCATACGGCGTTCTAGTACATACGGGCTGTGGTGGCTGTGTTTGTTTAAGCTGTGTCGCACCAATTGGTGGCCATATTCCTATATGGATAAGGGAATTTGGCCACCCATTGGTGAATACTTTCCTCCATGCGACTGATGGTGGCAACTTATCGAGGTTGAGTGGCCGGCACAACCCAGATTTTTATCTCTGCAGCAGTCAATATATACTATCAAAAACAAGGGTGTAGTCCCAAAAATTATTGGTTGCCTCACTGTCCCCCACCATTTTCAGCTTCAGTTGTTGAAACTGAGGCTGAATCCTTGCGGAGGCATAAACCAACGATTATACAGAACGGATTTTTTAACAGAGATAGCAGCGGAACTGGTTTGCTTATTTGAGAGTGACTGAGGGCGGGATAGATGGAGAAGTCATCAATGCGACAGCGGCATCAGCACTGGCAGCGGTAAGATTCGCTCGAGTCTGGACACAAGTTTTTTTTTTTTGTTTTAATCATATTACATTCGGCCGCTTGCAGCCATGGCATATCTTTCTAACCAATCTTTTCCCCGGCACATCTCGAATGTGAACCTTGGGTGTCCCCGTAGTCATCTTAGATCCAAGTCGTACCCTCCTTATCTCCTTTCACCTTCTTCCGCCGTCTGGACACAAGTGTGTAATGTGGTAGCAATGTTTGGAAAAAAGATACCGTTATTGCAGTTAAATTGTACAGGTTGTTTGGATCCAACATCTATTATAATAGATCCGTTCAATCTGAAGAAGAGAACGATTAATTTGCGGTGATGGCTATCTCCCTCTGTCACTTTCTCTCTCTCCTTGTCCCGACGATTGCTTCCGCTCATTTCCCCTTGCGAACCTAAGCCCACAACAATAAACCCGATCCCACAATGTTTCCGTTGTGTTTTACCTTAAGAAATGGACAAACGACTTGAGATAGTGGGCTCGCTCGTCCCTCCGAGTGTTATTCCATATGTACAGACTCATTCGCAAGACCTTTGAACTGAACCCGCGGCAAAACAAAATTTGAGAAAACGAAGCAGAAAACGAAGTGTTAGCGAGGTTGCCGTTTTGGGGGAGCAGAGGTCGCCGGGGCGGCCGCCACTCCTCCTGGACTCTCCCGTTCCGGGCCCAAAGCCTAGAACCAAACCAGTGGTGAGGGTGGGTGGGCCACTGCTTGCCTGCCCACTGCCGCTCCGCTCCCTCCCTATATACTCCTTTCCTTCGCTCCAAACTTCCCCTGCTCGGGTGCGACCCTCCCCGGCCCTGGCCCGAGCTCAAACACAAACTTAAACTTTTAATTCAAACTCAGAGCTGGCCGTCATCGCCTCCGCTAGCCCTTGGTCGGCCTGGCCTTTCTCTCCTCGCCTCCACTCGCCGTCTGTCGGGTCTCAGGCTTTCTCTCGGCCGGTTTCGTCGGCCCCCACCCCCGTCGCGTCCACTAGCCCTCAATCAAGCTGAACCATAGTTCATGCATAATAAGTATGTAAACTTGATTGGTTCTGCGCCGAACAACTCGCCTATTTTTAAAATGAAAGTGCAGGAACTTATGATGACTGCTGGCATTGTTCTAGTCTAGTCACGGAGGCTGTTCCTCCGCGGAGTAACCGGACCATACACGGAGTACACACACTTGGTGAATGCTTAGCACGCATAAATTCGCACTCAGCTGGCCATATCCAGCTGAATTTAATTAGCGCAACTAAGTGCATTCAGCTCAGCACAACAACGTACAAGGGTATTTCTACAGTTCCATCTGGTACTTTCAATCTTAAACGGAACGCAACTCCGCCTAGGCCCAGTCAGAATCAATAGCGACTCCGAGCAAATAAACTTGGAAAGCCGAGGGAGTAGACCAATTCCACTTCCGATGGTGATAGCACCAAGAGCGCTGAGGAAAATGACAAATGTAATTTGACCGAACTGGATACTGATGAAGTAAATGATCTTGAGGAGGAGGATGAGGAGGAGGAGGAGGAGGAGGACAGGGTAGTTTTGTGCGTGCTGTTGAGCTGCTTTTGATAGCAACATGAATAGCGCTTCTGACTCAGCTGGTATTTGCATTGTGGGCGTAATTACTATATATATATTTCCCTCTATTTCCTAGGACGTGATATTCATACCTCACCCGTTCGGTCTCTCTGTTCTGCCTATATCTTACCGTACTCAATCAAATCTGGGCTTTTATATATTTCTCTTGTTCACCGAGTTCTATTCTCTATTTGATAAATCAAATCCAATCACTGCCATCAGTCAAACTCCATTTTTTAACGACTCCAATTCAATGGTACTGTGGCTGCCCAAGTTATTCTGCCTAGCGAAATATGCGACTATCACCCGGACTTCGTGGGTTCTATTCGTTACACTATCTGGATCTGCATTCGTTGCTGCTCAACAGCCAGTTGCTGAGTTGGGAACCTGGCCATCTGGTGCACTTACATTGCTGGTTGGGGTATGGCTGGTTGGGAGAGTCATGATGAATGGCAATTTCGATGCAATACTACCGACATGTACAAGATCCATTGCACTTCAGATCCCAGGACTAAAACAGTTGCTCTGGATCCAAGATCTGCTGGGAGTCTCGATTAGATCACTAGTTCTATCTTCTCAGCAATATCCTAGTCGGCTGTACTAAGGTCCCCCCTTCAGCCCGACAACAAATCATGGAGGAATATGGGAGTGGGATAAATTGACTATGTACAAAGTTAATGAACGCCCGACGGTATCATTTTTGCAATCAGGGAAAGCACATACCCCTACCAAGAGTGTGGATATATTTGAGATGGACATACCGACTCCTGAGAAGAGCAACCTCAGCTTAAAACTAACATTCACCACCAATGAGAACACGAACATAGCTCAGGCAACTCAAGATCTCTTGAAGGCACTATTTCAGCATTCCAACTGCGGTCCAGAATCCACTGATATGTTCCTCCAATACTGGCGTGCACTGCAGTTCTATCAACATACAGGGGGTTCAGATCAAAAGTGGTCAGGAGATATTCATGGAAACTCTTTGAACATATTGGAAACAGTCGAATCATATTGAAAAAAGGTCTTGAAAATCAATACATGGTGTAATCGAAAGAGAACGCTACGAGTTTTTAATCGCGACGCACCAGTTGCATCAAATGAGGTCACGGTGGGTGCTATGCTACTCGAGAATGCCATAGAGGCTGGACAACTGGTTGCCTTGCATATCTATGTCCAAAATTTCCTGGATGAGTATGCAGTCAATCTTCTGATACCTTTGCTTTTGCGTTGGACAGAAGGTAAGCTACCTCCGAGTGACAACTTTTGCTTCACGTTACCCCCAATCAGAACCAAACAACGCAGTCGACCACATAAATCCCAAGTTTCATTGGCAGTAAGGTATTGCGAAATTGACCTCTCAGATGGTACTTTGGAAATTGACGGCTTAACCTATTTTGGCTCTTCACGATATCCATGGATAGCCAGTACTCTATGTGGGACTGTCCTCACCTTTGTTGCATCTATTGCTAGCGCTTCAACTCCAAGCCTGGCGGTGGCTATTGGTTTGCTTCTGTTGAGACCATATACCAACGACTGTAACTACGCCGACGCTGGTTCACCTCCCTCCTGGAATGGTAGACAACAGATACGTTGGGCAGGTAATACCTGCAGAATCTTCAGTGGTGATCATTGCCTACGGTTAGGAACCATACGGAATTCTGCGACTCAAAGTATTATACTGACAGTTGTCGGCTGGATGGCTTGGTACTGGAGCTCGTTTCTAAGGGGCATCCTGTCATTCGGGCCAAGGATACCAGTTGCCCCATGGGTGATGTGGGTAGCAGTCGCAATAGAAGCATTCATAGACTTTACCACTCTCTTAGCCGCATACGTTGTGTTTTGCATGTCGAAGCTTTCCTATTGAATTGTAATAATACACTTGCTTGCTGGAGCCTTGCTTTCTACAATTGTGGTTTTCACGGTGCGGTTTTTACTTTTTGGCACTGGTCTCAAGATAATATTCTTTCTTTCAGAGGCAATGTCTTTTCCAGGCACTATTTCTGCAGTCCAGACTCCCACCAGATTTGGGTTCAAACATATTTATATTCAGCTTTGTATCTTGATTTACTGGTTTCATATAGTGGCTTGCTTATTTTCCGTATCATGTTTAATCAATGAGATAACATCTCTTTTGCATTTTCTGCACTTGAAAATATAATACGGTATCGACAGATGTAGTCCATGGGTCGGCTGAAAATTGCACATTTGTTAATATACAGGCTTGTTGTACCGAACCTTTTTCCTTAATTGAACGGAACAGCTGATTGTCTAAAATGACACGTACACAAGAACTTAAATGCCAGGGGCTTTGCGCTCAAACCTAACCCAAATCACGTGATGAAAAACTCATCAAACCACTCCAACAGGGCTTGATATGGTTGTTTGGATTCGTAGATCGAGGTTGATGACTGTAATTGTGGAGTACTGAGTGCACGTGAAGGTGGCGAAGAATCATGTGGTAGAGATAGACAAACAGCTGTAGGTGAACAGAGAGGTACGAAGGTGGAATAGAATGAATTATATACAAGGGAGAATAGTATATGCGAAAAATATACATACTGCTGAACCGATTGTCTCTGTTGAATTGATTAATTGTGTAAGTCAAAGATAACACGTAGCTGCCACATTCAGATATCCGAGTATTTTTCCATTGAGACGTACGACTTGGAGATGATGGACTTCCTGGCAGTCACAGGCGTCAGGAAGTTCCCGCTGAGGTGAGCGGGGGTGCAGGTGCGGTTGTTGACAGTAGTTGACTGATGTCACTACTCGGGGTTTAGCCGACGTCATTCGGCGGTGGTGGCCGCAATCTTTTCAGGTATCGAGGCGAGAGCACGAGCTATCTAAACATCCAGCTCCGGATGCCCGGCTCCCGGTATGACATGACTGCGGGCTGGCCCCGGGTATGGCAATGCAAAATCTTATATATAGAGCATTCTTTCTCTTTATAACGTATTTTACCGGGAAACCGCCCAAGACCGGGAAACCGACCACCCGGAGGTGACATTGATTAAGTTGAATGACCGCTCTTAACGACTCTCCCTGACCGTGTAACTACTGGAGGTTGACTATTGACCTCTTCTCCACTGTTTCCATCCTCTATGACATCAACTAGGCATGGCCTACTTCTAACATATATAACTGAGCCCTCCTCCCCCTCGCTTTTCTCATCATCCCACCCCCCTCCATCTGTCATATCTTCTTCCTCATCCTCCCAATCACTGAGACAACTTGTATCCACCTTCTTTGAATATACACCTTGCTTTTCCGCATGTTTGGACCCTTTAAGTCCCTTTCCTGCTGGAGCTGCTTTAGCTGCAGCCTTATCCTGGCACTTTTTGGTTTTGGCCGCTTTTTCTTGATCAATCCTCTCTCTCTCTTCTCTGAGCTGCACCACATTATCAGCAGTATACACACGACCATTACCAACGTGGCGTCGATCTTGAGCTGTGACTGCAGTGGTATCCTTGGCCCCAGATCAAAGAAATGTCACCATTTCCTCGCCCAATTCTTTGTATGCAAGTGCCCCCTGGGCAGATCTTGCCAGTTGACCTATGAGAGACTTGAGCTTTAGAGAACAAGGTATTTGACAAGTAACAAGGTGTATTGCACTGCGCGCTCATCTGCTAATGGCTCTGGGCTTTCGGGGAGTTTTCGTTCGAGCAGCAAAGGGAATGCTTGCCGCCATATCCGGCCAAGCGCGATTCCGTGATTGGCATTCGTAAACTTTGCGTGAGTTCAAAGGCCAGATCCCAGTAGATTTGAATGCACTCAAGATGTTCTTGTGTGTGTATGATGCAGCCCTTGCACGTGTGACAGGTCTATTGAAAAAGTTATTAACCGAATAAATAGAAATTCCGGGGGTGTGACTTCTCATGGAATTGCCCCTTCTTAATGGCATTACCTTCTTTTCTCATCCATCAATCCAACACATTACTATTGCAGCGTGATAATGGACAAAAGAGGCCAACATCCAGTGGCTGTAGGATATGTGTAGAGTGGGCTGGGAGGCAAATAGGGTGTATGTTATGTTTTAAGCAAAAATCGAAAAACTGCCATGTCAAATGTGATTCATGCCCATCAAGAATGAGAATACGCGGCTGTTTCTGGGCGCTACTGCAGTCAGTAGGAGCAGGTGAACATTGCGATGGTACCTACACTTGAGCTGTGAACTTTTCAAAGTTCTTTTCCACCCATTCCAACCCTAATTTGTTGTTGGTCCAACCCTTGGATGCCCAAGTGAAGGTAGCCTGCTCTTTGGCCTGAACTCCTGCATGCCATTCTAGGATATGCTTTCTACCCTTATAGATATACACGGATGGTATAACCGTACCAGCTGCAGATATAAATTCATTAACTGTAACCAATTTACGGTTTCCATCCTGACTATAGCGGGAATTCCTTTGGCCACTACTGCAGATAACTTTGATTCTGAAGGCCTGACCAAGCATGAACCCCTTCTCATTGATATTGTGAATTTTTTCTGGACAAGCATTGAGCTTTCAAATGAGGTTTTGCCAGCTGCAATACCGGTTGATAGTCAAAAATATTCAAGTATACGAATGTAACTTACTTTGCGAAAGAAGTCTCTCGAGATGACAAAGTCATTCGCATTTGCCCTCTGCCGATCAAGGCGCTGTCAAAACTTGCTGGTGATGCCAGGATGTTGGTTCAGAAAGTGTGTAATCCAGTCTTTGCCCAATTGCCGGCGACGTTGTGGGGGTAGTAGAGATAGTGTGAAATCCTTAACTATCTTCCCTTGCAGTGGGTTTCCCAGGTCATCCAGAGCTTCACAGAATCTCACAATTGATTTCTCTTCCACAGGAGTGTGTAGCGGCTCCTGCTCATGTGCTATACTCCGGGTTTGTGCCCCTCTCAAACTACCTCGCAGGGTGCCATAGGGAATGCCTTACATTGAGGCCACTGAGCGGATGGATGTTACTTCACCACTAAGCTACGCTTGTTTGGCATCCCGGATGGCGTTTTCTTTGTCAGCGACCAATTCTCTGGGCTTCACTCCGCCCATCGTAGCGGTGATGAACTGGGAAGGTAAAAATTATGTTTAGGAGTGGGGTAAATATGAACCACTGCTCGGGTGCTTATGTGCTTGATTGCATGAACGGTTACTATGCCATGGGTGGTTAGATCGAGAAATCCGTCATTGGCAGGCAATTCAGCACTTTTGTTCATGTTTTGTTTGTTATATTCATACTGTATTCACTCTGATCAGAGTATGGCAGAGCCAATTTTCTACTCCGCCTCCATGTGACCCCGGCCCTGGCTAGGTGGCGGAGATTCCCTGCAACTACCCTTCTTTCCTTCTGGCAAAAGAGAAAGAGCACAAGCCTGATCAACACAAAACAAAGAGAAGCACAGCAATAGAGCGGCCATACACCTCGGCTTCAAATAGAGCTAGGCTGATTTCTGATGAAAGATCAGCAGCCAAGGTACAGTGGGAGGCCAACAAATGCAGTAAGCACTTCGGCTACAGACTGAAGGGCAAGGAAGGCAGTCAGAGACCCATCCCAATGGCAAGTGCAAGGTCATTGGCAACTTGATTCTACCAACTGAAATGTGGACATCCACCAAATGGAGCTTACCTCAAACAGTTTGGACACCGGAAAGACAACAAGTGCTGGTGGTTCGGACGGATGGCTGTTGCATGTATACTTAGAACGTCAGCCTCATCCTGTTTATGACTGATATGAGCTGATGGGAGAGTACAGGCTGATGGGTTGATGGAACTCGGCCGAAGCCTCGGTGGTACTATGACTTACGAATACGGGCTTATGAGGCTTAGCACAATGAAGATAGAAGAGCTGGTACGGATACACATCGGAAGCTGTATATATGTATATGGCCTTCATGGCCTCGAACATAGTCAATCAAGCAACTAAAGTAACCGGTTATGAGCCCGGCGGTCGCTATGATCTATTTACTCTACTCCATTTATATCTCACGATCTAAAATGCCTCAACAACCCTAATCCATACTACGTACCAAACTCAACACCATCAGTAACACAATCACGACGGTCTCATGATACAAATCTACGACACCACCGAATTTACCATCATACCGACTGAGAGCACTAGTGCTACTACCAAGATGCTCCCACCCGCAAAATCGAACAACCAGGGCCCGCAGAGCCAATCTCCCGAATACTACTACCATTATCATATACATGGTATCACCGACGACGATATCAATACCGATGCCGAATAGTCAGTTCTCTACACAGCTAGCATCAGCCATATCGCATACTCCGCTCTCTCCATAACAAACGATGGCAACTCCCTGTCATCTTCTATGATATTTTCAAAGACTTTACACCTCCCAACTCCATCAGACTTGGAGACATGATACAATGACACCAAAATACTCTCTATACTACTACCACTTGTCCATTACGACTATTTTTGCAGGGCTAGTTCTTGCGGGCTGGCAAAGGGAGACAGTTCGAGTTTGGAAAGAGAGAGATTGAACAGAACGAGAGATGATGATTCCCAAGTCTAACACCGACACACTATCAATCATACAGTTTGATTTTACAGGCTACACAACAATCACTCGGCATGGCGCATGCTCTATATCAAATGACTTGACTCCTTTCACCGTGAAGCGTACTGGAGATACCTCTGAAGTTGGCGCAAGCCACTCTACGACAACCAGCATTTCAAAACCTACAAATACTCACCACCCGTTTATGGCACCGTCGATGAACCTGCATACACCAAGCAGCAATACAATCTTGCTAGATAGTTTCAATGACTTCCTTTCCGGCATGTGCGCCGTCTACCTCCATACCAAAAAACGCAACGCAAGTTTATACACATATTCATACGGCCCACCTGGCACACCAATGAAAGCTGACGCACCTTGCAACATGGAATATTATTCAACCAAAGAATCTTGAATGACAAAGCGCGATTGCGGTGGAAATGACAACATCAGCAATTGAAGTGGCAACTCTCGAAGAAGAGGAAAAAACCAGCGGACATACTACAATTGCAGACTACTAGCTTTACCTCAGCCCTGCTCTGACAACCTGCATTGTTAATTCAGGCACACTGCAACATATGTACAATTACGATCAATAAGCAACTACGATGCCCATGCTCATCGAACTCGGAGACCACAACTGGCACTGCAACACAGTTACTGCAACCTATCACAGTCGACATTGCACAGGGCTACCAAGTCGATGCCCTGTATACACCTACGATTCGACAATATACCCTCTCAAGAAATCGAATAGACTCAGCCAGATACATAAGTTAGTTACATTTGAAAAATCATCAACTTCTAGGAAGAGAGAAGGAGAGAGAGAAAGAAAGAAAGAGTAAGAGTGTGCAAAAGCTACAAGGTACAGTTATCTCGGCTATATCGCAAAAGTCAACTTATATCAACCACCGTAACTCATCAGCATTTACTGTTTGGATCGAATTTACAAAGCCTACATGCGGCAACTATTTCTTCCGGAAGTCTCCTACAATCTTAGAAACCAAGATCAAGGTACCAACGCCAGGAACAACCATATACGCTATTCATCTATCTGGTTGCTTCCAGATAACCAGTCGACGAATTGCACGGTCACATACCAGTCATTTCATGATTCAAAAAAATAAGACCATCGAATTAGTACTTTCAGCCAGAGGCACTACATACGAATTATGGCGTCAACATGCTCACGTTAGGAATGGCATCGCTGAGCGAATGATACGGATAAATACTGGGCAAAGATGATAAACCCACAAACACCCATCAAGTTCGAAAGAGAAGCAGTCCAATACTACAAAGAACCCGATAGCTGCCAGGAACCATACGATACACCATTCGAGATGCTGTATGCATTAGATACTACGTTATTAGACCCATGGCCGAAGTACAACACCGGAATGGTCTTCTCCAAGCACGTCGAGATGGACTTCGCTACACACACACGTCAAGAACTAGACATAGAGAATGGTGGACAGGTGGACAGGTGAGGGTTATACCAAAACCCCACGAGCTCAAGACTACACCAATCGGTGGAACAGGTGAGGGCAAAAAACCATCAACTCACAGCTGAACCGGATGAATGATCACCCACGGCGATACTGTTGCCCATCGCAATCGGAATCTCCTCACATGAATGGGGATGAGTGCCATTGATGCCACATCATATGCTGTTAAAAAAGGAAATAAGCGCATTGAACAAATGTACAGAACTGCCCATCGCAGTAGGGCGCCCAGCACAGCAACCATCGTCTACACATACAGATATGCATGGATATGCCATTGCTCCAGAAAAAGACGCAGAAGAAATACCTACCTTCATAGAAAAGCGGTAATACACATATGCATGGATATGCCATTGCCCCAGGAATGGACGCAGATGAAATACCTATCGTTTTGGAGAAGCGGTAATATACACATAGCAATGATAACATACAATGAACAAGGAAGGCTAAGAACAACTGTATGGATCAGAATGATACATGACCCGCCTGGTAATGAAGGGCTACAAACACACTGCGGTGAGACTGATACTCCTATTGGCAAATGTAACAACCTTTTTGATATCTCATCTCTCTAGTTGGGAGATGTGGACGGAGTCACGATCATAAAGATATAGTCACCACGTTCCTTAACTCCGAGGGCCTGAGGCCGATAGTCAACCACTGCACGTACATAATACTGCTGGACGGTATATACACGACTACGATTGCAAGACTTAAGAAGGCCCTGATGGCATTAACCAAACATCGCCACTATGGCACAAAGATGTTAACCTCTTGAACTTGAATAAAATTCTGAACTTCGGCCCTACACATCAGTTTCTCGACATCGAAATTCACTGCGACGAGCATGAGAATACAATTTGAACATAGATTCAATGAAGAAGAAGCTAGAACCGACGACCTCTACATGATGTTGCCGGAGGGCAACTCCCTACACACTAGTGAGACAAACGCACAATAAAAGCATTGATCAGAACATAAGAAGAGAACCGAAGAGAGAGACTGCCGAACCAATGACCCCCGAAGAACCTCACTCCTCCACACCCTTGGGCGGGAACTTCCCGACGACAGTGGCCGCCAGGAAATCCATCACCGCTTGACCGGATTTCTCCATGGAAATGCACGTATCTGCCCGCTTTCAGACCAGTTCACTTGAACGACACCCAGTGTTCTAAACGGGCCGGGCCGGCCCGCGGGCTTTTTGGCGGGCTTTGGGGCGGCCGGGCCGGGCCGGTAATCTCAAAGCCCTCGAAGGCCGGGCTTTTAAATTAAAAGCCCTCGGGCTTTGCCAAAGCCCGCGGGCCAAACGGGCTTTCTTGCAGAATTGGTGTCAGACGAAGCTATTTTGAGTGGAATGGGTACAAGAGCGACTTTAAGTGGTGGAGAAACAAAATGAGTGGTATGCAACGTCATTGTCATCAATCATGACAGTCATTGTCATCGATCATGACCAAGATGACAGTGTTTCATTGTCATCGATCATGACCAAGATGACAGTGTTGTCGTCATGTATATCAGTCATCGTCATCAATCATGACTAAGATGACAGGTTGTCGCCATGTATGTCAGTCATCATCATCAATTATGACCAAGATGACAGTGTCGTCATCATGTATGATGGCCTTTACCATTGTATGGCACAAGGCGATAGGAGGTGGTGTATGATGTCATGGTAAGATACAGTGATGCAGTAAAGTTACGTCACCAGATAGTATGCAGTAGGTATAGCTCTGAGTATATAAGAGAGTCTTTCTCAGCGGAGATAGACTCTTTAGACAATTTCCACATCTTGAGAACCATTAGTTTACCAGTGTTTGTTTCTCTACTTTTCTCTTTTCTTATGGCCTCTGAGTTTCTCATGGTATCTCCCGACGAATTCGCCAGTTTCCCCTCTGGGAGCTTTGATACAACAATTGCAGATGACTCTATGGAAATATATTGTTCCGATACACAAAGCAGTGCCCTCAGTTCCGCACCTACCGACCTCCTAACACCCACCGCTGGCAGTAATCCTGCTGAGCTCAGTATGTCAAATAGTGATGAACTGATTCCCAAGGCTTATAAGAAGAGAAAGAAGGTTGGCCAGGGATACTGCTGGCTTCCATGCAATGGTCAGGAGTTCACAGCATCGAATGGAAAAGTCAGATGGCGCTGCATGCGGTGTAAGTACCAGTCTCTGGTTGTGACTTTCTTGGGCTTGCTGATATACTCCTAAAGGTCCACAGAAACATCCTCAAGAGTACACTGATGGCTCCAGTCGGAACATGAATGACCATCTTCTACTGATTCACAAAATCGACAAAGAACACCCTGAGGACCCAGCTGACTCCCTTGGTACTCGTTCTGCAATAACAGACGGACCTGGTACTATTGTTGATGCATTTGCCCGAGGTCTCCAGCGAATCGAGTTCAATAAGGACATCTTTAAGGCTGTGCTCATTCAGTGGATTTATATCAACAATATCAGCTTCAGAGTGGTTGAACAGCGGAGTTTCCGTCTACTACTATCATACCTTCTTGCATGTGTAAGTTCTGCTCAGGCTTCCTTCCTTTTTATTCAAGGTAACTACAATAAACTGACATCCTGCAAGACATCCTCCTTGACAGCCCTGCGGTATGGTCTTCCTGCCACCGGTATTACAATTAAAAACTGGATTCTCTCTGCCTACAATGTGGCCCATAAGGCCATTTCCCAACAGTTCAGTGAATCTAGCTTTCCAATCCATTTCAGCTTTGATCTGTGGTTCTCTCCTAGCCATCGAGCATTCTTTGGACTTATTGGCCATTGGATCAACAAGGGCGGGAATCTCAAGGTGGCTCTACTTGGTATGGAGCGATTCAAGGGCCCTCATACAGGTCTCAATCAGGCAGCAGTAATCTGGAAGGTTCTTGAACGGTATAATCTTATTCGATAAGTTGGTCACTTCACAACTGACAATGCTACCAACAACGATGCCGCTCTTCGTGAGTTGGCCACCTATTTTGAAGCAGAGGACATTGTATTTAACCCTATAAGTTCACGAATACGCTGCTTTGGACATATTATCAATCTTGTGGTTAAAGGATTCATGTGGGGTACAGACTCAGAGGCTTTTGAAAAGGGAATTGAAGTTGAGGATGATGATGCAGAGGATCAGCTGGGAAAAAACTTGCTACACTGGAGAAAACGTGGGGCATTAGGTAGACTTCACAACATATGTACCTGGATGCTTCGTTCACCGCAGCGAAGGGACCGTTTTGAGGAAAAGGTACAGCAGCTGCTGCCGAATTCCACTGTTTTCCTCCCCCTGGTTGGAAATGTTACCCGTTGGCATGGGGATGTTGATGCTCTCGAAAGGGCATTTCTTTTGCATGAGCCACTGCAGGATTTTATGTTTACTGCGATTCGAGAAGAGCAACAGAAGAAGCCAAAGCGTGGAAGAAGCAAGGCCCAGGATACAATCGATGAGAATGATCCAGAGATGGTAACAATGGACGAACTCACACTGGATGACTGGGATGACTTGAAGATTATTCATGAGGTGCTACAACCATTCAAATACTGGACCCTTCGCCTTGAAGGCAACAGCACAGCAAACAACAGACCGAACGGATTCATAGCAGATGTTCTGCCTGCCATGGATGAGCTTCTACATCATCTAGAGGAAGCGAAAGTACGTTACCGTAATGGAGAGACATACAGTCCCCACATTCTCACTTCAATCAACAATGCCTGGGCAATTCTCAACAAGTACTATACACTTACTGATCTCGCCCCAGCCATGCTTGCCGCGGTGGCCTTACACCCAGAGATGAAGTACGAGTATTTCAAGAATGAATGGAAAGACCAGCCAGCATTGATCGAGGCAGCTCATACAAAAATCGAGAATCTATGGCAGTCATTTTACCGCAGCACTGCTCCAACAGATTCAGTCGATCCGCCAACTTCTTCATTACCTAGTGCTCCTCTCCCTCTCTGGAAACAGAAACGGGCAAGGCAACACAGTGTTAGCAACAATACGGATCAGCTACACATGTGTCAAGCTTCACCAGCTGAGGATGAGATTCCAGACCTTATTGCCTTCTGGCAGGCTCGCCTGAACACTCCTCGCTGGTCCCAGATCGCCAGGATGGCTCTTTCAATTCATTCTATACCTGCAATGTCCGCTGAGGTTGAAAGGGTGTTCAGTAGTTCGAAGCTACTCATCTCAGATCGCCGCAATCGCCTGGGGGATGACATAATTTGTGCGGTTGAATGTATGAAGTCTTGGGAGAAAGCGGGCATTATGGAGACAAGTGAGGTCAGGAAGTTGGAGGAGATGCTTCGGGCATTGGAACGACAGCCTGATGTGGTTTGACATAAGGCTAGGAGGTCAAGATGAAGAGGTGTACTTGCTTTGTTTTCTTCTGGGTATTTTATGGTCCTCACTACCCCACAGCTTATTTCTTAAGAACCAGGGCTTTACCGGATAATCCATCTGGTCAAAGTATTCTTCTTGAGTGTGTATTTAGTCCCTGCAATGTATAGCATAGCCAGTAATGATATCATGGCTCTATGACTTTCAATCTGTAGATGCCACCTGTGGGCGTGAATCACAAATGAGCACTCGGCCCGCTGGGCCCGCGGGCCGGCCAGGCTTAAGCCCGAAAAGCCCGCGCTAAGGGCGGCCGGCCGGGCTTTATACAAAGCCCTCGGGCCGGGCCTCAAGATGTCAGGCCCGGCCCGGCCCGGCCCGTTTTGAACACTGACGACACCCAAATTTGTCACAGACAGAGCACGATAATCACGACTATTCTTAAACGATTTGGCACGAAATATGGTCACGATGATCAACTCCCATGGATTCTCATATGCCGCTGGATGATGTCGAGCATTGGGGACAGCACGTAGAATATGAAACTTTGCTGAAAAACGAAATCATTAGAAATGAAATCATCAAAAACGAGAAGTTTAAAGATTACCAAACCATCAGACTCCTTCGATACCTCTACATCGAACTGCTGTCTATACTCGACTCCAGAAACGGCAACCGTCTTGTTGGATATACGGACTCTATTTGATCAAACGATAGCATCAACTCTTTTTGAAACCAATAAGATATTCATGACGAGGACAACAGTGATTGCAACACCCATGATGAAACCTCACCACTACCAATATACTGCAACAACCAGAGCATTCACAGATATTACCGACAAAGTTATAAATGGCTTGGACGAGCATATTTGCGTCTATGGAAAACACCACAAATGCGATATAATTGAATACTTGTACATTCATACGGACGATAATGTGGCTGACATGACGGAAGTCGAAATTATGGATGTTTTACGGATTGAAAGGAAGCATCGTACGCCAAGAAACAAGCAGCGTATGATTCCTTACATACAACTACACTTACTACCAAAATAGATATGCTAAATGCACTACCTACATATAATTGCAAATACTCTACACGCACTGACTACAGATCACTCCCAACTATCTTCAGTAATCTGGTCGAAACCTAGTCCTACATGCACCAATACACAGACTGCGAAGCCATAACAGGGCAATAAAGAGATCGAAATTGGGGCCTCGGAAATATACACAAATACGTCCACACCGGCGGCATTACCGAATACACAAACACGAACACATGAACACACAAACGCACAAAAAAGGACGCACAAACACACAAACGCACGAAACATGACACAAGAAAACACAAACGCCCAAACGCAGAAATGCATGAATGCACCAACGCACCAAAATCGACACCAAAGGGAATCCACAAAGCCACGAAATCATGAAGGCATAAAAACACCAAAAATTCACCAAGTTCATGGGAGTGCATGGATCCACGACTTTTGTGAATTTGGAGGAGGTCGATTTAAGGTTATAGGTTTACTTCTTTTTATGATTCACTACTATTTTTAGCATACAACAACAGTTTTTTCATAGGGAACATATCTACCGCCTTTAGACGGTTTTTCTTATCACTTTTTTCCCTTCTTATCTCAATGTTTGGGATGGCCGCCCCTTATCAGGCTACGGTTGTACTCTTTCCCTACCTACCGCAGTCATCATAAGGAGGAGGGTTTTAATGAGGCACCGGTGATTTACTTTCTTTACTATTTTTTAATTTTTTATACATATGAGTTACATGGATATGGCCTGGAGAGGCTCGTATGATTTTATGAACAGATTTATGGTCTTCCTAAGGAGCATAGGAAGAGGGGGGAGTGTTGCATGTATAGTTGGAATGTCAGCCTCAGCCTGCTTACGACTGACACGAGCTGATGGAAGAATACGTGCTGATGGGCTGATGGAACTCGGCCGAAGCCTCGGTGGTACCACAACTTACGAATACGGGCTTATGAGGCTTACCACGATAAAGATAGAAGAGCAGGTACGGATACACATGGGAAACTGTATATATGTATATGGCCTTCATGGCCTCGTAGATAGTCAATCAAGCAACTAAAGTAACAACGGCGGCCCAGACGCGGGAGCATCTCTTCCGTCACTGCAGCCGTTGGAAATTCCAGCAGCAGGAGCTCTGGAAGAAGGTGTGGAAAGCAACGGGCTCGAAAGCGGGCAGGTGTCAGCAGGTACAGATATCTGAGCTGTTTTCCATGCAGATATGTGACAAGGCGGTGATGGACTTCCTGGCGGCCACGGACGTTGGGAAGTTCCCGCCTACATGAGGCATGGAGCATGGAGGTCGGTGGTGTCTATCGTTTGCTATTCTTTTGTCATGGAATTTTTGATCGGGGTGGTCAGTCATTGACATTTCTTTTGTCAGCGGGGATGAAGGGTAGTAGGTGGGACCTCGGCCATCTAACCGGCTCGCCCATCTAACCGGCTCGCCCGGAGGTGGAGCTGTTAAGGGTCCTGTCATACTCTAGCTAGAGTAAATACAGTATGAATAAACAACAACAACAAACGAAGAGAAGCAAAAAGAGACCACCGAACCTCGTCCTCTCACTCCCCACTCACTTGGGTGGGAACTGTCCAACATCCGTGGCCTCCAGGAAGTTAACCACCGCTTGATCGCCTTTCTCCATGGAAAATGGCTCAGAAATCTGCATGTGCTGACATCTGCCCGCTTTGAAGCACGTTGCCTGCTCAATCTCCTTCCAAAGTTCCCTGTGTTTGTCCTTCCATCGGCTACAGTGGCGAAAGAGATGCTCCAATATCTGGACCGTCCTCTGGCACAACCAGCACATGTCATTGTCTTGGAGCCCAAATTGTTTGAAGTACGTTCCCGTCGGTGTATGCCTGCACTTTATTCGATAGAACCTGGCTGGTAGCGACTTTGTACTCGTCATAGGCTGCGCCTTTTACTCCTAGCTAGTGACTAACTACAGCGGCGGCAGACAAAAAAACAGAAACGGCGAATTAAGTCAACAACCACGACAGTAATCGACAAGCGAATACCGGCAATCGACTTTTAACTTCGAATTGACCCTGGAACAACACTCCCAGCACATCTGGACCGCAGGAGGAGGTTGGGCATTTCAATAGCAGGGCGTGCATGCATAGAGGGACACGACGTGACAATCTACAAACAGGTGACAATAGCCACGATGGCTACTGCAGAAAAAGGGTGCCTCACCAAGGTGACAATCAAATATTGACCGAGCGAGAGGAGCGACATGGAAATGGGACAAGTGGGAGACTTGACGAGTCACACATTTGTGGTGATGGAGATGGCGATAGCAATGGTGATGGCCCCCATTCTCACAGATACTGCCAGCATGGCAACAGATGAGCCGTTGGAGAGAAACGAGAATGTGAAGATGATGAGGAGCAAGAATCCGGCTGCTGCTTTGGGCCTCGGCGATTGGAGGAGCTGCAGGCATAGGACTGTTTGGCAGCAAGCCTGCAAGCTGGCACGGTTGCACCGAGCCATCACATCAATCATGAGCATGCTGGAAGTGCAGACAGCACTGCAGAAAGTGTAGTGGCGAGGCATGAAGATATGGTTAGAGGAGAGTGAAGAAAAGTGGGACGCTTGCCACCAGGAAGATGTACTGTGCGGCTGTTATACCTAACATGATACCCTCGGAGTGGAGACACACACGATCACTCGCGACGTCTGGGATCTCCCTTTTTGCATAAATAGATCTCAGCCTTCATACGGGCTTACTGGGCTAGCTCTCTCGTATGGGCTCTCGTACGAGCTGGCTCTCATATGGGCTGACACTTGTACAGGCTGGCTCTCGTACAGGCTGACGGTGCTAAGCTGTCTCTATACATAGATGATGAGTACATATATATTCGTACCGTATATATATATATATATGGCCTTATGGCCTCTTAGATAGAACAATTAAGCTTCTCTAGCAATCAGTATTTGAACACGTTATGAGCCTGTGTTATACCTAGCATAATACCCTCGGAGCAGGGACACACACGATCACTTGCGACGTACCTGATTGAGATGTCATCGGTTATCACTCGTCTCAGAGAGCAGAGCGAAGCTAGAGAATGCACCACTCCGAATAGCGAAGCTACTCTCCACCAGACGAAGCTAGAAAACACCGCTCCGAATAGCGAAGATATTTCTACCCGCTCCGCAACAGCGAAGCTACTCTCAATCGAACGAACCTTATTCGCCTGGAGGTCACTTGAAAGAAAGGATACCAATGGTCCGGAGACAGAAGCCGCAGGGCTGATGTCATTCAGGTTACCATTGGTCCAAGTATAATCAGATGATGGTAAAGATGATACAAGGATCAGGAGATGGAGGCCTGTGGTAGTTGCGAAGGAAAAGGCATGGATTCGACAGTGGTACAGGAGCTTTAGAGAACAGCATAGTTAGAAGTATCTTGTTAGAGCAAAGATGATGGAATAAAGACCTTGGTTTCTTCCAGTGTAGAAAAGAGCATGAATCTTCTCTGCCAGGAGAACAACCCTGAACAATATATGCATGTGAAAGGCTATTCTTTTTGTTCAGAATCTTTATCTGATTTTTTTCACATCCCAAGTGAAGCTCCTAACCTGCCGTAATTGAAGCAAGTCCCAAAGAGAGTACAGATACTACTGTGACTGGCAAACCTTGATTGATACCCCAAGTATGACATTATGACGTATTTTACCGGGAAACTGCCCATGACCGGAAAACTGACCATCCGCCGTTGACATTTATTCATTGAAATAACTGATCTTACCCACTCTCCCTGACCGTGTAACTACTGGAGGTTGACTATTATCCTCTTCTCCCCAGCCTTCATCCTCTAGGGCATCAACTGGGCACTGCATACATTGAATATATATAACAGAGTCCTCCTCCCCCTTGCTTTTCTCATTATCCCACCCCCCTCCATCTATCATATCGCCTTCCTCATCCTCCCAATCACTAATACACTTGGTATCCGCCTGCTTTGAACCTACAGCCTGCATTTCTGAATGTTTGGACCCTTTGAGTTCTCTTGCTGCGGGCATGGCTATAGCTGCAGCCATATCGTGACGCTTGTTGATTTTGGCTGCTCTCTCTTGACAATTCTCTGCCTCTCCTGTTTGAGCTGCACTTCATCCTCAGTGGTATACACACGAGCATTACCAAGATGGAGTCAATCTTCGGCTGCAACTGCAGTGGTATCCTTCACCCCAGAATGAAGAAATCTCTCCATTTCCTCCCCGACTTCTTTGTCTGCCAGTGCCCCTTGGGCAGACCCTCCCAGCTGACCTATGAGAGATATGAGCTTTAGGAAGGCAAGTGTTTGATGAGTGACAAGGTGTGATGCACTGCTCGCTGGTCTGCTAACAGGTCTGGGGTTTCAAGCAGTTTTTGTTCAAGCAGCGGTCGGTGAGCTTGATGGTGTATCTGGCCGAGTGATATGTCACAATTAGGGCACAGGCAGTTGGACCGAGATATACAATATTATTAGTTCGGAAACTCTTCTGCAGACGGCATTCGTTTTTACCCAATTCGGTTCACATCAACTGGTCTTGATGCTGTCTGGGAACATTTTTCCATCATCATCGGATTCAGTATCCGCTTTGTTTTCATACCAATTCCCATGATTTTGGTTCCAAGAATCACCACACGTATCACAAATATATAAATATCCAGATGATGAGCCATTGAAGCAGCCACTGCAACAAGCTAAAGCTAATTATTTTATTTATCTATCAAACTGACAGTTTTTGGTCCAACATTAGTGGTGGGAATTGAACCTGGATCTGATACCCAGATGGAGGTAGGCTACACTGTGGTGACAAGGGAAAATATATTGTGTCTATCGAGTGATGAAGATATGCAGGAGAAGCAATAGCAGCCCATGACAATGAATGATATTCCCAACTGGGTTATTCAGCTGTTAAATTTGATGAAAGGGGAGTTGGGACCAATGATCACCTTCAGTGAACAAGCAAGAGAGAAGAATTTCAAGATACCAATGGCCCTTCCAGACCGCTCCCAAGCTTACAAAGGGCTCAGCAACAGGCAGAATGAGATATATAATGTCATTTGCCAGGGAGTTGAAAAGATGCAAAGCACTCAATTTGCGAAGCATTGTAATATTGTCATCCAATCCCCAGAATTTGTGGCCAACATCCAAGCAGCCTTTGCAGTGATGAATGCCCAATCCACCAAACCTTATAAAGATCTACGATTGGCTTTCAGTAAGCAAATCCAATGTTCTGGACAGAACTGCAATATCTTCCCAACTGTATTTAATAATTGGGTTCAATACCATGACTACCTTGTCCTTCAAGTGTACCAGCAATCTGAAAAACTTACAACCATCCATTTTAAGGCAAAAAATGATGTTTGCAGAATATCTGGGTTATATGCAAAGGCTTGAATAGAAGCAAAGACAATGTAAGATGCACAGCAGAATGAACAGAAAAAGATGGAGAGTCCAGAGAGTAAAAGGAAGATGGTGGAGTGAAGGATGAAGAAAGACTGTGAGCAGAAATTCAAAGTATTCACTAGAGCCTTATAGATGAAGCAATCAAATGAAAGAATAAAGTAATCAGTGTGCTCTCTGGCTTGGTCTGGGTGGACACCAAAGGTCAGGGATACCGCACCTGATCACAAGGGATTGTGCCTTCAATACACTATTCGACATGGTAATGGACATTGGGTCAGTGAAGTTATTACTCTCGCATCCAGGGGCAACGGAGATGGTGCATGAGGTCTTTCAGGAGATCCAGTTGGTCGCTCTAAGTCTTCCAGCTCCAGCTTGGGTAGCTCTAGCTCTTCCGATAGTGGAGACATTATTCTGCCACCACTTGCACCTCCAGAAAGATCGGATTATAGTGAATCCCCATTGTATTCAATATATGTAGTATTCCAGCTACCGAGGGCTTCCAATAGAAATCAGAAGCAAAAAATTGAACTTTTCTATGAGTTTCAAAAAGACCAAATGGACATGAATGAGTTCTATTGCCATTGGGTTCCAGAGGTGGTTCGTGATCACAGATACCACCAATATGATTATAATACTGTTGACATCAGAATGATCCTGGTTAGAAGTATTCTTTGGGGGCTAGCCTTGGCTGGGTACAACAAACGAGGAAATCAGCTCAGGAAGCCTCTTCTTGTGGATCAATGGTCAACCTCCTCTATTGGAATGGAGGAGAGATTCACTGACCCGGAGAAAGAAATGGAATGCTTCAATACAATGCAGGATTTGCAGTACAAGGGAGACATTCAGGACCATATTGTGAAGATGGAGCACTTCAACTACCATGTCTGGTCGCCAGGAATGGCATAGTGGAAGGGTGTACACAGAGAACTCAACTATACTATCAAGGATCAAATATCGTTTGCAAAGATTACCCCAAACCATAATACAGAATTCAAATTACTGCTCACACAAGTCGGCCCTGCTTAAGTGTGACATCTGCAAGAAAAGAATCAGCACCGTCACAATGATCACCAGCCCAATGATAAGAAGCCCAACCAACGGAGGCATGATAATGATGGTGACCAAGGGGAATAAGGAAAAATGAAAATTGAGAAAGATTTGGACTAAAAGAAATTTCAAATGGAGAACAAGGGACCTAAGCCAGTCACAGCAGACAAAGACGAAGTGCTGAAACGCATTCGCGAAACTTTGCTCAATGCCAGAGCCATGTACAACAAGTGCAAGCACAGCGGTTCATTGGAGCATTGATGGTTATTCCGAAGAATGCAATCAAAGTTTCATTCAGCAAGAAATGAAGAAAGCCTAAGGCATAAACTTTGATGCCAGAAGTTACCACCCTTTTTGAAAAGACAGGCCCAGGTGCCTGGCAGATCAAATTACAAAACCACCAACAGCAGCCTTTAGCTCCTGAATGCTATTCCAGGTTGACTCTGATGGTATGGAGATTGACAGATGAATTGAGTTGCATTTGTCTGTTCTTTGTTGTATAGAATTGAGGCCTTTATTAAGCTTTTTTGATATACAGAGACCTCCAGTTTTGTATTCAGGGGGGTAGATATCGTGATTGCATTGGGGTTTTCATTTGGGATGTTGTCAAACAGGCATTGGTATCGCATATGGGTTTTCAATATTCTATAGATGTTGCGTTCTGCTGTTTACACAAGTGTATGTCAAAATGAGTTCGACACTCAAAAGATGCAGGTCGTATTGCATCCAACTATGACCACCAACGTCCATTAAATTTGACTTCAACCTTATCGACTTTCAAATGGAGTGAACGTACGACAATCCATTGTGGCTGGAGCTGTGATGAAAGTACCGAATTATGGTTTCCCCCTGAAATGATTGGAAACCGATGGCTGCAGCCAATGCACCTTTACCTGAATGCAAAACAGAGAAAACAAAACTCCATCTCCGATTTGAACCTAGAACAGGTACAAGATCCACTGTACACATATTTGTGAGCTTGAAAGATCAGAAGAATGTCCCTGTAAGGGTTCTCAAGAATACTGGATATGATACATCAATGATGTTGAGGCTGTGGGCTTAATCACATGGTGTTTCATGAGTAACTCGAACAGAACCAACGAGGGTTGAAAACCTCAATGGACATCGTGTAGAAGGAGCAGGTTGCCAGTTCACCTGACCTATTACCATACTGTATGAATCATATTATACCAATGAAACTGACAAAATTGTTCCAGTGGAGGGTTCATCTGATGCCATATTACCTCAATTGTGGATTTTCAAACATGGAGCACTCAGTAGTGTGATCGGAGTAAATGATTGGCACAAGTTTACTTCAAAACAGATCCCCCAACATTGCACAAAGGCTGCAGTATCATCGTTTTCAATCGAATATGATGATTCCATTTTTTAGTTTGGAACAATTCCTTGATGCATTGGGGTTATTTGTTTAATATATGTTCGTATGGCCCATGAGATAGAGATGGATTGGGTGCAGAGAAATCCATGGCCGAACAGAGACTTCCAAACATTATACATTGGTAGTACTGCCAATGCTCTCCCCGCTGATTGATTCTATGACCATGTCATTGACTTGAACGATCGTGAGTGACCTCTGAAGGGTCCCATCAACGCACGCTCAAAGACGGAGGTTTCAGTCTGTAATGATTATTGTGAAGGAATACATGATTCCGAAAATATTGGTCCAAGCACGTTGAATACAGGGGCACCCATACTATTCATTCCGATGCCACGCAGAAGAGACATACAATTTTGAGTGCATTACAGAGATTGTAATTGTGTGATGATTATGAACCAATATCCATTGCCACTTACAAATGAACTTAGTAATAGGGTAGCTGGATTGAGAATGTTCAACAATATTGATTTGAAGTCAGTATACAACTTCATTGAAATTGACTCTGTTATTGAATGGAAAATTGTATTTTGTATGAGATATGGACATTATGAATATCATGTTATGCCCATTCCATTGTCGAATGATCCAGCTACATTTCAAGATATAATGAACAAGATCCTGTGAGATCTAGTGGTTCTGGGAGTATTGATCAATTCTGATGATATCATCATAAAAATAGGAGCAATGAACAGTGACAACCACACCAGCAAAACCGTTTTTCGAAAATAAGTCAACAACCAGCATAGGTATCAACACACGGACACATCCAATCGATTCCTAACTCCCAATTACCCCCCTACCAAAGGGCATCTCTTCTCCAGGACCTTCATTGTTGCTGGGTGGAAAACTGGGCCTCTTACCCCTTTTTTTCCCCCCCTGCAAAAGGGCCCCCACTGAATATCCACACAACCAATTTTTATCCAATCAACTTCAAACTTTGGGAGCATCGAGAGCACATATAGACGAGGCTCAGGTTTCAATTTCAGACCAAAAGCCTATTATTTGCATCAGTTACACAAAATCTTCGAAACGTCGCTTTTTCGCTCCTACTTCCCCTCTATCTCAGTGGAATCAACTGCAAATCACAATCGGACAACGGCAATCGATTCAGCGGCACCAGAAGCCCTTAGAAAAAACCATCAACACCTGCCTACAAGCCCCTGACTGTCTGGGCCAAAAATCCTCGAAAAGTCGCTTTTTGGCTTCTACCCCTCCTCTATCTCAGTGGAATCAACTCCAAATTACGAACGAACAACGGCATTCAATTCAGCGGCCACAGAAGCCCTTAGAACGAACCATCAATATTTGTCTACAAGCCCCTGACAGCCTGGGCCAAAAATCCTCGAAGCCAAAAACCCAAATTCGAAATCCATCGTTTCTCTACGAGTATTTATCTGTTTCAAACACCCTTGAGAATACATCTTGCACACACTCAATGGTCTACCCTGCCGAAAGCACAACTCAATCGGACAAAATCGACTTCACAACGGTTGATTATCAAATTTTCGCATTTTCCCATCCCCACTTTTGAAACATATTGGCCACCGGGGCCCAGAAGACCTACAAGGGTGTAGGCGACAACATCCGGCTACTTTGCTGCCATTGACCCCCTGAGTGTTTGGGTGGATCCTCCAGAGCTAAGTTGCACTTCCTTTCTTGCAGTGGTTTTACAGCCATAACACATAGCAGGCCTCCTATAGGTTTTCCTGTCGCTACAGGTGTCTCTGAATCTGCTATGAGGAGGCAAAGGCTCTAGTACAAGACTCCAACACCTTGCGAGGACAAAACAGGTGAAGCTCTAACCCCCTCCAGGAATAGGTGGTACCGAGGCCACTTATATCAACACTCAAACATTGGTTTTATACCTATTTCAAATACCTAGAAAATATTTATTTCTTTAACATATTTAGCACCTTACAAACCTTCTAAAGTCTTGAATAACTTCCCCAATACCACCACCACCCCTACCTGGCACTTCCAGTACATATGGAATGCACCTTTATCCAAATAGCAGTTCAGACCCACTCTCTGCAATCGATGCCCCAGCTGTATCACACACCACCCTCACAGGCCATATATCCAAACGATGCAGCTGAAGATAGAATTCATCAGGTATTCAAGGCCATCGTTGAACCACTTCACAAGGATGTTCTCAAGATCAACAAACACCTGACCACACAGAACCGAAAACTGGGATCTCGCTTGGCCTCAATTGAAACCACACACGAAATTGCCCTGAATACTATTGCAACCCTTGGACAACAAGTTGAATACCTTGTGCATACCCAAGCTTCAAAGAATGATTCACCACCAGCACCTCCAGACCTACTAACTCCAGCTGTTCCAGAAGGGACTTCCCCAAACCCACACTCTGGTGAGAAATCTCATCTGCATACGCAAAGAAAGACCCACCAAAAGATAATAACGCGCGTACTCTGAATCCTTATCCTCTCTCGAGAAAACGACGCACACTAGTGATTGCCTGACACAGTGATCAATCATTTACTGCGGATCACACATAACTCAAGCTTGCTATCAATGCCACCCTCCGACGCTGCCATGCAGACCCTTTGGCCAATATTGGACATGGTTCTGCCAACTATCAGCACAATCTCGTCCTCTTGAGAGCAGATGCCTGCTTTGTGGAATTGGTCATAGCCCACAAGGTGGAAATTGAAGAAACAGTTCGTCCAGTCGATACAACCGCACAAAACCTCAAAAAGCAAGAAACCTCGATCAGAATGATTGTTCATTCCATTGACATTACTATGTTTGCTGAATACGAAACAGCAATGAAATTATTGAAAGAAGATATTGAGATGAACAACAATCATATCAAGCTTAACACTAGTGTTGGCAACGAACCGAGCAGGGATTCGATTCGAGTTTGATCCGAGATTTGCCAATTTCCGCCGGTTCGTAACAATGCGGTTTGTGAACCATTGAATTTCGAACGAAAAGACGTAAGCGAGTTCTTGTCCGATTGGCTTTAATTTTTTTTTATCTTGTAGCGCATAAAGTTACCTACAAGATAAAAAAAATTTCAAACCGATCTAACAAGAACTCACATACTTATTGTAATTCGAAATTCGGGCGCGAATTTGTTGGGGTTTGAGCGAAAATCTTGGCACGGATTCGGTTCGAACGGATCAAACAGGTTTGTCAATCCTCACAAACCCCTGCGGTTCGTTGCCAACACTACTTATTACTCTACCATGATCCTTTACAAAGCCAGAAACTCGACCACACAAAAAGGCAACCACCATGGTTATTGCAGTCCGTACTGAACATGAAGCAAAACTTATTCAAGATCATGGAGTACAAGTAGATGGCAAGACCTGCAAGGCCTACCGATATGTGGCATCCCAACCAACCGACCAATGTACTAACCACCAACAATTTGGCCATTCCTACCTACGATGCAAATAATCACCTTTCTGCAACATATGTGCAGAACCTGAAACCACTACCTTCCACTCATGCAGATCATGTCCCAGCATAGGCAAACAGTGTGTTCATGATGTTATCCAATGCATCAACTGCAAGGGAAATCACCAAGCCAACGATTCTAAATGCCCCACAATCACTGCCATAGATGCTAAGGTACGAGCCAAGTTCATGAAAGACCACCCAACCATTACCCATGCTTAATCAACGTTTCTATTCACCCACCAAAATTCGAATTATACAACACAACTACCACCGTTCCCCTTTAGTTATCAATACCCTTCTTGACTTTGCAGTTGGAAAGGCCGACCTTCTTTTACTCCAAGAACCTGGATTCAACCCAGAGAATACATTCATTACAACACACCCTGGATTTGAGCTACTGATACCACCTAAACACTTAAGAAAACTCAATAGGACAATTCACTATGTGGCCAAAAACCTTCCCTATATGAAATGCTTCCCACGTACCAACATCAGCCAGGATCTTGATCTTCAAGTCCTTGAAATATCAACCCCCTGAATTGCACCAATAACAGTGTTCAATATTTACAATGAACATGAAGGCGTATCTAATCTCAACACCATTGCCACAGGCTTCACCAATATGCCATTGCCTGAACGATGCATTATTTCTGGTGATATGAATGCCCATCATACATTGTGGAATTCACAAATCAAAACACCCAAATGCGCTGACGAACTTGTTCAGATCATGGAAACCAATAACTTTTCCCTCATCAATGAACCTAACACCCCAACATACTACTATCGAAATGGCAAGGGAACCTTTATTATTGACCTGGCCTGTATATCACAAACCATCCATGACTCAGTTACAAATTTGGCAGTAGATAACAACGCATCAACTGGTTCTGACCATGATACAATACCTTTTGATATATTGGCGGAATCTGAACATGTTACCACTGACTGCAACACGATAAGATACAACTGGAATAAGACAGATTGGGATTTATGTTCAACAACTCTCATTATACTCTCCCATGCCTGATGAATGGTCTGGCAATACCTCCATGATTAACCAACTGAATCAAATTTTGACAAATCAGCCGAACTGCTCCGAGATATGATTTTTGATGCAATCAAGGAGTCAATCCAAGTTCTCCAGCTTACAACACATTTAAAACGCTGGTGGACACCCCAACTTGAATTGTCCATAACACAGATCAACTGTACCCAGAAGCAGTGGAAGAAAACCTGCCAACATAGTGATCACATCAAATTCAAAGCTGTTCGAAACCAATATTTCCAGGATATCCGCACCTCCAAGACAACCATGTAGATTGAATTCCTTGCGAATGCACAAGGCACTCAGATATTTACCGCTTTCCATTATACCAAACACAAGAAAACCCAACACACACCTCCCCTGTCATTATCCAACACCATAGCTGTAACTGTTGAAGAACAGGCAGTACTGTTCCATTCCACCATATTCCTACCCCCACCAGTAGCACCTTCCCCTACTGATATCACCAATCAACCAACCCTGCCATCGGTTACATTTACCCCAACAGAAATCAAACAAGCAATTTTCACTTCTGCACCACGTAAAGCCCCTGGACTGGATGGGCTCCCCTTCTACTGTCTCCGGCAAGCATACCTAGCAGCCACCGAACAATTTAACAGTCTCTGTGCTATACTTGGAACCACAGGATATCACACCACCTGTTGGCGACAAGCAACAACTGTGATTATACCAAAACCTGGAAAACCTGATTATTTGATACCTAAGACCTACCAACCTGTCGCCCTTCTGAATTGCCTTGGGAAGATCCTTGAAAAGTTCATCACAAACCCAATTCCATATATGGCTGAAAAATTCAACCTGCTACATAATGATCAAATAGGAGGATGAAGACAACATTCTGCTATAGATGCTTCAATGGCACTTACGCATGAAATTGAACAAGGAAAACACACATAGGAAATCACTATTCCCCTCTGTATGGATGTAAGTGGCGTATTCAACAATTTATCCAGGGACCATCTCCTCCAATCGCTACAACAACTGGGCTACCCAACTACAATTCAATTATGGGTGGACGACTTTTTATCTGACCGTACAACCGCGCTGGCATTCGATGGACGAAAGGAAGACCTCAGCCCTGTCCGGACAGGAATCCCTCAGGGATCACCTGCATCACTAATAATCTTCCTCCTCTATCTCAGTCCTCTGTTCTACAAACTCAATACCCATTACCCCAGCTCCTGTACTCAACGCTACATATACGATGTTGCAATTGTTGTTCGAGGCAAATCAAAAGCCTATGATGCAAGATGCCTTGAGGCTGCTGCACTGACAGCTTTCAAATGGGCAGAAAACAATGCAGTATGATTTGATGACTCAAAATCAGAGATGATGCACTTCCACAATAAACGGAATGGTAATACCTTCAATGACAAAAAGATTACCCTACCCAATGGCACACCATTTCCCCCGGCACAACAGGCATTGGCCCAGATGTCGTAAGGTGGATTGATATTTGGTTTGATAGAAAAATCAACTGCATCATGCTGAGAGCTGCATATGGCAAACGAGCCCTTGGAGCCCTCAAATCACTAGCCCATTCAGAATCAGGACTAACCCCCAGTGCACTCCGCCAACTATACAATGCGTGTATTGTACCTGTTTCGGACTTTGCAGCAGAAGTTTGGTAGATGGGGCAAGCAGCATATCAACAGAAATTTGAAACAGTTCAAAATATGGCCCTTCAGTGTATCCTTGGAGCCTTCTGCACATCGCCAACAATAGTCCTACACAATGCATCAGCCATGCCAGAAGTAGCTGTACGACTTAATCACATGCGAAGAAAATATGCAATTCGAATACTTACATTTCCCGAAATGCACCCAATCCGACAACATTGTCCATTGACATTCCCTCCATTTCATGAAACCCGCGAGTCTAGTAATACAACTGGGCCCTGGATTACATTGAACAGTATGCAACGAAATAACCACAAATTTGAAACACGTCTTATCCAAACCTTATTGACCCTCAGTCCATGGATTTCTAACAGCTGGGAGATTGAAACTCACTCAACCACAGCCTCTCCACCATGGATTGAAAGCAGAGCCGAAACACAAATTAATCCCTGCTGAAAAGAAAAGGAAGCCAAAGCCCACCAAGCACAGTATGCAATGTTGAAACAAGATGACTGCAATATTCTTTGTGATTCAGATCGATCTATGTTGAACGAAAACATTGGGGCAGGAATTGTGGTGTAAATGACTGGAGAAGAAGTAATTGAAGCAACCTACCCATTGGGCCATCAACAGGAAGTTTATGACTCCAAATTACTTGGTATTCTTGAAGCTGCACAGAAATGCTTTCAGATTTGTCAACGTAATAACATCACCAAAAGACATATATGGATTTTTACAGACAATCAAGCTGCCATACGACATCTCAATACCTTCAAACCCGCCCCTGGACCGTCTACTTCCCTGGCACTCTCCCATATCGCCAATAACCTCCATGCACTCAAAACTACAATCACAGTACAATGGGTTCCTGGCCACCCAGCTGTACCTGGAAATGAGCTTGCTCATAAGTTGGCAAAAATTCCACTCTTGAAAAACCAACTACGAACCAGACATTGATACTTCCGCAGTTATCTATTCCATATAGCAGCTAATTCTGTTGATTTCCCTCACTGCCCATGTGGCTATGGAGGTTCTCAGTCACCAGAACATCATCTTCTAAGATGCCCCTTATACCAAGGTGAAAGACAAACAATGCGGAAGAAGATCAGAGTAGTACACCTTTGCACTCTCTGGAAGCATCTTCTGTATACAGATAAAGCAATACAACCATTGAAACATTTTCTGCACAACACACATATAGCCACTTGATGATGGTTCCTGGGCCAATTTCATAATGATAAACAGCTGGGGCAGGATAACACTCGAATTGCAGGCCAGGGAACTGTCAACGATATGGTAGAGGAACATCAGAATGAGAGTGGAGGGGATGATGGGGATGATGACGATGAGGAGGAAGGAGAAGTAGAGAATTGATGGGAGGATGAAATATGAATGGGGAAAGGAGGAGGAGGATAAACTGCAGGGGGAGAACCAGCATGATATGCAGGACCAAGCCAAATGAGACTGACAGATATTTTATTATTGTATGAAGCGTGTTACAGACCGCTATAATTGATTGGAAATCTCTTTGTGACTAGAGCAGGGGTGACAGCAGACTGCGGAGCGGTGCAACCTAGCCAGGGGTTTGTTGTTTGTTCATTGTTCAGTTTCATTTGTTGTTCTTGTTCACGGTTATTTGGTTGAACCTCACCGGCCATAGCCTGCGCGCTGCATGCTGTATGAGGAATAAATAAATCATAAAAATAGAAATTGAAGACGAGTATATATAATAGACTAGTAAAGTTCTTTGTCGATTACATGAAAACGACTTAGCTATAGCACTCACTCCCTGCAAATGGTATGTGAAGCACGGCACATTCTTGTGGTATATTATGTCGAAAGAATGTATCCACATTGCCAAGGACAGGATTGACACAATTTCTGAAATTTGACATTGCGTAGTTGTTCAAGGATGTCCAGTCTATTCACAAGTTTGCCAACTTCCATTGAAGCTTCATTCAAATGTTTTCAAATATATTCCATCCCTTACTTGAGTTGAACAAAAAATCCAATGAACGGTGTAACTTGACAGCTATCTCTGAAATCAGATAGCCTTTCATATGCTCAAGCAATACTATACTGACGAATCTATAGTTCAGTAGTTTGAGTCTGTTTTTCTGTAGTGATTGGAACTGAGCCAAGCGATTTTGCAATCGGTGCAATTCTCTCCCAAGTTATTGATAAACAATAACACTCAATTGTTCATCACACTCAACAAATCGATAATGCTGAGATTATCTTCAAAAATCCCAACAGGTAAATCCTTCTAATCATCTCTGCGTTCAATGGATCGGGTCATTATTCTGAATGTGCTTCCAATCCAATCTGTGTGTTCACCCATCACCAGAATCTCGAACACTTTACGACCCTGAAGATCTTCAATTGGAGACAAGCCACTTGGGCTCAAGAATTGGCAGGATAAATTATAAAACTATTCCACTAACCAGGGAGTGCAAACTCAATACCAGATGCATCATCTCAGCATCTATAGCATCACCATCAATTTGGGGGTGGTAATCCCGAAGAAAACAAAAAACAGCCAATCTACGGTGTTTTGAGTCTGGATCAGGTGGGAACATTTCAAGCAGAAAGTGCACAAGTGAGAGAGATAAAGTTATGAGGTGAAGAAATTGCAATATCTTCTGCAATGTCGAAAGCCATTCCAGTTGTCAATATCAATTTACGGCCATCAGAAGATGTGGTCAGTGCTACCAATCACGATGCTATATGAGAACATGAGGACTCCGAAGTGATGGAAGACTGTCCTAGTCTAGATATCTCTGGCAAAAATATAGCCCAATATTATAAAGACACACTGTGGATTTCGGACAATCTGAAGTTGAAGAAAGATATACTGGAAGCAGAGAATGATTCAAAGGTGGTTGGTTACGGTGGGCAGAACAAGACCATCGAGCTCAAAGGAGGAGACTTTTTTTGGCCAAAAATGGAGATATTGATCAAAGGTTCAATTCATACATACTGTCAGTGCCCAACGAGTACAGTGGCTCATGATGCTCGCTATTGTCCCCTACTATTACTCAAATTTGTGTACAGTCCATGAGATATAATTTGCATTGAATTTATTGAGAAATGGGCAGTTCCAGACAGATGCTCATCAGTATGTGTAATTGTTGACCCTTTCCAAAATAGCACACTACATTCCGTGAAAAGACAGTGAGAGGACAACCTCAGACTTGGACAGAATCTTTCAGAAATATGTATAGCGATTCCACAGCCTACGATTGAACATAGTGTCAGATCAGAACTCAAGGGTCACCTCCACATTTCGGATCTGATTCGTACAAGCTCTTGACATTCCGTGGACGATATCTTTGTCATTCCACCTGTAACCGGATGGGTACCCAGGAAGAGTCAATCAAACTCTTGAATGTTATGTACTAATTTGCTGAATCCACTAGTAAGATGATCTGTAAGAACATACAGCTGGATACAGCCTTGAATAAGAATACAAGAATAGATACGGTTGCAAACGTGGATATATGAATATTATTGAGTAGTATATATATAAGATTATTGCTGGAGTGCAATTGCACTGCTGCAAAGTGACTAAATACTTGGCGGTTAACCGGCTGCCATTACATCATCCCAATCTTTATCTGCTGACCCCCTGGGCTGCCATAACCGTACATGAGAAAAGAAGTAAAGATTCAGATGCGTACACCCTCGTACAACCTCATAAATCCCACAATCAATTGATACCGCTCAAGGGTGACCTGTCGGTGGATCTGGCGCATGGGGAAACTCCACCGCCAGAGGTGGGTGGTAACAACCTGTGCCGACGCGATGTGAACCGTGCCGAGTTCCTATAACAAGTGAAGAAAAGGGAAGTGAAGAGCAGAGAAGGAATCCTCCAAATTCATCCGGAATCCTCCAAGCCCTCCTCTCTGAATCCAAGCTGTTCCAGCAGCAGGCCTCGTTCCAAGTCTATATTCCAGTCCATAGTTGCGAATATCCAAGTGCAGTTCCAATTTCTCTGAATCCAAGCCATTGCTCCTCATAGTGCCGGCTCGGTGGAGCTTATATCAGCATTGGCTTCAGCCATTGAACGTTCGTGTATGTCTTCTCTCGCTGAACCCGTTTCAGAGTCTCCAGGATGGCCACCATGGCCAGTGACACACCTCTTGGGCTGATTAGTCCGTTGATTCATCTCGGAATAGTCTCTGAACCAGTGAATTGACTTCAATGGGTATACTCATCATAATTATAGCTGCTGAACCGCAGGCCATGCTTCCAGGTCTTCGATCTTCCGTTACCCATCGACTTGCCCTGCAACCACGCCCTTTGACCTTGCCTTTCGCGTTCAGCTGCAGCGCAAACATGTATGGTTCGGCTCCAAGTGCAGCTGAGAGACGAGTACACCATCCAGCAAACCTTCGAGTACACCTTCGAGTCCATGCTTCCGAAATCCAAGGCCAGTTCTGTAGTGGGCCAGCAAGTCTCCTCCGCCGTCATGTCCAAACGTATTCACAAGTTCACTTCCAGCCCTCGGTTGCAGTCGTACTACATCGACATGCATTCGTATGTGCGCTCCCAAATTGCGGTATTTAACTCGTTGGTGTGCCATAAGAAGTCTTACTTACAATGTAACTAAGTATGGTTCCACTTGAGTAGCATTAAGGCATCCATTCTCTGGTTCTCATGCCTTCAACTTCCAAATTTGTTGATAAATCAAATTCGTAGGCATCCCGTACGAAGATTTTAATTGCTATGTAATTCCAGCACTGGTGCACTCTGAGAAACTCCAGGAAGCGCGCATCGCGGTAACCTCGTATATATATTCAATCAGGAGCATAAGCTCACATCCCATTCAGATGTATCTAACTTGTATGCATGACATATGAAGATCATACTTACCAGGTCAATGTTCTCCAGCACTCTGGCGACATTTGTACCCTCAGAAGCCTGTATCGCAGCATCGTACGTCTTACCTGGAGCTTCGGCTCCCATCCTTCTAATTTAATGTAGGTGCTTCCATTATGCTGCACATTCGGATGGGATGCACTTCCGATAACGTGCAAATCCGATCAGGTGAACATTGCGTGCTATTTAATGATCCATATATCAGACCTCGCACATTTATTTGCCGTCGGTGTATTCAGTCTGACGAGTATGGGCCTCCAACCGGTTTCCTCAGAGAGTTCAGTGCATCACCTCCAGGCCGACTGACATAGTCTCATAGATTCCTCTGCTCAGTGTTGCCCTCTCGGTAGTGACGTCTCGATATTGACGTCTGGATATTGCTTTGTAGACTTATGGCCATTCTGTATTGCATTCAATTGAGCCATGTAAATAATCCAAATGATGTTCGCCTGGACAACCACTCTGAACGTCATTTCATGATACCTCCATTTCATATAATATCTCTGATCCGGTAGCCATCTTGACTGTATGCCAGTAGCCCGATCGGAAGGCTTTGCTTCAATGATGAATTCTGGGCATCGTATTCATTCACTTCTCTGGTGTACAACACTGTAATGGTGCATAATGCCAGCACTTTCAGTACCATAATTGTTTTCAGTAGGGGTCGTTTCTGTGTATCCGGTGCAGCAATCCCTCCCTTTGTGGTGGGACTTCCGTCGACAACTCCAATCCTGATGATAATCCTGGTATTGATTCTCGTGTCGATCGTCATACATCCAATTGCCTTCGTGGTTTGATAAGTTAATATCTTTGAAGTATATCCGGGATCTTGACTCTGATCATTCCATCGTTATGTCCAAAATGTGCATATGTGCACATCTGTACTGAATTGCGAGTCTCGTAGCTTGTCATCTAAAGTAAAGATTTTCAATGGAAATGGTTCCAAAGGTAACCCGCCTCACCATATGAGTAAATAGACTAATCGTCACCCATATCCATCCATCTCTGTATGAAGTCATATGCACTGTGAAGGTGCAGCTTCGTGAATATCCTGTCCTCGCACACAGTTAAACATCTCTGAGATCAACAGATGGGGATACCGATTCGCCATTGATGTTAAGTTGAGCGTACAGACATCGACACACAGCGTTAGGCCACCATCCTGCTATTTCTGGAAAGAGAATCGGTGCTGCCGCCAGCGGTAATGACCACTGCATGAATCTATCGGCTATATTTACGTCGATATCTGTAACACTGGGAGCGTCACTCCAGGTTTACCCGGTCAAAGTAGTATCAGTACTCAATTTGGGACTGCTTCGAAGGTAGGTTAGGAACTTCACTCAGGATGTGGAAATCACTAAAGATTCTGAACCAAAAGAATAGTCTTTCTCCAATGTGTATATTGTTAAGTCTTGTTCTCCTCGCTGAGAAGGTTGATACCTTTCTACCCTCAAAGAAACCAATGTCTTTATACCATCGTTTTCGCTCTAACAAATACTTCTATCTACGATGGTCTCTAGAGCTCCAGCAGCATAACCGCCTGCAAACCTCATTCCAACCAATACCCGTCCCTTCGCAACTACCGCAGCCTCCATCTCTCGATCCTCTATCGTCTTCATCGTCTTTAGATTACAATCAGACCATCAGTATCCTTCATGACATCGAGCTCGCGGGCCTGTGCCTCTGGACCAGTGGTATTCTCTCAATCTGATGACCTCCAGACGAATAGTCCTCATTCGATAGAGAGCAGCTTCACTGTTCAGAGTCGGCTCGTATTCTTAGGCCTGCCGGTGTTGTCAGCTTGGGGCTGGCACCATACCGTTGACTGCCGGCTGTCCGTTTGTCGTGGGCGTGCGTCAGCTTCCTGGCCGATGCCATTCAGCGGTTTGTTGGCTGTCTGTTTGTTATCGGCGTTTCGGAACAGAAGCGACCGCGGCCATTAACTAGCGGTCAATGCTTATCGATGGTGAGGGTGTTCGTTTGCTAGCCATCCGAAAAGATTGGCTCTGGCATCTGAGACGAGTGATAGCCGATGACATCCAATCAGGGATATCGCGGGTGATTGTACATGACCCCACTGTGAACTTGCTATGTATAACACTATCCCCTCACTCAGAGAGTTTCCCTCTGAACGACCATACTTCATACTAATCTGCTCTTCGTTGCCTGTGGCGAAACATGGTCCAGCACGCTGAAGTGAATTATTCGAAATCCTCGACATAGTGAATCCGCACAGACCATTTCCCTTTGACCACTTTCCTCCAGACATGCAAGCACAATCAACCAATCAGTTTGCTTCCGTCCAGATGAGACATATGGCAGCAAGCAGAATCGATCAATCCGGTTGTGTCCATCCAAGACACTTTGCGTTCTTTTTCTTTCTTTGATGATCTGGAAAAATCGTGACCCCGTGTGCCCTTAAAACCTAATGCATCTTTTCTCTTGATCCATCTTTCTCTCATGATTTGGGAAATATGACCACTTGTGCCCAAAAACGAAATCCTTCGTCAGGTGTCATGCTAGCCGTTGAAAACCGTTCATGGGAAAAAGGTACTAGCTTAACTGTGTAATCCTATTATCCTTCGCGGCCTGAGGATTCCATCTGTGATACTGAATTAACAGTCTCTTGTCGTCGAAGTTCTCATAAGGTTCCTCAGTCCAGTCTGCTTCTTCCAGATATCTCTTCCACTTGACCAGATATAACACCCGTTTCCATTCCATGCTGTACTGGCTGCCCATGATCTCTTCGACTTCGTAACCTGTTTCGT
Organism: Trichophaea hybrida; assembly: GCA_015178995.1. Lineage (NCBI taxonomy): Eukaryota > Fungi > Ascomycota > Pezizomycetes > Pezizales > Pyronemataceae > Trichophaea > Trichophaea hybrida. The sequence continues at coordinate 184,077 of WHVE01000159.1, forward strand.
ACTCGTAGCCGTCGACATCATAACCAAGCTCACTCTGCTCGCTGGCTGAAGCATGCTTGGGTGTAGGTCCAGTAGGGTTGGTAGCGAGTCGATATGGTTTGATGAGTGATACATGGAAGGTATTGTGAATACACAATCGATTTGGTAACTCAAGCTTAATTGCAGTGGGCGAGAGGACCTTTGAGACATTGAAATGTCCTTGAAGCTTCGCATCTAGTTTCCTAGATGGTCTTCGAGTTTAGAGGTTCTGCCCATTTAGCATATCTGAATCACCAACAGAATACTTCGGAGATTCCTTAGCACGCCGGTCATGGTACTTCCCAATTGTCTTTCGTGGCTGCTCTAAGCCCATACGGCAAAGTACTTGCATGCTGCTCATCCAGTGAACAGAGTTTCTAGATGCCAGATTCTTCGCTTCTGCTTCGATGGCCCAATTCGTTTGAGGATCAAACCCAAAGTTTGCAAAGAACGGTGACATTCCCATAGCGGTGGTGAGAGAGTTATTATAGACATACTCTGCCATTGGTAACATCTCGGACCAATTGTCCTGCTCATGATTGCAGTCATTCTGCAGGAAGCATTCCAAAGTTTGGTCGACTCTTTCCATTTGTCCATCCGTTTGCAGGTGGAATGGCGAGGACATCTTCAACCGAATGCTGAGAGCTTCAACTAACGAGGACCAAAACCTGCAGCTGAACATAGAGTCCTGATCTGACACTATGTTCGATGGCAGGCCATGGAATCTCCATACTTCTTTCAGGAAGATTTTGACCATGTCCGTGGCTCACTTCTCTACATCTGTCAACGGAATGAAGTCAGCAATTTTCATAAAGCGTTCGAGGATTACCCATACTGATGAGCATCCGTCTGATACCGGTGATTCGATAATGAAGTCCATGAAAATCGAATCCCATGGTCGGTATACTCATTCAAGGGGTTGTAGAAGACCGTAGCGAGCATGACGAACTGCTTTGTTCCTTTGGCACCCAGGGCATGAGCGGACATAATCTTCGATGAATTTCCCTATTTGTGGCCAAAAGAAGTTTCGTCAGACCAGCTCGATTGTCATATTCTGCCCCATGTGTCCAGCCACCATCGAATCGTGTTCCGATTCCAATATCTGTTTCTTCATCTGCAGATCGTCCAGAATCGCCAGTCTGCCTTTAAAATCAAGGGCTTCGTCTTCGAACGAGATATCTGGGCTTGGGTTACCTTCCATAGCTCGGACGTTCGCTTCTTGCCATGCAGCATTGTTAGTAGTGGCTCTGACCACTGCTTCTAACAGCCATGAATTGAACTTGACTACTGGAATTGCTCTCAACTTTGAAGAAGAAATGACAATCGGTTCCCCTCATAACTTCATCGCCGTCACTTGCACTGTTTCTTCTTCAGAAGTTACCAACTGATCGGGTCTCAGAACGCAGTGGATTGGCTGAATTTCGGTTTTTTCGGGACGATCGCCCCCTTTTTTAGGGCGGTATTCCGAATGCCTAGATATTGCATCCGGTTTCCCATTTGCACTACTGGGTTGGTAGAATATTTTCAAATCCTATCCTGCCAATTCTTGTGCCCAGCGGGGTTGTCTCCGATTCAAGATCTTCGTAGTCGTAAAGTATTCGAGATTCGTGTTATTGGTTAAGACACTCATTGGATGATCTGCACCTTTGAGATAACGTCTCCATTCATTCAACGTTGATACCATGGTGAGCAGCTCTTTGTCATGGATTTCGTAGTTGATCTCGGCATTATCCATCTTGCGAGGGCGGTAGGCTATAGGGTGCAATCATCCATGAATGACTTGGGAGAGTACTGCGCCGATTGCAAAATCACTTGCGTCAGTCTCAATCACAACGGGCCAAACAGGCTCAAAGTGTCGTAATATGGGTGCGTCACTAAAGTACTTACTCAGCGTATCGGACGCAATTTGATTTCGGGGATATGCTTTCCAGTCAAACTTTTCGTTTGTTTTCTTGGTTAACTCCGTCAGAGGATGGCATATCTTTAAAAATGCTTTGATGAAGCGTCGATAGAAGTTGGCGAATCCGAGGAAGGACTGGACGTCATTGACAGACTCCGGAATCTCCCATTTGAGAATAGTATCAAACTTGTCCTCGGACATACTGACACCTTCTCCCGATAGAAGGTACCCGACGAACTCAACTTGGGTCTGGTGCCATTCGCACTCATCGGATGTAATAACCAAGTGGTTTTCCTGCAATCGATGAAGGACTTCTCAAGTCAATCGCACATGCTCTTCTTCGTTTTCTGTATTGATGAGGATATCATCTATATAGACTACTACTCCATAATCGATTAGATCTCGCAGGATCTCGTTCATCATATCCTGGAATAAAGCTGGTGCGTTCGCCAATCCGAATGGCATAACCAGGTATTCATAATGTCTATATCTTGTACGAATCGCTGTTTTCCATTCATCACTGGGTTTAATTCGAATGAGGTTGTACCCTGCCGTCAAATCAATCTTGGTGAATATTCACAATCCAGCAACCCTGTCTCTAAGTTCGTTCATAAGCGGCAATTGATATCGGTTCATAATCGTCACAGGATTTAGATCTCTGTAATGCACGCACAATCGTCCGCCTCTTCCGTGCGGCTTTGAAACAAAGAGTATGGGTGCATCCGCGGGTGACTTGCTAGGACGTATCTTTCCAGAATCAAGCATTTCCTTCAGATATTCCATAAGGACCGAAAGCTCCTTTTCTGAGAGAGCATTGATGGGACCCCACAGAGGATATTCTCCATCTTCCAAGTCAATGGCATGATCGTAGAATCGATGAGGGGGAAGAGCATTGGCAGTTTCTCGGTTGTATAATGTTTCGAAGTCTCTGTATTGCCGTGGAATTCGCTGTACCCAATCGATCTCTATTTTATGTGCCACATTGACATGCGTTGAGCCAATAACCCCTATCTATCGAGGATCAGTACCAAACTTTAAAATGGAATCATCATATTCGATTGGGAACCAGGATACCGCTGCCTTTGTGCAGTGTTGTTTGCAGTGTTTCCACATAAACAGGAGCTTATCAGTTTCTTTGGTAACTTGACTGAGTGTTCCATGCTTGATGATCCACCAGTGAGGTAACATGATATCAGACCAATCCTCCATTGGACCAATTTCGAAGGTTTCTTTCGTATAATGGGTTTCATACTGCAGAGTGACGGGGAAGGTGTACTGCCAACCCGCTCCTTCTTCACTTGTGCCATTGAACTTTTCGACTATCTTTGGTTCCGTTCGAGTGATTAATGGAACACCATGTGAATTGGCCCACTGCTTCGACATCATATGTGTATCCCACCCCGTACCCAAGAGAACCCTTACAGGGACGTTCTTCTCGTCTCGAAAGCTTGCAAACATTCGTATTGTAGGTCTTGAATCTGTCCTAGGTTCGGGTGGTAATTGTTGGTTTCGTTTCTTGGGTACAGGCTGAGATGCGCTGGCCGTAGCCTTGGGTTTTCGATTTTTTCGGTTGACAACCATGGTGAACTGCCTTCCGACGCAGCTCAGGCTGCAATTGGTCGAGATTGTAATTGATTCATGGGTAAATGAGTTTTGAATCAGTATGATCAAGCTCGATGGTAATCGTTTGTCACTAGTCACGCTTGGATGCAATATGACCACCATATTTTTAGTATTGAACTCATTCTCAGGCAGCCTTTCTTAAACAGCAGAACAGAAAGTATATTGAATATCAAAAAGCTATAATACCAATGACTGTATTGGTAAGACCCAAGTGCAAACCCAAAAGAACTATGAATATCTGTACCCATAAAATCAAAAACCTGAGGTGTCTGTACCTCATAAAAAACCCATAGGAAAGATCGCAATCCCATAAAACCAGAGAAAGACAAAAGAAACTCGTGTCATCTGTCAATCTCCATACCGTCAGAGTCAACCCTGTAAAGCACTTGAGAGCTTGTGGCTGCTGCCGGTGTCGTAATTCGGTCAGCCAGACTGCTGGGCTTGACCTTCAAAGAAGAGGTGGTTACTTCTGGCGTCAAAGTTTCCTTTTCAGGTTTCTTATCCATCTTCTTGTTCTTACTGTAGGAGATTTTGATGGTGTTGTTGAGGTATTCCCATCGATGCTCTGAAGGACCGCAGCGCTTTCACTCGTTGCGCTTGGCTCTCGCATGCAATAAGTATACCGGAATGCCTTTCAGCGCTGCGCCTTTGTCTGTATTGACTGTCTTAGGACCCTTCTTCTCCGTTCGAGGTTTCTTGGAGTCAGAACCTTTCTCACAGTTCTTCTTTTCTTGATTCCCCTTATCATCACTAGCATCATCACACTTCCTCTTATTGTTCTTTTTGTCTTTGGGTTTGTGATAGTTGTGCTGGTGCCATTCTTGCAGGCGTCTCTCATATGCGGGGCCGACTTGTTTGGGCACTGATTGGTATTCTGCGTCGTTGTTTGGTGTAATCTTCGAAAAGGATATTTGATCCTTGATTTCCTCGTTGAGTCTGCTGTGTAGAGCCTGTCGCCATTCAATCTCTGATATGCAGACATGGTAGTATAAGTCTTCCATCTTTACGATGTAGTCGCGGATATCTACTTTGTACTGCAATGGCTTCATTTTTTCGAGCCATTCTATTTCTTCCTCCGGGTCGATGAATTGTTCCTACATAGCGCCGGTGAATGCCGACCATGTGTCAACCTGAAAATGCTGCCTAAGCTGTTTTTCTCAGTTGCTGTACCAGGCCAACACTTTTTCTTAAAGGATACTTCCAACGAAGATGATCTTATCGTCGTCATCAATTTATTCGTCTTTGAAGTGCCTGAGATAGCGATTACTCCTGTAATCTGGTGGCTGTAGGATTCCGACCTATCCGTTGGATCTCCCATAAACTTGCAGGAGGGTTCAATCTTCTGCTGCTTGGCTGAATTCGGAGCTCTCGGTGGGTGAGCTGGTATTTGTGGTCATAGCACAGGCGGTAGCGCAGGTGGCTCACTATAGTCCGTACCTCCTGGTGGTGGAAGTGGTGTGAGAACCTCGTCTCCACTATCAGAACAGCTGGAGCTACACGAGTTGGAGCTAGAAGACTTGGAGTCCCGTGAGGGGTCTCCTCCAACGCCTCCTGCGCCGTCTCAGTTACAATTCGGTTCTGGAGTCATAGCCTCTTTGATCCAATCTCCAACCCCATCACTGACGGTATATCGAAGGCGGAATCCCTGCTCAACAGGCTTGGTATCCCCATCCATTGGTGTCAATTCTGAACGCGCCAGTGCGCGTACTGATTTCTTTGTTCCCTCATATGAGAGCTTCTTCTGCAAAGCTCAAGTGAATTCTTTGAATTTCCGCTCAAAGTCCTTCTTCATCTTTTGCTCTGCCGCATTCCTCTCCCGCTCTGCGTTGTCTGCCTTTTTCTGTGCTTCCTTCTATAGCTTTTTCGCTTCCTGACGAGACTTGGCGTACAGCCCAAACATTCGTTCGCCGTCTGCTTTGGCTTTGTGCTGAATATTCACCAGCCCGTGGGATTGGGTGTGCACTTGGAGGGAAGGCATTGTTGGGCTCGTTCCCTGTTATCGAGCAGAGTCGAAAGGGTTACCCAGGTGTTGCCAGAACGTTGAATTTGATCACTGAGGGCTGTCCGCAGCTCTTCGTAGTCATCAGTGGATTGGGCCTTCATCAGAACAAACGCTGCACGGACGTTAGCTGCAAACACTTGTTATTAGATAACTATATCGGAATGCTTCCCGACCTGAGTACATTCCATCTTTTCCACTCCCAGATGAACGGCATCGTATATCTCGTTTTGCCCAATGATCAGGCCTTCGTTAGCTTGGGCCAATCCTGGGCGGGCCATCTGTATCTCGACATTTTTCCCCCTTGCTTCCTGAATAATGGCGTCCATTCGTTCGAGCTCCCCGTTGATTCTATTCAAAAGCTCAATAACCCAGTTCGGAATATCTTTCCTTGTGATGGGCTGGTATTGTGTGACCTGTTTGTCCTTATCGCTGGATAGGATCAACCCATTTTCCTTTCTAACCACCATGTAGCCGTCCGTCATGCTGGTGTCTGAACCGACCATTGTAGGACGAAGAAAAATTGTTCAACAGGGGTGGTGTGAAAGAAGAGGAATCGAGCTCCGGATTCTTGCTGCAGTTGTAGCGATGGTTGGTAGTCTGGGTGAGAGGCGTACGTGATTACGGACCAGCAGCGTGGGAATAGGGAGCGAAATAGAGGTGGTGTATCGTCTGAGTTCATTCACCAATTCCAATGGTTAATGGCTGTGGCGATGGTCTATAGAGCGGCTGCTGCTCTGCCGATCGTTTGGTGGATTCTTCCCCGGTTGTGCTCGAAATGACAAACGTCCTGATCATCTCAATCGACGTGCAATCCAATGCATCTAGTCCAATGATCAGCGAACACTGGATAGTCGAAACTCAGGCCTCATCTTTATCCCGCTGCCTCTGTCCAGTAGAGGTTCCCCGGATACGGCGTATCAGGTGCGTCCCAGATGTAATCTTGGAGAGGTTTTTCTGTATCGTTGAGGAGAGTGTCGATGCTATCGAATAAGATGAGTGGTTCTGGTTCTGCACGCTGCGATGGGATTCCAGCTATATCGAAGCAGTTGACTCGACAGTGACAGTTGGAGTCGTATGACATGCAGGTCGCATGATGTATTGGTGTGGGTAGAAAGAATGCCTTCCTCGGAAGCGTTTCTTTGCTAACAATATAATGTAACAGCGGGAGCGTCACTCCAGTTATACCCGGCCAAAGTAGTATACGTACTCAATTTGGGACTGCTTCGAAGGTAGGTTTGCAACTTCACTCGGGATATGGAAATGACTAATGATTCTGAATGAAAAGAATAGGCTTTCTCCCATGCGTATATTGTTATGGCTTGTTCTCCTCGCTGAGAAGGTTGATGCCTTTTTACCCTCGATGAATCCAAGGTCTTTATACCCTAATCTGCGCTCTAATAAATACTTCTATGTACGCATTTCTCTAGAGCTCCAGCAGCATAACCGCCTTCAGACATCCTTCAAACTAATGCCCGTTCCTTCGCAACTACCGAGGCCGCCATCTCTCGATCCTCTGTCGTCTTTGTCGTCATTAGATTATATTGAGACCATCGGTATCCTTCATGACATCAAGCTCGCGGGTTTGTGCCTCCGAACCAGCGGTATCCTTTCAATCTGTTGACCTCGAGATGAATAGGCCTCTTTCAACAGAGAGCAGCTTCGCTGTGCACAGTCGGCACATATTCTTAGGCCTCCGGCAGTCGTCAGCATTGGGCTGGCGCCATACAGTTGATTGCCGGCTGTCCGTTTGTCGTCGGCGAGCGTCAGCTTCATGGCCGATGCCGTTCAGCTGTTTGTTGCCTGTCCGTTCTTATCGTTGTTTTAGAGTAGAAGTGACCGCGGCGATTTACTAGCCGTCGATGCTTATCGATGGTGTAGGTGTTCGTTTGCTAGACATCCGGAAAGATTGGCTCTGGCATCCGACACGAGTGATAGCCGATGATGTCTACTCAGGGAAATCGCGGGTGATCATGCATGACCCCGCGGTGAACTTGCTAGGTGTAATAACAAGCCACGTGATTGGCCGAATTTGCTTGCTGCCATGGCGCAGCTGGATGCAAGGAACCAAATTGGGCGATTTACCATATATGTCTGGCAAATTGGTCAAAGTGACACGGGTGTCTGTGGACCCACTGATATGGTGGATTTCAAACTTAATGCATATCAGAGAACTGGATCATATTTGGCCACAACATGAACAGATCAATATCATTGTTCTAAGATACAGTATATAAGGGAGGGGGTAGTATTATACCTACCATAATATGTATGGAGCGGAGACACATACAAACACTAACCACATACCTGAGGAAGTTGTCCCCGGTTATCATACATCTCCGATAGCTGAGCAAAGCTAGAGAATTCAGGATTCTGATCAACAGAGTTATGCCCTGATGAAGCTAGGCAATTGCGCCGCTCCGAAACAACAAAGCTACTCCCAACCGAATAAAGATATTTTCCTGGTGGTTACTAGAAAAAAATGACACCAATTATCCGGAGGAACAAGCTGCAGTGCACACGCGATACAGGTGAAAATCGGTTCAAATTTAATGATAGTAAAGATGATACAAGTATAGGTAGATGGAGGTCTGTGGTACTTGCAAACAAAAAGGCATCGGTTCAAAGGTGGTACAGAACCTGAAGCGCAAAGTATAGATTGAAGTATCTTGTTAGAGTGATAACAAAGGTATTTAAACATTGCGTTTCTTTGAGGGTAGAATACTGCATCAATCTTCTCTGCCAGGAGGACAAGCCTCAACACTATATCAATTAGAACGTCTATTCTATTCATTCACAATCTCGATGTGTTTATATCCACACCCCAAGTGAAGCTCCCAAACTGCCATAATTGAAGCAAGTTCTGATATGGGTATGGCTACTACGTTGATTGGCAAACCTGGAGTGACTCCGCCGCTATAACAGCCTGGCAGTCACTATCATCTAAATTCTAGATTACTACACCTGTTACGGTTGTGTCGAGTGAGGATCGAAGAAGGAGTAAGGATCGATGAAGGGAAAAGGGAATAGGAAGGAAAACAGGTTTGGGTGGAAGGAATCAGGTTTCGATAGAAGGAATCAGGTTTTGTTGGAAGAAATCAGGTTTCACAGGAAGGAATCAGGTTTTGTTGGTTGCGTTGTAAATAGGGCATGATGGTTATGGCGTAGGCCGCGGATTGAAAGGGTTGCGTACATAGTTGGGTGGAGTTAGGATGTATTTTGGAACGAGTGAGCAAAGGTGACGACGGTCGCGTTAACTGTATATAAGGATGCTGGATTTGCGGAGGATACGTTTGTTCTTCACTCGTTCTCTCGTCTACAAAACAATCAATAGCTTCGGCACCAATCATTGTTCACTTCTGTGATGCCAGAATTCGAGTCTCTTGCCTGCTACCCAGTAACTGCGATCACTACACTCCGCACAATACCCACGTCTTAGTTTGGTTTTTATAACCCCTAGAACTCCGAGCCTTGAACCCTTGACAGAAGAACGAGTCTACAATCGATTCTACCTGTTATATTTCAGTATATGTGCCGCTATTTTCATCGAAGCGGCTGCTACTTTTGTCACAGACCTTGCAACTCTCTCTGCTCTGTGTTTAAATCAGTTGGAAACTTCGAAAACATGCACACAGTACACAGCTTCTGGAGACACTCCTGCGTTGTGTGCCTGTGGAAACATCGACGAGAAGGATCCGCACTGTTTTAAATGCCAGCATACGACAACAACAAACCACAACAATCTAGAATCAATTTCTTCGACCTAGCTGGTCGAACCATCAACCTCTTTGAAAATGAACCTTAGAACGCCTTTGATAGCATCGACGCTATCCTCAACGAATCCGAAGAACCCTTGGAAGCATACTTTTGGAACAAACCACAAGCGGTATCCCCTTGGAATAGCTACTGGACAGAAGCAGCAAGCAACGGAGGGGCCTCCAAATCGACGACGCAGTATTCAAAAACTTTTGGACCAAGTACTACGGTCTTCACGTCGATTGCCAAAACGAAGAACCGTGCTACTGCGAACACCACTGCGGAGGAACACACACAACAATCGACAGAGCAGCAGAAGCTCAATCAACAAAATCCGAGTCCACGATCAATGCAACACAGAAGGACATAGAAAGTCAAATCTCGTGGACAGACTACAACGAACGAAAAGCGAACAAGGGAAAGGGAGTCGACCACGAATTACACCCAGCCCCATTACCAACCCCGCTGATTATCGTAATAACACCCAGTAAACACGAGGTGTTCTTCTGGTAGATGGTCAATCCGTTTTTAGAAGCAGAAATCGAAGCAGCAGTACAACAAATCGAAGACAACATAAACGAAGTCAGAGACTACCTGACAGAACCCCGCCTCCTCACAGCCGCCTCCCTACATCACCAGAAAGATGTCCGGAGAATCCTCAAGACCAACTCGCGATGTCACATTGACGGGAGCTCTACAGACAGAGCTCGAAATGGTAACAACAAAGAATACAGAATCCATGAACGAAACACAACTCCGGAGTCACATTACGGACATCAACAGAGGGCTAACAGCACTGAGCCAACTACCAACGACGAGCAGATTAAACGAATTGCTCAAGGAACTGCAATCTGTGAAAGATGCGGAGTACGAATATCGGAATTGTTGGCAGAAGGAGGAAAAGCGGTCCAAGATAGGGACAACTTGAGGCAGGAACTACTGCTTACCCAACAAGCAGCCGCCGAAACGACACCGCAGAAATGCAATCATGGGGATCTGGAAGAAGAAGTCCGGATTTAAAACAAGCATTGGAGGAAGCAAACCCAGACCTGGCGGAACTGAAAAAGGACCTGGAAGACGCTCAGGCTCAAATGGTGATATTCAGAGATCTGGCGGAAGAAAATCGACAACAAGTCACCAGGATCCTGAAGTTAACGGAAGGAAGAAGGGAAGAAACAGGGGAAAGGACGGACAAGGAAGAACGTGAGGAAAAGGTAAACGACATTACCAGCTTCTCAGGAGAGGATAGGAAGGAACTTGAGGGTGGAAGGTGCAGTTGGCATTGAAAAAGCCGGAAAACCGAGGCATTCAGCAACGAACAGAAGAAGCTGAGGTATGCAGTGGGATGTCTAAAAGGAGTTGCTCTGGCACAGTTAATGCCACACTGTGACGAAATATCAGGGGAAGTCAAACTCAACACCCTGAAAGACCTAGTTGACCTGCTGCATGTAGCATTCGGAGATCAAGACAGAGCAGCAACAGCAAAAGAGAACTCGAGAAACTCAAGCAACGAGACCGCGAATTCTCCCAGTACTACGCGGAATTCCAAAGATACGTAGTAGACACCAAATGGAACGAAGATGCACAATTGGACGCACTACGGAAAGGGCTGTCCAACGAACTCAATGACTCCATACAGCACATCGAGGAGCCAGAAAGCATGATCCAATTCGTAAAGATGGTGTCGAAAAGGGATTCACAGCTGAGGAGAAGAGCCGCGGAAAAGAAATCTGGAAAGTGGGAAGGATATAAAAGGCCCGATGTAACGACCAACACCACATCCGCCCCAGACGCAGCACCTACAGGGTCAGTCGCAGGCTACCACGGCCCCGCTCCAATGGACATCTCGGCAGTCAAATGAAAGAAGATCACACCTGAGGAGAGGAAGAGACGAAGGGAAGGAGGATTGTGTATGTACTGTGGGGATAGCAGACATTTTGCAGCATCATGCCCAAGAAAGTTGAAAGCGGCATCAGGACAAACAGAGGTGTCACCTTTTAGCAAGGCAGCAAATGAAGGGGATGCAGATTCGACAACAGGAAAAGGAAAGGAAGTGGAGTCGGGAAAAGTTTAGTCCAGTGCAATAAGGATGGCAATTGCCTGGAAACGAATCTCCTTGTCAGTTAATGCTAGTTTTGGTATTTCGCAGTTTCTATATCAAGCGCAGAAATAAAGAGTCTTCTATGGAAAGCAAACATCTGTTGTGAAATGCTCGCTGAAAATAGAAGACAGAATCATTGATACCCACGCTTTGATAGACTGCGGAGATACTGGAATAGCATTATTGACAAAGATTTCGTCCGCCATCATCAAATACAAGAACAAGATTAACAGAGTCAAGAGAGTTAGAAGTTATAGATGGAAGGCCCATAGAATCAGGAACCATTACGACATCGCAAAATAGATTTAGGCATAGCGGACATCAGGAGCAATTACCAGCATTCGTTACGAAACTTGGACACTATCCAATAGTACTTGGATTACCATGGCTACAACTTCACGAGTTACAGTCAAGTTCCAAAGAAAAGTATAGGATTCGAAAGCGATTACTGCCAGAAGCACTGTCAACATCACTCAAGCATATGGGTATGGGGAAACATATGGAAACAACGGAATCCGATGGACCAAAATGGATATAAGCGCCTAGCGGCAGCCCCATTTATGAGACGGAATCAGAAGGAGAAACTCAAGGTGTATGCGGTAACCTTATACAAACAACAAGGCCCTAGAAGTAAGGACCTTCAAGAAAAACCGCTGGAACAGTTAATTCCTAAGGAATATCATGAGTTTCTCCCCTTTTGATAAAGTAATCACTGAAAGACTACCACCACACAGACCATACGATCATAAATTACACTACAAGACGGATTCACCCACCCTTCGGACCGATATATAGCCTTTCAAGAGAGGAACTTCAGGCCTGAAAGAGTGGATTGAAAAGAATTGTCAACGGGATTCATCAGATCGTCATCATCACCATGCGGAGCACCGGTGTTGTTCGCACCTAAACCAAATGGAGGCTACAACTATGCATGGCTATCGAGGACTCAACGAAGGAACGATAAAAATCGATATCCATTACCATCAATCCAGGAAACCCTGATGAGATTGTCAAAGCCAAATGGTACACCAAACTGGATGTCCGAGATGCCTACAACATGATTCGAGTAGCAGAAGGAGATGAATGGAAAACCGCATTCAGGACCCATTATGGCCTGTTTGAATCCCTCGTTATGCCCTTTGGACTACCAATGCACCAGCTAGCTTTCAGGAATTCATCAACGATACCCTTCGCCCGTTCTTGGACATCTTTTGCACGGCATTTCTGGACGATATCCTCATTTACAGTGACAATCTAAAGAACATAAGGAACACGTCAGAGCAATAATGACGACACTTAAGGAGCGGGCTGTATCTGAAAGCGGAAAAATGCGATTTCACCAACAGAGGTGAAATACCTGGGATTGATAGTTGGGGTAAACGGGATTAGAATGGATCCAGAAAAAGTAACAGCGGTGAAGGAGTGGGAAGCACCTGGCAAGCTCAAGGAAGTTCAAGCGTTCTTAGGATTCGCAAATTTTATCGAAGGTTCATTAGGAATTACAGCAGGGTGGTCCAACCGTTGACAAAGCTAACGAAAAAGCTGGTACCATTTCACTGGGCACCCGATCGAAACGAGCCTTTGCGAACTTAAAGAAGCATTTACAACAGCACCAGTTCTAGCACACTTCGACTACGAGAAGGAATCGTTCTGGAACCGATGCCTCGAGTTACGTGTCTGCAGGAGTATTATCCCAATACGACGATCAAGGAATCCTTCATCCGGTAGCATTCTTTTCGAAGAAACACACACCGGCAGAAGAGAATTACGAGATTTACGATCAAGAGCTGGGAGCCATAGTTAAAAGTCTGGAACAATGGAGACCGGAATGCGAAGGGTCAGTACATCCTATTAAGATACTGACGGACCATAAGAACCTGAATACTTCATGACGTCAAAGCTACTTAATAGAAGACAAACTAGATGGTCCGAATTCCTGTCAAGATTCAAGTTTAAATTATATACCGCCCAGGAAAACAAGGTCAAAAGCCCATGCACTCACCAGAATGCCAGGAGACATTCCTCCGAAGGGGGGGGCAGAAAAAACCCAACAAATCGTGCTCAAAACGGAAACCTGGACAAACAATACAACAAGGACTGGTGGTAGCATTCGCAGAAGTGGTAAATCTGGACGAAACCGATCCAAAGGAATTGTGGAACTGGATTCAAAACATATGCAAGGACTGCCCATTCGATAGCAGCGAAGGACTGTGTCTCAACGCAACGGACGTCAAAAAAGATTCGGACAAACTACAATTGATACAGGACCATCACGATACACCGGCAGCAGGACATCCACGACGAGCAAAAACCTTTGAACTCCTCAAATGACATAATCAATGGCCAGGTATGAGGAAGGACGTTGACAGGTTCGTACGAAACTGCCATACATGTCAACGCAGCAAAGCAATTCACCAGAAGACCCACGGGTGGCTCAAACCACTGGAAATACCGCAACAACCATGGAAGGATCTGAGTATGGATTTCGTGGTGGGACTACTGGAAAGCGAGGGGTACAATGCCATATGGGTAGTGGTTGATAGGCTGTCAAAAATGAAACATTTAGTGCCATGTCGGGACAATACAGACAGCAAGAAGCTGGGCGAGATGTTTATATGAGAGGTGTTCAAGTTACATGGTTTACCGGACACCATAGTATCAGACAGAGGACCCCAATTCGCGTCAGAATTTTGGAGACAAATTTGGGAAAGACTTGGAATCGAACGAAGGCTGTCAACCGCGTTTCATCCACAGACAGATGGGCATACGGAACGAATGAACGCCATTATGGAACAGTACCTTAGGGCCTTCGTCAATTATCAACAGAACGACTGGGTACAGTGGCTACCAATGGCAGAATTCGCGTCGAACAATCACGCCTCGGAAACAACAGGATGCTCACCGTTCTTCGGTAATTACGGATTTCATCCAAGAATGACCTTTAGCCAACATCTGATTCAGAATGGAAACGATATCAGGGAAGTAAATGCAAATACCCTCTTCCGGAAAATGAACGATATCTTCCAACAGATGAAAGCTGAAATGACTCGAGCACAAGATATCCAAGCGGAACAAGCGGACAAGCATCGAAGAGACGGAGTGCAGATGAAGATTGGAGATCAAGTATGGATGGACGCCAGGAACATTACAACACAACGACCCAGCACGAATCTTGACTGGAAACGCCTGGGACCCTACAAGATTACGGAGGCCATCAGCTTGTGGGCTTATTCATTACAATCACCCAAGGACCTTCACATCCACCCAGTACAACCAATTTCCCGATTAACCAAAGTGGCGAATGATCCTTTGCCAGGACAAATCGAATCTGCACCACCTGCTGTTGTTGTGGACGGTGAAGAAGAATACGAAGTGGAACGCATCGATGACTCCAGGATGTTTCGACGACAGCTGCAGTACCTGGTCAAGTGGAAAGGCTACGATGAACAAAGCTGGGAACCGGCGGTTAACGTGGACGGGCTCCAAGCAATCGACGTTTTCCACGCGGAACAACCTGGCAAGCCTAGAACAACAGCTTCGTAGGAACTTAGCATATGGAAGGGGGAGCTACTGTCACGGTTGTGTCGAGTGAGGATTGAAGAAGGAGTAAGGATCGATGAAGGGAAAAGGGAATACGAAGGAAAACAGGTTTGGGTGGAAGGAATCAGGTTTCGATAGAAGGAATCAGGTTTTGTAGAAAGAAATCAGGTTTCGCTGGAAGGAATCAGGTTTTGTTGGTTGCGTTGTAAATATGGCATGATGGTTATGGCGTAGGCCGCGGATTGAAAGGGTTGCGTACATAGTTGGGTGGAGTTAGGATGTATTTTGGAACGAGTGAGCAAAGGTGACGACGGTCGCGTTAACTGTATATAAGGATGCTGGATTTGCGGAGGATAGGTTTGTTCTTCACTCGTTCTCTAGTCTACAAAACAATCAATAGCTTCGGCACCAATCATTGTTCACTTCTGTGATTCCAGAATTCGAGTCTCTTGCCTGCTACCCAGTAACCGCGATCACTGCACTCCGCACAATACCCACGTCTTAGTTTGGTTTTTATAACCCCTAGAACTCCGATCCTTGAACCCTTGACAACACCATTTATACCTCACAATCTACAGAAGTGTGTTCAATCCTGACCCTTACACCAAAACTCAACACCATTACAATCTCAATATAACATAATTTCCATCCGAACCTACGTTGAGTAAATGCAGTAGGATATCATTCCAATCCTCACTCTCAACAACAGAGATCAATGAAAAGGTGATGACATACTTTCCCTATCAGCGTTCAAAGCATATGGAATCCTCACTGGAGATAATCTTGAACTGCAACCACTTGATTTAGATTATGATGACAATTACAATGATTTGATGGCTATTGAAGCCCATGCTGCATAAGTGATTGCAATTCCCTGATGCTCAGCAGTATGGCATATTGGCAAACGTATAAGAAACCCTCACAAAATGTGGAACTTGCTAGAACCCAGTCTGGACACCATCAGCACATATATGGCCAGACAGATAATCATCTACCATTTCTGTTCTTGCCAACGTGAACAAAACACACCACTTGCAGTATATTTCGCTAAGCTTAACAACAAATACACAAAACTGAGCAATACAGATCATGTGATTACTGATCACAATTTCTGCAGGCAAGTATTCACATTACATCCATCACAGTATGTGAAAATATCAATGATTCTGCTGTATAGACGACCTGTACCTGAAGCAGACAAACTTATGCATGATCAACTATGAGAAGAAATTTCAAATGGTCATTGCCAAGAACTTGGCAACTCATGCATGGAGGCCGCCTTTCTCACCCAAAGTGGTGGCAACTAGTGTCAGCAACGGTTCCAGATTTGGACCCGGCGGGTAATATAGGTCTGCGTGGCAACGGCCTTACCACATCAAAAATCCACGATTTTTCAAGCAAACTGTCCAATTAAGTCCATGAATATTGGTCAGATAATTTAGCATTTGGTATATCAAATATGCAGCTTTGCATGGCGCATCTTTTGGTGTTCTCCGATTTTCAATATCTCTAAAATTCAATAAGCGATTGTGTAAAAACCTCGTTTTTGGGCCCAAAATGGCACCTTTTTCAAAGCCGCTTGCTGAGTTTATGAGATATGCAAAATCGGAGAACACCAAAAGATGCACCGTGCGAAACTGCATATTTGACATACCAAACACTAAATTCTCTGATGGATATTCATGGACTTATTTGAAGGAACCGTTTGGCAAAAACCCGACCCGGCCGGGTCGGTTCCGGGTTTTCTTGGAACTGCTATAATACAAACGGGCCGAAACTGGACCCGTTGCTAACACTAGTGGCAACTGTGGCCAAGACCAAACTGTGGACTTGGTTGATGTGGTGGATGCGGTCGATGCAGTGGAAGCTGTAGAAGTGGAAACAACCATATGTGTGTGTGTATGTATCGCAAAATTGACCGTCATACCACAGATGAATACAGCAATAGAAAACAGGTTCAGGAAGGAGATAGTATCAGAGAAAAGGATGAGTGCATTTCTTACTACCATGGGCTTCCCTGCCATGTCAAAGTCAATTCTGTTTCCTACAAACATGTGACAGAGTGGTGGAGAGTCAGGAATGATACCACTACAGCAGCTCATGCTAAAGCCAGATACTGTGACCATCACTGACTGAATGCTCATACTTCTACTTCTGCTGCGGCCACTCTGAAGTGGGATATTGTCTCTGCAAAATCTCACCGCATGTGCAATGACTGCTGCAGCATCACAATATTAAAAAAGCTTTTACTTTGTATAGTGATTCAATTTGGAGACGATAACTCAGGTATCACCACGAATCATGGCTTTGTTAACAATCGATACGACCAAGCCTAGACCATCCATAGAACTACTTTGTGAGTTTCCCTTGTATCAATCAACCAATTGGATTTGGGTGGGCATACAACTATATTTCAAAACAGCAAATTGCCTATAACTCTACCATCTTCCTGCACCCTTGCCATAGAACTGTGAAGGGCATATTTATCATTGCCTGGATAATTGAACTCATATTAAGGATCGTCATGAATGAAAGAAAGGTAATGGGAGGAAGCTTACATCTATGAGAATCATTCGCAGAACCTACAACATCGGAAAAAATCCCTGCACCCGGGCGCATTCGCCACGCCCAGGCGTGCGTTGTGCGCCTGGAGCGCCTGGAACGTCGGTAGGCAGGGTAATATGTAAATCTGCGACAATACAATTTAACGCACTGCAAAAGCAACTCTGGACGCTATATGTTCATACGGTCGCATATCACTCTGTGTTCTTCATCTGACAATTCCAATTGCATCGTGCTTGGTGCTCGGTGGCGACACTGCCAGCCAGACGAGATCCTCGATCATCTCCAGCCAGCTTGGCTCGATCGCGTCCAGCCAGCCGAAAGCCAACCCAGCTCCATCATCCCCAGCCAGCCGAAAGCCAGCCCAGCTCGATCATCTCCAGCCAGCCGAAAGCAAGCCCTACTCGATCGCGTCGAGCCAGCCGAGAGCCAGCCCAGCTCGATCATCTCCAGCCAGCCGAGATCCAGCCCTACTCCATCAGCTCCAGCCAGCCGAAAGCAAGCCCTACTCGATCGCTTCCAGCCAGCCGAGAGCCAGCCCAGCTCGATCATCTCCAGCCAGCCGAGAGCCAGCCCTACTCCATCAGCTCCAGCCAGCCGAAAGCAAGCCCTACTCCGATCGCGTCCAGGCAGCCGAAAGCAAGCCCTACTCGATCGCGTCCAGCCAGCCGAGAGCCATTTCGGCTCGATTGAGCCAGCCGAAAGCCAGCCCAGCTCGATCATCTCCAGACAGCCGAAAGCCAGCCCTACTCGATCATCTCCAGCCAGCCGAAAGCCAGCCCAGCTCGATCATCTCCAGCCAGCCGAAAGCAAGCCCTACTCGATCGCGTCCAGCCAGCGGAGAGCCAGCCCAGCTCGATCATCTCCAGCCAGCCAAAAGCCAGCCCTACTCGATCATCTCCAGCCAGCCGAAAGCAAGCCCTACTCGATCGCGTCCAGCCAGCCGAGAGCCATTTCGGCTCGATCAAGCCAGCCGAAAGCCAGCCCAGCTCGATCATCTCCAGCCAGCCGAAAGCCAGCCCAGCTCGATCATCTCCAGCCAGCCAAAAGCAAGCCCTACTCGATCGCGTCCAGCCAGCCGAGAGCCAGCCCAGCTCGATCATCTCCAGCCAGCCGAAAGCCAGCCCAGCTTGATCATCTCGAGCCAGCCTGGCTCGATTGCGTCCGTTCCAAGTTACCCGGCTATCGGCTCGACCAGTCCGGCACTCCCTTTTCCACTCCCATTTCCGCCCCCTTACTTTCAACTGTATTTGCACTCTAAGTTCTAAGTTCTAAGTTCAACTCTATGATACTTCTCTCTCTCTCTCACAGTCACTTTCTTCATTTGCAATGCTCATAAATGTACAGACAATTTTAATCGATGTAACCAGCTAGCCGAGAACCAGCTCATCGATCGCGTGGGATATACCATGTCAAGCACTCCTTTTCCACTCCCTTTTCCACCCCTTACTTTCAACCGTATTTGTACTTTAAGTTTTAAGTTCTAAGTTCAACTCTATGATGCTTCTCTCTCTCTCAGTCACTCTCTTTATTTGCAATGCTAATAGATGTACCGACAATTTCCATTGATGTAACCAGCTAGCCGAGCTCGATCATCTCCAGCCAGCCGAGAGCCAGCCCTACTCGATCGCGTCCAGCCAGCCGGAGAACCATTTCGGCTCGATCACGTCCAGCCAGCCGAGAACCTATCCTGCTCGATCATCTACAGCCAGCCGAGAACCAGCCCTACTCGATCGCGTCCAGCCAGCCGAAAGCCATCCCAGCTCAATCATCTCCAGCCAGCCGGAGCCAGCCCTACTCGATCGCGGCCAGCCAGCCCAGAGCCATTTTGGCTCCATCGCGTCCAGCCAGTTGAGAGCCATCCCAGCTCAACCGCCTCCAGCCAGCCTGCATCCAACGCGCCACCCCCGCTCAAAGTGCTGTTCGAAGTGCACAAAGTGAACCTCCAAGTGCACCTGATCGAAATGCTAATGCTTCTGTTCAGGTCGGCTCGGGTCCAAGTGCAGCTCCAAAGATCTGTCAACATATTTCGTACATAGTTAGCAATAAAATTGTGAATCAAGACTGTGACCGTAAATCAAGGCTATAACCATAAATCGGGGCTGCGACCGTACAGTGTACTGCGTTTGGAAGCAAATGCTGCGTCCGTAGGCAAATACTGCGTCCGGAGCTGCGTCCGAAGGCAAATGCTGCGTCCGGAGCCAAATGCTGCGTCTGGAATTTTAGGGTACGTCGAGGCTCAAAAGGTTTCGATTTAAGCGCCCGATGCGCCCCCGGTGTACGTACGTCCTAGGCAACTTGGTTTTTTTCCCGATGAATCAAGCCAATGATCAAGTGTTCAAATGCATATACAGCAGCCATAACCGGGTCTACAATGGCTTACACACTCCCAGTGTCACAACATTGGTTCCAGCAACACACTCATATGAATCCTACTTAGTGTTGGCAACGAACCGTGACAGTTTGAGAAAATCCTCGAATCAGTTTGATCTGTGGCGAACCGAATCTTGCCAAGAGTTTCGCCTCAAACACAATCATTTCACTCCAAAATTTCAAACAGGAATAAGTAAGCATGTTCTTGTCCAAATGGCTCCATTTTTTTTGTACCTTGTAGTTTACTTCATGCACTACAAGATAAAAACCCAATCGAGCTGATCGGACAAGAACATGCTTACACATCTTCGCTCAGAAATCTTGGTTCGCAAACCACTTTGTGATGAACAGGTGGAAATCCGAAAATCTCAGATCAAATGTCGAACCGAACCCGTGCTCAGTTTGATCCGTCACGAACCAATTCGATTCGTTGCCAACAGTAATCCCACTTCATCAAAATCTGTTAATGGCAATTATGCACATGATGATTCTATGTGCACTGTCTGCATCCAGAGCAATCACACACAACGCTTGTTCAGAGTAAGAGTCCAATTCAATAGAGAGTGTTGTGAACTCATATACTCAGATATATGCAGTTCCTTGTATATAATAACCTTTGGAGACGATCAATACAATATACATTTCACAAACAACTACATTATGTACATATCAGTATCGCTGCTTCAAAATCCGAATGCGAAAACCTGCACCTCCATCTACCAGTTATTCCAGGCCCTAATCGATGCTATTGGCCGGGACAAGTAATTGAAACAATTTCAATGTCATAATGGATGCAGCGAGTATGACATTAGAATATTCCAATTTGTCCTCACACCCCATGGTACTGCATACACACCAGGCTTGCCATAGGCTAACCAGGGGTCCGGTGTTGCCAAACCAATCGTGTGGACAATTACTGAGAAAGAATGAGTTATGGTGATCTATTCCCAGGCCTGCATTCAGTTCTGGGGAGATGCCGTTGATACTGCAGTCAATCTTTACCAAAGATCACCACATACAGGACTAGCCAACAGAGTTGACTGGGAGGGCTGCTACGTACCGCACAAAATGCCGAACAAAATGTTCCATGGATTTGGCAAACTTTTACATGCTGCTGCTGGCAACAAAATATCACATCCAGCCCCACTCCCTAATCTATAACGATTTGGATTGTACACTGGTAGACTCATCCCTTCAGTACAAAGTCAAGGTATATTTGGCTGGCGATCCAAGTCCTGCATAATGGTATGCTATACATATGACTCAACAATACTGTGGAAAACATGGGACCTTCTACTCTCCAGATGGTGTGTACAATCAGAAGTCATCTTCGATAATGACAGATAAACACACAATTTGTTTTTCCAAGAATACAATGACATCATTAAATTTGGACTACAAGAAGACAAGGAATATATTTAGGAAAGAGATACAGGAGACGAACCGCTCTGAGAATAAAATAGTCAATCAATGCACTTGGATAAAAAATCCATATGTCATATACTTGTTGATTCACAGAGGCGTTTTCTCTGCAAAATATATTGTCTGTTTACTGAGGCCTTCCTTGTTGGACCAGGCTGTCCATGTACGTAGTCACAATACCCCACCTCCGTGAACTGATTAGTTTATTTTTGGAGTCAACCAATAATGAATGATATTCTATCACGTGGGCTCGCTCCTCCTGCCGTGTATTACTCCATCGGAACTGAATGACTGTGCAAGAACTTGAAACCGAAAAGCATGCAGCATGACATGAAAAACGCAGAAGAAAAACTACCCTGAAAATCAAGGAAAAATGAAGTGTCTGCAATATATTGATTTGAAGAGAGATATGGACTGGTAAGATCCATTTATTGAATTGATTCTCTATATACACATTCAAGTGTATGTATATTTATGCAAGCTAGAATAAACTT
Source organism: Trichophaea hybrida (assembly GCA_015178995.1). Taxonomy (NCBI): domain Eukaryota; kingdom Fungi; phylum Ascomycota; class Pezizomycetes; order Pezizales; family Pyronemataceae; genus Trichophaea; species Trichophaea hybrida. Next base: position 205,865 of record WHVE01000159.1, read on the forward strand.
TAACCAAGCAATTTTTGCATACTATGTGAAGTTCGAACTGCAAATCATAAAACAAGATTCAGAAAGGTAGTCACATTCTCCAACATCAGGCGCTCAAGGGCAAAACCTTGACTTTGGGACATCCAGTGAACTTGCTGCCAACACACAATTGCACCTTCCAGGGAGTGGAGGTTGCCAGTATAGCTGCACCCACTCCTGGACTCTCCCATGTCAGGCTGAAGAACATTCACTGGGTATAGAATCATAACTAAATGGAACTAAAATCTTAACATGTGTAGCTGAATCAATGCTGAAGCGGCTGCTTGCAAGTCCACTGGTACTATGCTCCTTCTCTATATACTCTATTCACTTACTCCAGACATCATCTGCCAAGATGCAAGCTTCCTTCCAGGCTCTAGCTTGTACTCAATGTCGGGCCCAGGCTCAGGCTTAAATTCAAATTACAACTCCGACTTTTAACTCAAACTCCAAATTTGCCACCATACTCTCCACCAGCCCTTGGTCTGCACCTGAGTCCCTTTGCTCACCTCTACTAGCTGGCAATTTGCTCAGTTGTTTTTGTTATTTCTCACTGGCCCAGCCACATTCACCAATTCTCCCACAAGCTGAACCATATATCTTTGAGTTTGCAATCATCGGCTGGGTTTGAATTTCCTCACACAACTACAATTACACTGTGCACCTGGTCATCATTTTAAACTGTCACATTTTCCAGATTTTCCCCATTCCCATTGTCCACTTGCTGTTCCTCTTATTCCTTGCTAACCTCAATATTCTTAGTGGTAGTCAGTTGTGTCATATTACTGATTACAATGGCAGGATGTTCCGTGGATATGAGATTGGTACAAGTGCAAGCCTTTTGTTGTGTCTTTGCTTGACAGCATATTTGATTTGAGTTTAGCGGAGGAGGAGCTGATCATGTGTTATGTTTAAGGTTGCAAGTACTAGATAGTGCTGCAGAACCTCCAGTATTTGGATGCTGTGTACTGCCATCTCGGCCATGATGATCAAGTGTGCACTGCAATAATGTACCGAATTGCAGTGTTCCCAACTGTTCTGTCTGATAGCGGAGGACGGCAGTGCCATCCGAGATTTGTCCAGGATGGTCAGTACTGTGCCAAGTCTGTCCATCCCATCCTCGCATATGCGTGATGGCTGCATGGCTGTCGTCTGCCCAATATGGGGTGTTCACCGTCCCAGGCTGACATATACTGTCCCTCGCCGACATTAGGCGGTTACAGAATACTGAGTGCTATGGTTGCCATGTGATGTGGCACAGTGACTGTGTAGCATTAAAGCCACATCATGTAGCAAGCTTAGCACTCAGTGACATGTGTATATTTCAACAATTTACAATTATAATTGATGATCAAGTCCCAATTGCACAGCACAAATGTTACAAATACATATTTTGATGGCATTATATTCTATCTACACTGAGAAATCAACATCCATGGATGTCGTTAGTTGATGGCAAGGGATGGTGAAAAGCCAGCAATGCCCATCCTAACTATTCTGACCATCTTCCTCCAAAAAGATGGCGCTGTGTCAGTCCTGCCTCACATTGGACGGTGTTTTGCTGCCTTCTCTCCATTCTAGGTGAGGCAGACAGACCGGATGGTTGAAAACACAACCCAATATGGCTTTACTGAACATACTCGATTGCACTGTGCTGTGCGTACTCAATTGTACCACATTGATTGTACTGAGTTGTCCTGTGCTCAATATACTTTGCTGCGCTAATCGGATTCATTTGGAGTGACCGCTGAGCATACATACATGCCCAGGGATATGCATATATATGTGCAGAGTAGTGAATTCATAATTTTTGATTAACGTTGCAAATCACCTTGTCAGATCACTGTGTTGGGGTATCATGACACAACAAATAGATGGTTAGATCACAGCAGGTGGGCCTCCGTCAACTGACTTGACACACTGTGGAGGAACCACCTCTATAGATTGACTGGAATTTCACACATGCATAGAACACCTGATCAGGCAGAAGAAAATTGCAGCCACATCCGGCACCTCCGCAGAGAGTATCAGACTGCCCACAGGTCAACAGCAGAAGCAGAAAATCTCGCCCACAGATCGCACCTCCACAGAGAGGATCAGACTACCCAACATTCAGTTGCAATCAACAAATCAATCCAAGTACAGTCAGCATCTCCAGCCCCAGCTCCACTGATAATGAGGTGGTTTATAAGAAGTCAAGGTACAGCCTCAGTAGAAACATTGACAGCATCCATTGAAGACCAATTTACATATGTGGATGCTGTGGAAAGTGCTCAAAATGATCACTGGAAAAGAGGAATGGATGAAGAAAGTACATCGATTCTTTTCAATAATACCTTGTGCACATTCAACTCTCAAGAAGCACAGCAACTGGAAGTTGAACTGATTGGCGCTTTATGGGTTTACAAGGCAAAACACAACTTTGATCTGTTGACATGGGATACATTATGACTAGTCATAAAGGGATATGAGCAGACAGATTTTGATTAGCCTTATGCCCCTGTTGGATAGCTACCTACATTTCAGTATCTCATTACTTTCATGCTGTGATACAGGTGGAGCAGGCTTCACTTGGATGCTGTTACCCATTTTCTACAGCCTAAAATTAAAAATTACAACATTCACTTGGCATTGCCAGAAAAACAGCCACAGGGCCTGAAAACAGCCAAAATTACTGTCATTCACGGAATCGCTCCTAATGGGATTCATCTTGTACCACAGTTATGGCACAAAGATATCAATACCTTTCTTCTGTTTCTTGGGTTCACCCAATTCCTTGGTAATTCTGTACTCTACCACTGCAGTGACCTTCTTCTGATACTTCTGTATATCCAAGATATCTCTATAACATATCCAAAAGCATCCACCAATAGTGCAATCAAGGTGTAGGGGAAACTTTGTGCGAAAAACAACATCATGAACTATACTCCAGCATGCCAATTGCTCCACATGAAGATCTAGTGCAATGCAAATGGTAACAGAATCAATCCCAAACAGAAAGCCTATATTACCAGTATTCTGACACAAGTTGATATGGAGCACAGATCAAGTGTACCACCGTGCACAGACCACAATATATAGTTGAACTTGACCAAGCATTGGGGCAGGCAGGAATTGAACAATATTAGCCACTACCAAGTAGTTGTCGGATGACTAATATATGCAGCACTGCTTAGTCGACCAGATATAGAATATTTTGAATGCCGTCACTGCTCTTTCCTATTACAATTTGTAACCATTCACCAGCCATAGGACTGCTGCAAAGAGAGTTCTTCAGTATATCAAATCTTCAGCTGATTTTGGTTTACAGTTCAACAGCAACAACAATAGCA